>VXBO01014059.1:683284-738740 GCA_013400135.1 Rhinoptilus africanus | reverse complement strand
GGCCCCGCCGCTCGCCCCGCCCACCAGCCGGCACCGCGCGCCCGCCCGCTATTGGCCAGTTCAAGTCCCGCGGCGGGTGATTCAAACGGCCCTCGCGCCCCCTGCATACGGCGAGTGGCCATGGCGGCGCGATCTCCCCCGCAGCTCCCGGCCAGCCGCAGGTCCGAGCCCGCGTACCGAGGTAAGGCGGGCACCGGGAGAGGCAGCCCCGAGGGGCTGAGCCGCCCTCCGCTCCGGGCGGAGCGGGGCCCAGGCGCTCGCTGGCGGGGCTGCCCGTCTGCCTGAGGCGGCGGCGGGTGACGGAGGAGCCCGGTCGCTCTCCCCGGGAAGCGGGAGAGGCGGGCATCGCCTCAGGTGGGTCGGAGGCCGAGTGGGGCTTGGCAGCAGCGCCCGCCACCGTGGCCTTAGGGCTTCTGACCCGTACGAGTGGGTCGATGGGGCTTCGTAGCCCCCAGGCAGGGCTGGGGCCGATTCTCCCCACAACCCCCCACCCCACCCCAGGCAGGGCTTCTGGAGCGAAAGCCTCTCCTCACTGTAAAAGGTGCGCCTTAACTTAAGCGCATCCTATTAGCAGCGGGGTTGACGGTTGGACCTGATGATCCCAACGGTCTTTTCGAACCTGAACGGTTCTATGATTCCATGAAACAAGCGAATGCTCCGATCTAGACCTGCGCTCTTCTGTTTGTTACTTTCTGACCGGTTCGGCTTCTGCAAGTTAAACGAACCGAATCGCTTTGATGGGGCTTTGCTGTTTGGGATGGGTGAGAGCCGAGTTCCTGAAGCAGAAGGCGGATGTGGGATGCTCGCTGCTGTGCAGCATCCCTTGGCAGGCAGACCTCTGGTGTACCCCTCTTCAGAAGCAGGTGATGCACGCTGCCTCCTGGGCTCCATTTAGGGTGGCCTTGGACAGCTCTGCTAAAAAAGCACTATATCTTAAGTGAAGCGCAGCGTATGCTGCAAGCCCAAGTCTCAATCCACTGCTGGCTGTGTGCTCCATGCTTTGGTGTGTCAGTGCACTAGAAAGAACTTGCCTTTTTCAACCTTCCTGTACTAGGAGGAGGTTCTGAGGGTAATTACCCGGCTCTGTGAGATGACAACTTTTTACCATGCAATTCGAGTACCTACTTCTCTTCAGGATTAACATTCGGGTCCTCAAAGGCAATAACATTTTAGCAATTTCTTTTATCTGAACTTTAGTAATATAGAAGTATCTCAGCATTGAGGGAACATGTTGATGGACCTTGCAGAGATTTCTGCAGTGTGAATCAAGAACAATGGGCAAGACACAATCTGAAAGATAAAGAACAGGTGCAAACAGATTCAAAAGGGGACTCATGCCCGCCTAGGAGGGGCAGAAGTCGTGTTTTATGTGGGAGTTCATTGAAGACTTCCACTGCTGAATGAGCCTGTCTATGCTGCTGAATGGTGCAATGCCCTGAGTTCCTGAATGCCATAAAGAAATTGTTCTGAGTCAAAGATAATGCCTTAACTCCTTACTCTTGCATCCCACTGCACATGAAACAGTTGTAAGACTTGAAGTCTTAACTGTCTAGACTGACTGTGTGAGCAAGTTTGACCTTGTTTTGGGTGGCAGAACCATCTTAGCCCAGCTCCTTCCAGCAAGCCAAGGTTATTAGCTCCCTATGCGAATAAGGAAAGGTCTCTGAAAAAGATGTGGTGCTATGAAAAATGTAAGTCTTTGGTGTGTGGCCAACCAGCAAAAACACGGGAAATAGTATCCTGTTCTGGAATGACTTTCTGTATTAAGGCAGTGACAGCTGGCTTAAGACCTTTTCAGGATCATTTTGCGCTGTTGTTAACACTCCCGTTGGTCCAACATTAGCGCAGATGCCCAACTGACAATGGACGAGAAGCAAACGATTTCACAGATGGTCAGTTGGCTTCATTTGCATGGCGTTTTCCATGTGTGCCACACTTACCTCACTACTGTCACAAGTGAAAAGTTGGCGCTTGCTGAACCAACAGTAAGTATATGAAATACTGGACAGGCATGCAGAAGGTAAAAGAAAGAGCCTGATTTCTTCATATCACAAAGTTGTGTTTCTTTTAGCTTAATGCAGCAAATCAGCCATCTTGTATAGCTGTGAAATTACATTAATCTGCCCTTTGAATACAGCCTTTCTCAAGAAATGAGAGAATGTGCAAAACATAAGATGTGAATATTAAACGAAAGACTTTCTTAATCCACAGTGTCTACGTTTTATAATGTCTCGATGCTTTTCTAATTGCACCTCCTTTTTCGAAGAGACAAAGTTTGTCTGGCATTACTATTGTAGCTGAAAATGTAATAACTGATTTTTTTTTTTTAAACCCACTAGAACAAAGGCGACAAAAAGTTGAAGAATATCTATCAAGAAAAAAGACCTTTTCTCGTGTGCCCATTCAAGAAAATGAGGGATCAATCAGGTAGTATTTCTGCTATGGCTTACATTCCTTTAGAAATGTATGTTGTTGGTGAGAAAGATATAACTTGCAATTGTTGCAGAGAAAGGTGAGACCATGCAACAAGACTGGTGACCACATGGTCTTCCTAAAGTCCTTTTATTGTTAGCTAATGCTAAAAGTTCTTTTGAAGCAAATGTATAATACATTTAATTTGTGAAGTGTATTATCTGTTCCTCTAGAGACTGAGACAGGACAGGATAGCTTCACGGCAGAGATCTCATTTCAGTTGTCACTTATCTGTTTCCCTCTATCACCTTCCTTATGTAAATAACTTTTTCCCCTCTTTCTACTCAGGCTATGTTGCAGGCATTCACAACCCACTTGATCTAGCTTCACTGTTTTTTCATAGGTACTAATTAACTGTCTCCTGCTAAAAGCAAATATAGTGTAATAAAACACAGCCTGCGTGATGGCCAGCAGGTAGGCATAATGTTCTGTAAGCAGAATGTGGGCACCTATCACCAATTAGCAGGGCTTCTTTTTATTGACTTGTGTTTAGATCTTCCTCCTGCTTTTGTCTGAAGTTTGGACAATTTAGTATAAGACCTTCCGATAAGCAAGAGGAGCTTCTCTAGAGAAGACAGTGGTGTAAAGGAGTACAGAGGTCTCTAGCTCTAGCATTAGTTCATGGTGTAGCTTTGTCACTTATTTTAATGTTTTTGCACATGGTAAATTTCTGAAATTTGTTCCCATCTAAATAGGAAGTCTTGCTTACCATTTTGGATACTTGAGGTGGCATCGTCCCATGCTGAACAGCACAAAACTACTTGTTAGTACAAATCTAACTGAACGATGACTTTTGAATATAAAATATGCATAAATGACAAGGATAGATATAATCTGTCAAAGACTTGTCTCTGTGTAGTAGGAAAAAGCAAGTGCTTTCATGTTGTAGAAAGCTATGTTGTGTTAGAAACCCAGCCCTAACCACTTTCATTGTAGCAAGAATCTTAAGTTAGCATTTGATCTACTTTACTTTTCCTTGTTTTCAGTTTCTTCTCTGGTTAAATTCATAGTCGCCTTTTCGTAGTCTTCAGTTAACTCATTGTTCAAGGCCATCATGTATGTGGGTATGACTAATGCTTTTATTTTGCAGCTATTTCCCTTTTGTGAAGCTATCACTGTTCCACACTGACTACCTAAAAGGAGGTTGTAGCCGGTTGGATGTCAGTCTCTTGTAACAAGTCTCTGATTGAGAGAAAACAGCCTCAAGTTGTGCCAGGGGATATTTAGATGGGATATTAGGAAAAATTTCTTCACTGAAAGGGTTATCATGCATTGGAACAGGCTGCCCAGGGAAGTGGTGGAATCACCATATCTGGAGGTATTTAAAAGATGTGTAGACACAGCACATGGGGGCATGTTTTTTAGTGGTGGACTTGACAGTGTTAGGTTTATAGTTGGACTTCATGATTTTTCCAGCCTGAATGGTTCCATGATTCTATGACATCTGATCAGTTCCCTTAGAACGTATTCTCTATCATAGGTGACACAGAGGTGATAGCATGATGCGAGCGGCTTTCTCCAGCATTTAACGTCACTAATTATTTTTTGTAACGTACCTTCATTTTTCAACTCGGCTAGCTTCCAGAAGATCATCTGATGCAAACATCAGTTGCTAACTGAAATGTTAATTTTCAGTCACATGCAATAGTGACATATGTTTCATATAACGAATCGTGAAGCATTTGAGGAAGAATTTTGATTCGTAACTTTAAACTGAGTTGTTTTTCTTCTGAGCTGTCAATATATTTTCATAGTTGCTAGGAGACAATACTGGTCTTGATGGTTTACTCACTGGGTAGTCTGTTGCCAGCTGTGGTGCCTGACTGCAGGTCTTGGAACCTGTCAGTGTGGTAGGAACTACGTATCCTTGTTCAGACTTGCCTCTGATGATTGCAGTAGCTGAGCTTCAACTCCTGGTGTTGCTCCCTCTTCCCCCTCAGCTGCAGCATTTAGAAACTTGACCTTCTGTAGCAGATGCATCAGACAGGTTGGTGCTCATCCTTAAACCTGAGAATGGCACTTGCAGTAAATAGTTTATTCTCTTTCCTTCCACTCTGTTAGCCAGCAATTTATGGTGCAAGAAGGGATGCTTTGCAGCCTGGGCCCTGAGCAGTGGTTGCTTAGCCTTTTTTTTTTTTTTTTCTGGAGGAGGAATATAAGCTGAACAGAAAGGCTTCAGCGTGAGTTCAGCCTGCAGACTGCCTCCTGGACCACGTGAACTTACTCTCAAACTACATTCCTTTGTTATGTTGCAAGGATGACTGAAGATTTTATTTTTTTTTTAAACAGCAGCAGAACTAGGAGAGCAACTACCAATAAACTGCAAGAGAAAATACAGCTCTCAACATCCCCAAAGACAGAAATGGTAAGTTTTTGACTGATATTTGACGGATGGCACTCTCTTTCTGCAGCTACAACATTCCATTCTCTTAAACTGTATTAAGTTATCTGACTTCTACAGCATGAAAAGTTTGCCGGTGCAGAGGTACAGTGCGTTAAAACTTTATTCAGTGACTCCTCATTATATGCTTGTTGGAGAGCCGTCACATTACTCTGTGTAATGGATCATACTGATATTCAGTTAAAGAGGATACCATTATTGCTGAAATAACGATTGAATTTTAACAGCTTTTTTTGAGACTCTCAGAACTCTTTGGATATACTTTCAGCCTTCAGGAAGTTATTAAAATCTGAACATACTTCTGTCAGACTAGAGAATTCTTCTATGTACTCTGTTATCTGGGAGGGGGGTGGTGTGTGGAACCCAAACAACTAACAAAACTGACTGTTGAATGTGTGTGGCTTTTCAGTTGTGATGCTGGTAAATCTAATGTAATCAGAAAGAGATGCCAATACCTAATCAGAGTTCAAGGGAGTGTTTTCCCTATATCATTTTGTGTCGCTTTCCAGAATTAAGATGCACATGGTTGTGCTGCTTAGAAATAGCAAAATACAGATTCCTGTATTTTTATTACTCCAGACCTGTTCTCGGGAGAAAGGTGAGGAAAAAAAACTAGACAGGAAACTTGTGTTCGTGTTAGGTGGTTTTGAGTTTGGATTCTGAAATGTTTGAGTGACCTGGAGTTATTTGAGGAGGAAAGCAAAAACATTAGAACTTCCAAACTGAGTGTTGAGAGGAAAAATTCAGGAAGTGAGAAGCAAGTTTTCTTTAGAAATTTCCTGAAGGGAGATATTTTGGTCTCGTGTGATTTTTAAAGTTGAGTTAAACTACATAGCTTCATGAAATAATAGCCCTTGTACTCAAGCTCTACTTATTGGCTTGGTCAAATCTAACTCCTAAGCCTGAATGACAGACCAGGAAACGAGATGTGGTGTAGTTTTCTTGCAGTTCAAGGGCATCTTCCCTTAAGGAGAAAAGTATCAGCTTTTGCAGACTTCCATGTGTCATTCATGATTTTTTCTTCCACTGCCTTTGAATCGTTCACTCTTCCATTAAGCTGCTGCCTGGATAATGCTGAATTAGTTGCTGTAGAGCATAATCTTTGGATGACAAGACTAGGTCCCACTTCTCATGGCCTCTGGGCTAGAGTTATGCTGAGAACGTATGGCTGACAGTTTTGGGCAGAAATAAGGCCACATTAAACTCACGTGTCTAGTCTTAACTACAGCATCGCGACTCATTAGTAAGAAAAATTCTCCCTCTTCTGGTAGCATATCCTCATGCCCTAATTAAAGGCTTTACTCCCTACCTTGTGTTAGTAGGCTACCCGCACTAAGCGGAGGAGTGGTGCTGCCATTAAGTGATGGGGTATGCAAACTGAGATACTGCTTTTGACTGCCTAAAGCAAATTTGTACTGTATGGCTCTCCTTAGAAGGTGACTTTTGGCAGTTAAAAGCCACCAGTTGCTTTAGGAGAGCCGTTTCTGTAAGAAGAGCGTAGCCCTCAGGTTAGGTCTTCTTACTTCCAAGGCCGAGTTTAAATAATCCCTATCTGATTTATTTTGTAATGTGAATTCTGCAATAATAGTTGACAAATATTCTACCTATGCTACTTCTGTAGAAACTTTTAAAGTGACATTTACTGTTAATCACTTTAGTCCTGTAATGAGTGAAAGCCTCTTTGGAAACAAGTAACATGCAGCACTAATTATTTCTAACCTCTCCATGGACATGCTTTTGATTTCAGGAAAATAAAGAGAATGCTAATAAAGTGTCATGGGACCGATCCAGTGGAACCTCAGAAAAAAATGTTATTTTAAACTCTTCCCCAATTACACTGACAAATTCCATATCAGGCACAAACTATAATCCTGAAGATCGTGCTTGCAAGGATGAAGTCACTGAAGTAAAATCTCAACATGTGTCACTTAGCAAGTCCTTCTTGCAAATAAAAAGCATGAAAGAGAAGCAATTAATTGCAGAAAAAGAAAATTCAAGTGTCTCCCTACCAAAGAAACCAGTACTTGGTACATATCGTGGCAAAGTTGTCCAATCCAAGATCAACTCCTTCCGAAAAGCACCAAGAAATGAGGAGGCAAAGAGTTCTTTGCTAGACAAGAAGCTTCTTCCTTCTGCCACCAAACCAGAAGCAAGGTCTTTGTCCACGAGCAGATATAGTGTAGATCTGAAGACCACCAAAAGCACAAGCAACCCTAATTCTGTAAAACCAATAGGTGTCCTTCCATTCCAGAGCAAACCATCTGATAAAGCTGCTATTAACTCGCAGTCCAGTCTGAAGAAATGGCAGCCGACATCTGCTGTAGGGCCAAAGAAAGCAACAGTCCAAAAAATGACAGGCGGGAGGGGATCACAGCCACTGAAAGCTGCTTCTAACAATTCTGACTGCAGAGCACTAGGAGGGAAGAAATGTGCAGATTTTTGTGAAGATGCAAGATTCAAAGCTCCGGCAAAACCAATTTCTGTTGTTCCTGATATGAAGTTGGGACAGGAGTCTAAAACTAACAGCAACAGAAAATCTATTCTGCCAAAAGAGTCAGCAGTAGAGAGAAGGTAACTGAAGCACTGTCATAGCTTGATCCTGGGAGGTATTTAGACCTTCTTTCCAAGAATATTTTTTGATGTGTTTCTTGCTGTAGATGCACTGAAAAGTAAGTGAACTGATTGCTCAAGGATAGCAGATAAACAGCAGCCTTAATACTGAAAAATCAGGATTCAGACTAATTGCAGCAGCCCTTCAGGTTTACAGCTTGTTCTTTGTGGTTATAAATTTAGAATGTACATTGCTCGAGCTCCCTTTCTCTTTAGGCTAAGTGTTGTGACAGCCTTAGGTGTGACAGATAATCCTGTAAGCGAATTGCATGTGCATGCCACTGCTTTAAAAAATGGGGAAAAAAAAAGATGAGTGATGCAGGATGTATACAGAAGTGAGCATGTTTATGGACTGAAGGAGAGCACTTGTCAGTGACACTTCTTATCTTGGTGAATGCAGCTTAGACAATGGGGTAAAGATTCATAATCTAAAAATTATTTAGTATCCTTAGTAGGGCTCCTTGTAGAAAGTCACATTTACTGAAAACTGGTGGTCTAGGGGGATGGGGTTGAAATGATATATATATATGAAGACTGAATTACACTTAAAAATCAATTGCAGCTTTTAAAAGCTGTGATAGGGATGCTCTGGGCTGCTCTCCATGCTTTGTGTCTTTAGAGATAGTTTCTAGTTTTCTGGTTTGAAGTAGGACTAAGGAAGAAAGGTGGAACAGACAAATAAATCAGAAGCATTTTGTACCCTCCCTTGAAAAAACAGTCTCTAGCCTAAGTCTCTTGTTGCTGCTGGGAAGGGAGATATTAAGGAGTTCTGACCTGATAGATACCTAAAGCAGATACTGATATGTATGGTTCTGCAATTTCCAGGCAGGTCTAAATGACAGCTGTATTTCTTTTAGGATTAAAGGGTAAGGACTTGAGGACTATCTGGAAAGTATGGCTTTGTATGACTTACCTTAGTGTCAGTCAATGTAAAAAACAAAACATCTGTCACTTCAGCCAACAATATTCTTAAACGCAGAGCTCGCCTGGACGAATGGAGGGCATCTAGAGGAAAAGTCATGAGGAGACCTCCTATATCTGTGCTTCTGGGACCACAGTCTAAAAGCAAAGAAGAAATCTCTTCTGGTGATTCTTTAGAGCATGTTATATATAGTGAAAAGGTCAACAAGACTCTCGCGGAATGTCTGCAGCTAACCGAACAGGTACCCAGTCCCTTCCCTACCAAGTTCTAACCGTATCGGTCCCTACAACACGCAAGTCCCACGGGTGTGCTGGAGCTGTGAATCAGATGCAGGGGAATAACCGCTCCACAAGTTAAGCAATATCATTGCTTTTTGCCGAGACCTGAAGAAATTAGTTCTCACTTAAGCTTCACTAACTTACTGAAATAGCCAGTAAGATTAGGCAATAATGATAACATAATAAAGTAGAAAAGTTACAATGTAATGAGAGTAGCTATGAAGTAATTAATCTAAAACAAGTTTGCAATTACATAACCTTGCCTGGACTTCTGAAAAAGTTTCTTTTAAGTAGTTCTGAAGATGTTTGAATTCTACTATCCCTTCTACTTTACAACACCCTATAAATAATTCCCGTTTGTAAGAATAGGTGAATGACAATTCTTCTGCTCAAGTTCATAGTTCAGTATTGGAAATATTTGCCATCTTCAACTTTCAGGGTTACTCTCCAAAGAAAGACAGACTTGTTTTCTAGTTCAAACCCAGCTAAAATACAGCATCTCAATGTTCACTGCATTTAAATCCTCTGGTCTTGTGTTGACTCTAGGGAAGTCAAGGCAACAAAGTACGTGCCATGTTGAACGATCTGTCACAGAGCACTCCTGGGGCTAAAAAGCTTGCAAAATATTGGATCTGCTGTATGCATCTTGAACAGATGGGCCCTCTTGAAAAGCTTATTGCAGTCTACGAGGAGGCCATTTTGGCAGGAGCAATGGTGAGCTACTTGTCTTGAAGTCTGAGATTAACAAAAATAAAGGCATGGAAATATGGTATATAAAATAGAACTACTTCTGATCTTAATAAATCCTTTTATAGTAGGAGATCCATGTGACCTACTCAAACATAAAAAATTTGGATTTGGTTTGCTTTGTAACCACTGTAGATGCTTTGTGCTTTCAAGAAGAAAGGTTTAGCATCATCAAAATACCATATGATGTTCTGCCTAGAACAAATAAGGACTGAGACTTCTTGTATAACTAGAAACCCAAAAGAGAATTTAATTTTACATCTATTGATGGACTTATTTCCTGTGCTTTAATACCAGCAAGATTTCAGGGCATCAAATACAGCTGTAGTGCACCAGATACAGGGTTCACTTGTGTTCTGACTTGTGTGTGAACAGCATTAAATAAAGGGTTTGCGACACGAAAACATCATGTGGTCTGTACCACTTTCCTTGTAAGTTTTATACCAAATAAGCTGCAATGGTGATCAATTTTGGAATTGTTTTTCTAAAAAGATTATTTTTTTCAGCCTAAAGATGAACTACGACGCACACTAATAGATATCATGAAAAACACTGAGAGCCATCTTAAGTCTGAGGATGGTAAGTCTGAGTGCTCTTTCTAGTTAAATGTCTGGCTTGACAGGCAACACTAACTGTTTAAAAAATTTGTGCTGATATTAAATTCTATTTCATGGAAACTTCTCTGTGATCATTTTGCACTCAATTGTTTTGGAAAACAACCTTGACTTAAACTAATCCTTTTCAATTGTGGGTGTGCTAAAATGCTTTCATATTCAAACTTTCCACTTAAACTCTATCAAAGCGATGTTGTCCAGCTATTTTAGCCTAATAATCAAAGAGTAAATAGAAACATTCTTGTGAGCTAAAAGTCATTGCCTCTGACACAAACTCCTTCGCTAACAGATGCATGGTTATGGTAGAGTGTCAATTAAAGGTAGTAAATGTTTCAATTTTGGAAGCAAAGTAACCATATACATCCCTGTTCAATATAACATAACCTGACAAGTATTTGATCACAGAAATTGACTGAAATACTTGTTCAGAACTGCTGTACTTGGGAAGGAAGAGAATGACTTCTCAGTATGTACTTCACATGAGTTTTCAGGTTACAGCTTCTTGAAGGTGACTAAAATTACTAGTTAAATTGCTGTGGCTCAGACTCAGTATATACTTAATCATTCTCATGTAAAGCTTTAAGATTTCAGAGCTCTCTCTAAAACACTAAATTCTATTTAGTTGTAACTAATCACAGCTGTACTTTCTTTGATATTTTAGTTTTGGGGGAAACTGTGACAGAAACTCATTTAAGTGAGGTAGTGGAAGTCAGCAAGGAACCAAATTCATCTGTGGAGCAGGTTCAGGAAACCTTCAAGGATCCTGTTTCTGACGATGACCAAAAAGCAGAAAGTGATGACAAGAACGCAGAGACTAGCAGTGAAGCAATCAAAGAAGAAACAGATTTAGACTTGGAACCAAGAGAAGACATCTTGCCGAAAAAGGCTAAAAAGCACAAGACTAAAGAGCATACAAAAAAGAAAGGAAAACGTGAAACAGAAGAGCAAGATGAGGATGAGGTAAAAGAGATAGCCCAAGCAGTTAATTCTCCTGAGAAGGAGAATGACACATCTTATTTGAGATGCAATCCATCTACCACACCATATGTGGAAAGGTAAGATTACTTCAGGTAACTATGAAAAGTTTGCAGTGTTTGTGGCAACAATAATGTTTGTGCCCTGTTCAAACAGGGAACACTGCATTTGTGAATACCTAGTTAAAAGCTCTCAAGGATTAAGTTTTTGAGACCTTCCTTCAGAAGGAAGTCGTTTTAAATAAATTCCTCTATTTACTCAAACTGTTTTGCTTTTTGGATGCCTCATTACAGAGTACTCAAACCTCTTTGTGGCAGAGTCATAAATTCCAGGTTTAGGGTACCTTCCCACTGCTCACATGGCAGTAGCAGTTCTACACTGAGCTAGGTAAAGAGAAAGTAGGTGTCTCCAGTCCTCCCCTTTCCAATGTACATGTGGTTGTATGTCATACAACACAGAAGTGAACAANGGACTTGATGATCTGAAAGGTCCCTTCCAACCTCAGCGATTCTAAAATGTAGCTGTCCTGTAAAGGTTATCTTAATTGTATCAAGGTAAAGGTCTGTGTAGTAATCTCAGGACAAAACAGGTAACACTCAAATTCTTTCTTGCCACGAGGTTTCTTTTAAGATAGCAGACTTTGGAAAGTTGTGCTCAGCTTTGGCAATTGATGAAGCTGGACTCCTGGCAGCTGTCTGCTATCCCTCATAGCAGGAAGAAGCTTCCCCCGATGGAATGGGAGAGAATCTTCCTTTGGAAAATCTTATCAGGAGGTTTTCCAGATTGAAGTATTTTGCCCAAGAAGGGAGTTGCACATATGGTTTTAGCTGTATAAGTGGGAAAGGGCCTGCTTCCCATTTCCTTTGGATATGGGAATGGTAAGGAGTTGAATAGGAATTGTGACTTGCTGTTTCTGCTAGATGATACAGAGGTAATTTGTATGAAGTTGTGCCAATGTTTAGTGATTTCTTATTATTTTTTTCCTTTTTTGTAAGTGTGAAGATGTACCATGAGGCAAATGACTCCAGTGCTAAACACCTGAAAATTGTAACCCCTTTACGATATTCTCAGCGGATTCGGGAGAAGATGTACAAGCTGTCAGATACTGCTAAAGGTCTAGATCCATGTGCCTCTCCTTTTGAACAGCTGGGAGAACTGGAATCAAAGGCTACTGCATTTATCCACAAGCAGAGTAATGCACTCAAAGAAGCAAGTGACAAAGCAGAAGAGTAAAAAGTAGCATTAATACTATGCAAGTGTTAAAGATTGGATCCCTTTTGAGGAGAGTTGGCGGGTGTTTTTAGCAGCTTTGAGAGGCACCATCTAAAACTTTTGTGGATGGCTTAAGATGAAATTTGACTGCCTGAGTCACTAAACTTCTGAATTTATAAGAATCTGCCTTGTTAAAATTCTGGTAAATGTGGTCTGTTTCAGTACTTATAAACATCAGTTTAAATACGATTCATCAAATATTGAATTAAGGACTAGGTTTAACACTTCATATAACAGTTTGACTGTAGTATATTGCGAATATCTACTGTTTTAATGCCGCAATTCCTCTATGTAGAATTGCACAATCTTTTAGTTTAAGAAACAAAAATAACGTAGGCATTCTAATAGGGCAATGTCTACTACAGCAACATTTAGTTTTGAAAACTGAAACCAGTTAGTAAGATGTACACTAAGTTTAAACTGTTGTATCCTTTTTTAGGAGTTATTTCAACAAAACTGAGTTTAATCCCTTTAGTTGCTGGCATTATTCATGATTAAATAATATCCATTACAGTAAAATCTGATACACTAATTACTATGTGACTGTTGTAATGTTGGTTTGCTTTAGTCTGTAATACAGTAGACTTATTAAACTAATTAACTGAGTTGTGTGTGTTCTTTATTTATAGGCTTTAGGCTGGAAATTGTAGAACAGGGCTATAGGCCTGAGATGGGAATTCTGAAAATTATTTTAGTCTATTCTTGGAAGTGAACTGTTGGAACAGAACATAGCTGAGTGTTTCCATAGCTTCAGTATGTAGAGTTTACATGAACATTAGCTGAGCATTCAGATCTCACTGTTAAACAGACCTTGGTCCTTAGGGCTAGCCAGGATAATCTTTTTTGTGGAAAGGACACGCTCTTTGCATCTAACAAGAAACCAAACTACACTTTCTTCAGAGAACCCTCCTGATCATTGATGAGCAATCTAAGCATCTACTTGTAGTACCACTAGGAGTAACACAGGATCAAACATGTTCCAGTCAGGATGTTACCGAAGACAGGCCTCTGCTTTTGTTTATAACCATATGCTGACTAAAATGTTTGTTTCCTGCAAACCTTCTTACTGTGTGAGAAAATAGCTAATTACTGACTTTCTTCCTGTGTAAAAAAAAAAAAAGTTAGTCACTGAGGAGACAGTCAGAAGTAGCTCATCACCAAGGATGGGATAGCAAGAAGCTAATGGCTTCAAGGTTCTTTTATATGTCAAGTATGTATATATATACACCAATTAGGACAGAGCTGTGGCTACTTCAAGGAACATCCTTATTATCTTCATGAAGTTGGCAAACTCACAGTAAAATCTTACTGTCCTGAGATGACTCAATACCTTAAAAGGATAATGTGAGGAAAGGTCTCCTTACCCAAACAACCACTGAGACACTCGTGCCTCCGCAGAAGTGTTTTGCTGATGCGGCAAAACTTGATCCATATGTGCAAAAAGGCTATTTGGTCATCCTAATGAATATGTAAGCCTAGGCGGAGTTATGTATTAGGTAGGTGGAATTATGGGACTATTTGTGTATAAATAAGGGGTGAATATCCCCAGTAAGGTATGCACTAGGTTTGTGGGGTTTCCCTCTAGCACTCAACATTGAATAAAGCAGTATCTCCTCTCTAAACTACTTTAGGTTTTGAGAGCTTTTATTTCAGGTTAACAAGGACAGGGTTTAGGCAGGCACTTCTGGTTCTCAGTTGTGGAGGATTTAACTCTGCTGTGTCTCGTGGTCCGTCTGCTGACTACGACATCTGTGTTGTGCCAGTTCTGCTCAGTCATGGGCAGCAACTGGGGCTGCATGGAATTTTTTTTTTTTTTTAACCTGGAAGTCTGAAGTGGAAATGCTTCTTCCAGCATGGAAAACAAAATGGTGGAAATCATTCTGCCAACAGAACTGCCCAAGACTTCTACATCTTGCAAGCAGCTATAGCTGTTCTTTGTCTATCCTGAGGCATTTTTTTCTGTTTTGTTACAGAACATATCATAGCCAGCATTTATACTTACCCTTCCTTAACTGCTGTTTGCATTCCCATAGATAAAAACCAAGGTGAAAGTACAATTCATGTGGCCTAAGGCTTCATTTATGGCAGTCCCTAGTGCCCTGGCACAACTGAAGTCTCTCCCTCCGGTTGAGATTGTGAAACCGTTCGCGGGGGATTTGTACAACGCGGACTCTAAAGAGACTCTTGAGGTACTAACAGNCCCGGTCTCTGAGGCAGCGCCGCCCTCCCTCCTCCCCGACCCTCCGCCCCCAGCCCAACCCGGGGAAGCTGATGGTGTCCGGCCCGGCTGTGGAGGAAACGCCGGGAGCGCCTTTTCCTCAGGCCTTGGGGTGTTTTGCGCGGCCCCTCTGAGGTGAGTAACGCCTCAGGCGTTGAGGGCCCGCCGGGGCTTGGGGCGGGCTTCGGCTTCCCTTCCTGAGGGAAACGGCAAAGCACACGCCGAGCGTGCCCGCTCCCCTGAAAAACACCGTCTTTAATCATCGCTGAGGGGCCTTCAGAGTTTTTTTTCAAGTGAATTAAGCAGCGTGTTTATCTTCCAGCCTCTCAGTAAATCGGCATTTTGTCCTGTCAGAAGCAATTAAGGCCCGAGGTGCCTTCTAAAAACAGGTCGTCGGCCCGTTAAAACACCGTGTGTGCACTGGCGTATACATAAAATGATGCTTGAATTGTGGATAACTAACTACCAGCGTTTTGAAGAAAGTACATAATCTGTAAATCCAGTGACAGGACATGTGGGAATGGTTCAAAGCTGCGCCAGGGGAGGTTTAGACTGGCCATTAGGAAGCATTTCTGTACAGAGAGGGTGGTCAAACACTGGAACAGGCTTTCTAGAGACTTGGTCGATGCCCCAAGCCTGTCAGTGTTCACAAGGCATTTAGACAATTACCTTAACAACATGCTTTAACTTTTGGTCTGCCTTGAAGTGGTCAAGCGGTTGGACTAGTCATCGTTGTAGGCCCTTTCCAACTGAACTATGCTATCCTATGCTATCCTATGCTATCCTATGCTATCCTATGCTATCCTATCCTATCCTATCCTATCCTATCCTATCCTATCCTAAATTTGCCAGTCTTTGAGGTCTTTGTGCCTGGTACAGGCACAACACTGAACACTGGTAACACTGGTAACACTGAACACTGGTAACTTTTCCCAGTGCTGTTTTAGGTGAGAACTGTCACTGGAAGCTTTAAGTTTATTGTTTATAATACTGTGCCAGGTGAGTTTTGTTTATTGTTACTGGCAGAAGTGCAGGTAACAAGGAGAAGATGAGAACTTGCAGATCTGTAATTTACATTTTCAAAGAGCTTTAGCATTCAGAATTTAAAAATGTAGAGATACACTGTATGATACTTGAGGTCAACTTCCTGAAGGCCTCATTTTCATCAAAATCACAGTAACAGTGGTTGGAATTGTATTTATGGTTATGTCAAATACTTGCAGGTACCCACATTTATCACCCGTTCTTGTTATTTTGCATTTTGTATTTTTTCTCATTCAGGTTATGTTAACAACAAATTTCAAAAAATGAATCAAGGTCATGACAAAATTTAGAAAGAGAGTGTTTGAGGAGAAGTGTTGGAGCTAGGCTTATAAAGAATGGAAGAATACAAAGTGTTGAAGGTACTAGGAGAGGGATCCTTTGGCAGAGTTCTCCTAGTTCGTCACAGAATCAGTGACCAGAAGTATGCAATGAAGGAAATAAGACTTCCCATGGTAAGTGTGGCATGTACGTCAGCTCACCCACAACTTTAAAAAGTCATAGTTCTGGATATATTTTTGGAATGCTGAACACTTTTGCTGAGTTTTGTGTATTAGACATTTGCATGTAGTGGCTGAGTCTTGGTCTGAGTCAATGTTGTTGATAATAAGTAAAGTACCAAAATCTGATCAGTTTCAGAAAGTGTGTGGTTACATTTTGGGAAGTGTAGCCCATAGGAAGACAATTAGAATGAAACCCCTGTTCCCCTGAGGCCCTTGGCTGGATTCCCATTGATTTCACTAGGATGCAGATTTCATTTGTAAGGAAATTAGCCTCATATTATTGCTGGTAATCAGTTATTCGGGTTAGCTTTTCTGCACTTAGTTAAGCAACAAATTACAAAATGGGAGGCCCTGGTTTTATGGAGGCTGAAGCTCAGTTAATACCTGGGCACTTGGCTCTATACCGAGTTCATACCATGTAGACTCTCAGCCGTTCCAAAGTCAGCATGTGCTGCTTTGTTACACGATTCTATGCTTTTAAAATAGAAAAAGTCAGTAACTGAAGCAGGATAATATCCTCTCAAATTAAAAATAACAAACAAAAAAAACCTCACAAAAACTGGAGAAGTCTTCAGCTAGTAATAAACCATAGATTAAAAAAAGATGGGGTTTTCAGGTTTCTAAATGACTTCTTAAAATAACCGGGGAACAATTCTTAAAAATATTTTCCGTTTGGAAAGTGAGATGCATTGTGTGTATATGTGAAAATTTGTTCGTGTGATGTTTATATAAGCGTACTTACATTTTCAGTCTTCATCTGATACAGAGAACTCTAGGAAGGAAGCAATTCTTTTGGCTAAAATGAAACATCCAAATATCGTTGCCTATAAAGAATCATTTGAAGGTAAATGTAAAAAATTAAAATACCTTTGTTTAAAGTTGCATACTCCTGAGAGATCAAGATTACTTTTTTGTTGTTGTTTATAATTCCTGTTATAAACAAGATACATGTTTATTGTAATGTCTAACACATTGCATGTAGTTGGAGCTTTATGGTACAAATAATATACTTAACCCTGCTAATGAAAATACTAATTATTCTTAAATTACCTAAAATTTAGCTGATGGACATCTCTATATAGTGATGGAATATTGTGATGATGGAGATCTAATGCAAAAGATTAAACACCAAGGAGGAAATTTGTTCCCTGAAGATACGGTAAGAAAAGACAGTGTTTTGAACCAAGAACCTTTTTCATGTAAACTGAAGCACCTTGCATCACATAAAGCAAATAATAGATACAGAAACACCTTGAAGTACCTTAAATGAAACAAAGACACTTATAAATACAATAGAAGCATTATTTCTTTGTTAATTTCCAGCAGAACAAGACGAGAATTGGACTTAAAGGAATAAAAAAGAAATTGCAGTCTGTATCTGAGAATTGTGCAGGCAGTGTGAAAAACAGAGTCAGGTTTGCACACATAAATTTATGCGTTTAAGTAAAAATGTAACACAACTTCAGCCAGAATTTAAAGCACTCTGGTATGATAAATTAAACTAGCCAGGAGACTAAATGTTTTTTTTTTATGTAGTAATTAAATGTTGAAACTGTTCAGCAGGCATTAACTCCTTTCATCACAGAGACTGTAAGATTACTTAGGAGAAGGTCCAGAGTGACATTGTACTGATTGAAAACTACTTCCTGCCACAGTTAGGGAGCATCTTCTTTGTTAAAATGAAAAGACTAGAATCCTCACCTAATCTAATATTTAGATTGGCCAAGCATCTTTAAGAACTTTATTTGGTGCTTTTAAAAATCATACATTTCCTTTTAGAAACAGTATGTTATTTCAGTGTGGGGTTTTTGTTTCTTTTTCATTTGCAACTTTACTATGAAATTTTAATTGACTACTTATAAAAATAACCATCGGATAAAGTGCCATGTAGTGACTCCTTAGCTTCGTTATTGTTATGTATTATTAGAGTTTTCTAGGCACAGGTAGTAAACATTCCTTCTGCCATGTTAAAATAGACTATATCTTAAATCTTTATCTTTCATGCTGACTGGAGGCTGTTATGCTAGTTACGTTTAACTCCCAGATATTCTGAATATGCTGTTATTTTCTTTCTTAATGTTTTTTTTTTATCTGTTAGTAAAGTATTCATTATATACAGCATTGAGCTGTTCTAACTCGTAGTTACTCTTTTCAGATCCTTCACTGGTTTGTGCAGATGTGCCTGGGTGTGAAGCGCATTCATGATAAACGCGTGTTGCACAGGGATATCAAATGCAAGGTGAAAAGAGCAGGTTTTGTTGCCATTAATAAACTGTATTCCACATGCAGAAGTTCAGCTCTCTCTGTCATGATTTCCTGTTACTGCTACGTGCTGCGTTTTGCATTTAGGCTTAAGAATATTAAGTAAATGAAATAGTTGAGTGTATGGGATGACGTGATATTGTGGGCATAATATAGCTATACCCTTCATATCCACACTGCTGATCGCACCAATTGCTTGTGACAGAATGCATATACTTTTAAACAGTAACAGAAGAATAAAACATATATGGAGCATGCAGTTTGTAATTATCTTGACTCTCGTTTTTTCTTTCTTACTCTTTTCTAGTAGAAAGAGAAATTCAGAAGAAAGTGTGACCTTAGTGGTTTGAGTACAGCATTGAGATTAAGGCATTCCTAAGCTCTGATTTTTTTTCTCTGCTACTGATGTTGAGCTTTAGGGCCATAAAACCTTTCTGTTTCCCTTTAAACACAAGATAGTTCTTAATTTTTTTTTATAAGTATTAGGAGGCATAAGTAAAAGGGAATATAAAGATAAAAAATCAGAAGCGATCATCACTGTGTTTTCTGTATATACGAATCGCATAAATGTTTCCTAGGATGATATTTAAGTATGTTAATCTATGCTCTTGAAATGCAGAACGTCTTCCTCACTCAAAGTGGAAAAGTCAAACTGGGAGATTTTGGATCTGCACGCCTTCTTGCACAGTATGTGGATATCTCCACTGATCTCAGTGGTGTAAAGTTTCATTTTACCATTGATGAATAGTACAGAGTTCTTAAATCATTATTTTTCATCTGGTGTTTCTTCTTTGTCACCTCAATAGTCCAGAGTCATATGCTTGCACGTATGTGGGAACTCCTTATTACGTACCTCCAGAAATATGGGAAAGCATGCCATACAACAACAAAAGGTATCTTTGTCTTCAGTGTTCACACATAATGCCTGACTGATGTATGTCTTTTTATTACTGTCTCAATCTGTCTTTGTGGTTTATCCATATTTGGTTTGGAGAACGTATTGAGCTGCAGAATATTTAGAAAGCAGTAATTGAAGTTTTTTTAAGATGAAAAGGCCAAAATTCCTCTTTACTTAGGTAACTGAGAATACAGTATCTTTAGTCTTAAAAGTTTGAAAAGTGGTGTGCGGACCCCCCTGTGAATTTGGGAGAGTAATTACATACATAGAAACATACACAACATGTATGTACGAACATACACGTGTATGTGTTTGTGTCTTTTTGCTGGTCTTATTTTTCTGGCCCATCATATTTTTAAAGCTCTTCTTGCCAGTCCTGATGGCCGTTTAGGGATACTGCCTACAGAACTAATGACTTAGATTTATAAAGCCCGCTTATTCTGGTTCTTATGCAAGAACTTCTGAGAGCATCTTGATAGTATGGTGTTTACAGCTTTCTCAAAGGCTCCAAAATACCAAGTCATTTTATGTCCCCTCCCCTAGATCTGTTCTGTGACCTTAGTTGTACCTGAACCAAGGGATTCATTTTCCAGAGGAGGGAAGAAACCTAGCACTTAAGGCTTTTTTCTGTTCCTCTTGCAAGAAAGGCATCAGTTGCTTCCTGTTCAGGTGGCAGTACTTGCTTTTGGTGGAAGATGATATTTTATTCTTGGTAGGAGAATTCCTATTGGCAAGGCCAGAATTCCAACTCTCAGAATTAGGATTGTGTGTCTGCCGTCTGATGTTAAGGGCCATGGAACACAAAGGCTTTCAAGTGCAGAAGGATAAATATTGTTGTACCAAATTGCTTAAGAGACATTCTAGGGGTAAAAAAACAATTACAACTGTATGACAGTCATCCTTTTTTACATCAGGGTAGGATAAAATAAGGAAGATCATTTCCACTGGAGAGGTTAAACACATAATTGCTTTGTCTTTTATGGTTACATATATTTATTTTTAGTTTATTCAATTCAGTTATGTGCCTGTAATTAATTTAACTTTTTCTAGGCAGGATATTAAATTGTAATTTTTGGCTTAAAATTTCTCATCTTTCTCTATACCTACAGTGATATATGGTCTCTGGGATGTATTCTATATGAGCTATGCACTCTTAAACATCCGGTAAGTATAGCTTTATTGCTATCAGATGAGTACTGGAATTCCTTAAAACTTAATTAGCTGTTAGTTGTAGTTTGATGGATTCACAGTCAATTATAATTTGACTGATGGGTTTGATGCTGCTTCTAAAAGAGGGCGGTATTGCTCTACCTGTCTCACTCCTCCTCCACTACATGCCTTCTGGTTTTCAGCATCTTTTGGAACCTGTTGGACCCTTTTGTAAAATACACAGTTTTCGAAATTGTTGGAAAACAATTATTTTTTTCTTTCTTGGATAATTTTGCTCAATATCAGTGAGGTGATCTGGGGCTTATTAAGGAGACCAGCAGCCACCAGACTTGTTCCAGATATCTGCAGGGATGTTGCAATGAGCATTGTGTTTTACAGGATCAAGACAATCACAGATGTAGGCGAGGACACTCAAAATCTTTGCTAACGAGAATATATTGTGTGCAAGTATAGGAAAACCTAGTAAGCAATAAGCAGTTTTGAACCTCACATCAGTGATATACCTATTTGCTTATTCTTCAAATCAAATAAGCCAGTGTCCAAGCACTATCCTCCGATTGAGACAGCGGGAACCTTGATGGATGGTTCTGTCTTTCTGGGACACTGCCTTCTACAGTGCTGATGCTATGCTTCTCATGTATTAACTTCCTCTGGCTTCTATATACAGACACATGGCTAACGCAAGAGCCCTTATCGGGATATGTTTGTTTTGCAAGAAAATGGTATCATCCTAATTTAAGGTCATATTGTTTTAGTTTTAAAGGAGTCTGTGCGTAGGTGCGTGTTAGCCTAAGTAGGTCTGTGGCAAGGCTTTGGCAGTGTCACAGCTATTCAGTCAGTGCTCGGAGGTGGGATACCAAGGAGTGGAGTATTCTTCCCTTTTTAGCAGCAGTGAAATGGTATTATGTATCTGGTTTCACGTGATGGTCAGGTATGTTCTTGCATAATCTCTCAGAGGTGATATAAAAGCCACGCCGTGGATGCTTGGCATGAGCAGCAGGGTGGACCATAAGAAGACTTTCTGCATGGAGGTAGAAGTTCTCAGCCATTTTTGCTCAGGCTGTTGCTGTCCATGGTTATAGCTGTCCCTGCTGATACCGCAGTCATCTGATGACTTAGAAGCAGTAATTCCTGCCTGAAGACTGGTTAACTGTCAGCTGAGGAGAGTAACAACTTCAGCTGTTTCATGTAGATTTGCAAGAGGGTATTTGTGCCTTGATTGGCTACTTCTGATTATTATTTTTTTAAATTGAAGCCTGCATCTTTCCTGGCTTACAGTTTCGGTCTTGCAGTTTGATTCTGATCTCAATTATATGAAGTAAAGGACAGTACGATAATCCAAATTTTCTGACTGCTGTATTCCTACAAAAATAAAATTCAAATGTCGTGGTTTAACCCCAGCTGGAAACTAAGCACCACACAGCTGCTCACTCACTACCCCCCGGTGGGATGGGGGAGAGAAGCAGAAGAGGGAAAATGAGAAAACTCATGGGCTGAGATAAAGACAGTTTAATAAGTAAAGCAAAAACCATGCACACAAGCAAAGCAAAGAATTTATTCACTATTTCCCATTGGCAGGCAGGTGTTCAGCCATCTTCAGGAAAGCAGGGCTTCATCACGCATAACAGTTACTGCTTGGCAACAACTAAAATATTAGTGTGTTATCAATATTATTCCTGTCCTAAATCCAAAACGTAGCACTATACCAGGTGCTAGCAAGAAAATTAACTATATCCCAGACAAAACTAGGACATTGAACAATTTTAAATTTACAGGAGTAACTCCCGCCTGTTTTACAGTTGTACAGGCTATTGTTTGCAGTGTCCATTATGATCTGGCTTTAGTCAAACTTTTTATGCAAACTGTGATATTTTCATTCTCAGTAAATTACATTTCTGTCATTGTTAACGTAAATAAATGCCTATGTAATAGCCCTGCAAAATGTAAAGGAAAGTTACTGATGTGTTCACTCGGGGACATTATTCCACACCTCTGAATTAGAGCCCTGAAACTGTCAAACTGTGAACCAAATCAGTATATAGCATGCTTACACATAGAGACATACCATGTATTTTTATATAATTAAAGTTGCTCTTAAATTCTATCAGCTTCTTTTTACCTTGTGCTTAAACTTTATGCTCTAATACTATTTTTAATGCAGTTTCAAGCCAATAGCTGGAAGCATCTCATCCTTAAGATATGCAAAGGGTCCTACAATCCACTACCATCTCACTATTCCTATGAACTTCATTACTTAATAAAACAGATGTTTAAAAGAAATCCCAAGAATCGTCCATCGGCCAGTACTATTCTTGCAAGAAGTTCCTTAACAAAACTTATCAAAAATTGTTTGCCTTCTGAGGTACGGTATATTCTTTGCCTCTAGATTTAAACAATAGTATCTACATTTTAGATCCTAAATTGCTTTCTTTTGTTGCTTGTTAATGTATAACAATATAAAATGAAGTGTGGTGTAGGCCCTACTCTTAAGAGCCATAAATACAGTTGTAGACTTCTCAGAAAACTGAGTTTTTAGAAGGGTTTGTTTTGAAAAAAGAAGTTGAAATACTGACATGATGCTGCTGAAATTAGATATTGTTAGCTGTTAGCTATAACAGTGCTTTTGTATTGTAAGTCTGTTTTTAACAAATAGCGTATACAATAATTTGAGAAAGGTTAAAATGGTACAGAACTTGCATCTCTTTATACGTGTTCCAGATGACAAATGAGTTTGAGCAGGTATTAAAGGAAACCAAGAAACATGAAGGCAATGCAGCAAGACCAAAAGGTAAGTCAGCAACATTCTTCTTGGTGTAAGGAATGACAAAATGACTAGGAATTGTAAGATCATAAATACAGCTATAAAACATTAGCATACGTTCAAATCTACTTTTCAGTATTTTAAAATCTAATATTATTGAACTTGTATGGAAAAATGCTTGAAGGGCGTAAATTCTATTCCAGCATGAGAAGTGCGGTGCAGAGCTACAATACACACATCATGAGTCTTAAGACTTGTGCTAGAATTAAACCTTTCCGTTTTAAAATGAGCAAAACTTTTAGCTGTTGCATATATTTTAAATGTGACAATGCCTTCTTTCCCAGAATATGGTGAAGCAAGTTATTTTCATTATTTAATCTAGAGAGAATGTTGGATTTTCTTTTTCTGCATAGATTTAGCTACACCGAAATTTGTACACATTTGGAACGGAATAGTAGAGGGACTCCCTGTTGAGAATGGGCAATGTTGGCAGAAGTGTGAAGCAGCTTTCACAGAATTTTCATTGCTTGATTCAGTGGTGTTGCTGTCACACCTCCGGAATACCGCTTTACCACAAATGTTTGCTAAAGGTATTAACTCTTGAACCTGTTCCTTCATGTATCAGGTAGTGTCGTGGCTGGTGGAAGCTCAGATAATAAGAAAGAAACTAAAGTGAGTATTCAAATATAAATATAATATTCATATTTTAGCAATTTAGAATGCTCTGTGTTATGGAAAAGTTCACATGGAAAATTGTTAGTATGCTAAACCATAGAGGGTCAGCTGTCACCAGTGTTCAAATTGCAGACTTTTCCCGTGCATTTCCCGACACTGTAACTTTGATGCTTCCCACATTTAGTTTTGTTCCAAACTAAACTAGTTCCTTGTACCCCTGTCAAGAAAAAAAAAAGATCCAAAAAAACCCTCTCCTGTTTTTCTACGTTTTGAGATGATACTGCAAAAATTAATGCATTTTCTTTGCTTTAGGGACACATTTTGAACAGGCTGCTGTGGAAACAGTCTAGTCTGGATGTAATTCTCACTAGGTTTTAGGGCCTGTGTGAGATTTCAGGTGAGGAGAATTAAGTCACAGGTGGCCAAGAAGTCACCTCTGGGTACATTATAGCACAGCCTAGCTCAGTCATATTTATTATATTTTTCAAAACATGTTCAATAAGCCAGCAAGGCTTATTTATTTTATTCTTTTAATAAACCTGTCAGTCTGAGAAGCTTAATATTTGGGTGCCTCTTGTTTTTTCCCTGGGAATATGACTCATTTATCTTTACGTTGCTACTGTTCTTAAATGTAAAATAAATAAACCCACAAATTGCCTATGTGCTTATCTTCAAACACTGAGAAAAAAGGACACACAGGGTGAAATGCAGTGCAGTAATAGATACAGTGCAATTGCAATGGGTTTCATGGTGTCAGTGGTTTAGTTTTCAGACCTTTGGGGTGGCCATTTAATAGCAAAACTAAAATAATTAATGCCGTGTTAATATTACTGCTTTATTTTTCTCAACAACAAGGATAATGATTAATACAGTCTTCATTCTTTTAAAGCAAAGTAAAGATGAAAGCGAGCGTAGCCCCTTAGAAAGGAAAAATAATACTGAGGATTTGAGTGAAAGCACAAGGGAACAAAGGAAATCTGATGAAGAGGGTAAGTTTTATAGTGCTAAGGCTGATGCATTTCCTTCTGTGTAGTGATACCTGAATGTCAATGATCCAGACATTTAAACAAGTAGAGCATGTAACTCTGCACCTGTAGAAAACCATGCCACTGTCTGTTACTTCTGCAATTATATTGATTCTAACTGCTCATTTGAGATTTAAAAAATAATAATAAAAGAAAAATCTTGGCCAAAGTGTTAAAAAATGATAGATTGAAAACATTCGGTACAGAGTAAATGTATGGGGAACGCTTACCAAGTTCAGACTTGCACCCACAGAATCAAAGGTGCCTGTTAGTGAAGTGCTGTACGCTTAGAACTGGTTCACATGGACAGAGAATGGAGTTAGATGCTGGTTATCCTCCTTGTTCTGGTTGCAGTTACAGTACAAACTTCTGACGTCCTCCCAGGAATTACTGATTTGTCACATCCCCATAGGAGACAATGGGAAAAGAAGAGATCCAGTACTGTAGTGGATGTCCTGGAAAATGCATCCTTGCTTTCTTCCAGTTTTACATCTGAAGAGGCTAAAAGTAAGATTTAATTAAATGTGGTTTTAATTCAAGCAATATTGGTGGTTCTTTACAGAAAGCCAAAACTTTACTGGGCATATTTAAAATATAAAAATATATATAAAAATAATTTTAAAATATTTTATTAACACGCGCTCAATAAGTCCACTGTGCTGAAGAGAATTTCTTTGTGGTCTTGTATGATGGGAGGATTGCAAAGAGTGATGAAAGCCACAGCTAACATTAGCAACCCTGAAATCATAATCATCGCTAATAAATTATCCTCCCAAGCCTCCTCTTAATATGCCGTTTGTGGGGGTAACACCGAGGGATTAATTTGCTGAGGAATGCAGCTGCCTGTCTGTCAAGTACAGCATCCTATTGGGAGCATATAACATCCCTACCTCTACTTCTGTTGTCATTTAATGTACAGATTGTGCCTGTGACAAGAACTATTAATAATGTACCTCAGATGTGAGGCAGAGATTCTTCTTCCACATCCACGGCTTTTAATTACAAAACTGAACACGGGGTTTCTTAAAAACGTTTCAATTTTAAAATGCCCCACACTGTTTGCGATTATTAGAATTATTTAATATGATTATGGATGTGTAGTCTAAGTAAACATGAATAGATGCTATTGAAATAAATAACCAAGATATGAGTAGTCAGAAAATTCCCAAGCTGTGGTAGGAACGTTACATGATAATTATATGCAGGGTGAGGGAAGAGAACAGAAGAATGCATGCATTTAGGTGTTCTGCTGTTAAAAGGCACCAAAATGGCCACAGGCTCCATTTTGTGAGATTTATGGAGCCACCAAGTAAGTTTGCCGAGATGCTGACACCTCACGCTCCTCGGCCAGTTTCTTCTGGCTCCCAGATGTCAGAAGGCTCCACTGTGGCCCCCGGTAATTTTCTTCTCTCTTAATAGTGACAGTGTCAACTTCATGTTGAGAGGTCAGCAGAGCTACAGATGGAAACATCTAGACTCTTTTCCTCCTCTATTTTTCTCGTGAATGGGATCTTTGTAATCCACACTGATAATGCAGTTTTCTCTAAGTGGTATTTATTAATGATTTTACACCTAGGTGTCTGCGTTATAAACTACAGTGAAAATAAGCCGCGTAAGCAGTGGAACAAGGAAACTCCTCAGACCCTGATGAACATTCTTAGTAATGCAGACGTCAGCTTGGCATTTAAAACATACACCATTTATACACCAGGTAAATCCCCAGGTTTGTTAATAAAGACTTTTTTTTTTTTTTTTTAACATACACAGCCCCTGTGTGTAGAGCTCGCACGCTTGAGTCCAGGTCACAACAGGCTGTTTGAGGGTTTTGTTTAAAGTTTGTCAAATGAAACGTGGGATTACAAAAATCCCCAGCGAAGAATCCATGCGTGATTGTCCATCTCCACTACATCTCTTCACGAAGAACCTTCACTTGCAGCTCAACAGCAGAATAAAGTTGTGACAAAAATGCAGACTGACTGCAGGGCTGTGCAACCTCCGTCCTGCCCAGCGGCCTGGTCTACAATAAATCCACCTTCACTAAGTCAGTAGTGCCCTATTTTGAAGGCAAGATGGCATGGCAAAATACAACCATAGTCTTTAGACGTGCACGGCCATAAATTGTAAATACTTGTTCTGCACATCAGTTGTGTTACGAGTTTATCTCTTAAATAACAGCTTGTACTGGAATCTGCTAAGAAATGGGGACACATTAGAAAGACTGCATTCTATTTATATTCTTAATAATTTTACTTTGAAAATTAAAGGATTTCAGTGACATTCTCATTTTTGTACTTTCAAAGCTTCTGGAAATTTATTAAGAGGTCCACTTTCCAATGAAAATGAAGCATCCGATGAAGTAGATGGTGAACATGAAGCTGTTGTTGTAGATTCTGAAAGACTTGAGCCTAGATCTGACGACGATGACACGTACGTCCAAATGACATCCTTGTATTTTTGTTGTCTTTGGTTCCTCTAACTGATTTTTACAGAAAGACGTTCCCCTGGAAAAAAAAACCCCAGTATTTTTCTCAGCATCTAAATCCATCCCTCTCTTATGTAATGATCTTAAATTTCAGCATTTGCTATCGCACAGGTTTTCAATGGTGCTGAGATTAAACATGTTGCTTGTTACTAGCAGGCCGGTAATTTGCTGATGACTTTGCAAAAGTGAAAGCATGAGATGAAATTAGATCCCCAGTAAAGCGCAAAACCTTCTTGCATGAAAAATCTTTGTACTCTGACCTTGAAATTAGATAACCAGTGGCAAATCTACTTGCCTGGTAGTATGTTTGCTGTATTTGGGTATTATTCTTCCTACTCTTTCACACATAGTGCAGTAAAATCTCTGTGGTATCTACTTACTGAGCCAAATTTGTTGATACTTTCTAACTTCATGTTCTATTTAAGTTAGTGACATACTGCTGGTTTTGAAAGAGCAGAGTGTACGTCAGCACACTCTGAACAGAAATACTGTATTTTACAGATGTGGGTATGTTTTGGGGGGTTTTCTTGGATTCTCAGAATCTGTTCATGCCATTCTTTATTTTTGTGGCACTTGGAGATGAACTGTTGAAGGGATGTATTACTGCAGTTCATCTGCGAGCTGTTCATATCAACACATTTGCAGTTTCTTAGTATATACATTTGTTTCTGCTTTTGATAAAACTTATTTGGGTAAATCAAAAGAGAAGAACATCTGTTGGTTCCTTAATCACAATTGTGCAGGAAATACTCTATTGTGTTGATATTTTTAATGTAATTTCTCTAGTTCTAGGGTAATTTTAGGAGGGGGGAAAAAGCAAATAAAGATTTATAAAGTTGTATTTTGCTTTCCAAAATAACATTTTGAAATCTATTTTTAGGGACTTCGAGGAAGATGACCCAGACTGGGTGTCGGAACTGAAAATGGTATTGAAACACAGTGACTGAAAACTTGAATTTATGTACGGTAACTGAAGTTAGACTTGCCAGTATTTATAATCCAAATGATTGTTGTTAATAGTTGGAGTCATTAATAAAATTATTTCAGTCAAAAAATTCTGAGTAGGCATGTTTTCTGTATCACTAAACTGAGGGTGGAAAATGCCTAACAAACTTTTTTAGCTAGAACGCTTGCAAGTAACACGTCTAGATGTTCAGTGTATTTGGAGTTGGTAATAGCTTTGCAGAAACGTTCAGTCAAAAACATCATTAGTGCTAATAGCATTGTTCGGATTTCCACCTTGAAGTATTTCAAGGAGATGGTATAACATTATGAGAATGCGTGAAGTTTTTCTTCCTGACTAGACGCTGAAATACTACATCATGGTGGGTTGACGCTGGCTGGACTCCAGGTGCCCACCAAAAGCTGCTCTGTCACCCCCCTCCTCAGCTGGACAGGGGAGAGGAAATACAACAAAAGGCTCGTGGGGCGAGGTAAGGACAGGGAGATCACTCACCAGTTGCCATTGTGGGCAAAATAGACTTGACTTGGGGAAATTAGTTTAATTTATTACAACTCAAATCAGAGTTGGCTAATAAGAAATAAAAATTAAATCTTAAAACACCTTCGCCCCACCCCTCCCTTCTTCCCAGGCTCAACTTTACTCTTGACTTCTCTATCCCCTTCCCCCCCAGCAGCACAGGGGGACGGGGAGTGGGGGTTATGGTCAGTTCATCACGTGATGCCTCTGCTGCTCCTTCCTCCTCAGGGGGAGGTTTCCTCACACTCCTCCTCTACTCCAGCCTCGATTCCCTCCCACAGGAGACAGTCGTCCACAAAGTTCTCCAATGAGTCCTTCCCACAGGCTGCAGTTCACCAACTGCTGCGGTGTGGNACCTTCGCCCCACCCCTCCCTTCTTCCCAGGCTCAACTTTACTCTTGACTTCTCTATCCCCTTCCCCCCCAGCAGCACAGGGGGACGGGGAGTGGGGGTTATGGTCAGTTCATCACGTGATGCCTCTGCTGCTCCTTCCTCCTCAGGGGGAGGTTTCCTCACACTCCTCCTCTACTCCAGCCTCGATTCCCTCCCACAGGAGACAGTCGTCCACAAAGTTCTCCAATGAGTCCTTCCCACAGGCTGCAGTTCACCAACTGCTGCGGTGTGGGTGGGTCCCTTCCACAGGGTGCAGTCCTTCAGGAACAGACAGCTCCAGCGTGGATCCCCCACAGGGTCACATGTCCTGCCAGCAAACCTGCTCCAGTGTGGGCTCCTCTTGCCATGGGGCCACAAGTCCTGCCAGGAACCTGCCAGCATGGGCTTCCCATGGGGTTACGGCCTCCTTTGGGCATCCACCTGCTCTGGCGTGGGGTCTTCCATGGGCTGCAGGGGGACAGCCTGCCTCACCATGGTCTTCACCATGGGCTGCAGGAGAATCTCTGCTCTGGTGCCTTGAGCATCCCCCCCCTCCTTCTTCACTGACCTTGGTGTCTGCAGAGCTGTTGCTCTCGTGTTCTCACTCTTCTCTGGAAGCAATTGCTGTTGCCCAGTTTCCTTTTTCCTCTTCTTAAATATGTTATCCCAGAGGCACTATCACCGTCACTGATGGGCTTGGCCTTGGCCAGCGGTGGGCCCATCTTGGAGCCACTGGCATTGGTTCTGTTGGACATGGGAAGCTTCAGCATCTTCTCACAGACACAACTCCTGTTGTCCCCCCCCCCGCTGCTGCCAAAACCTTGCCATGCAAAGCCAATACATACATAGCAGGAATAACTGACCTTGTCCGAAGGGCATATTACAGAAAACATTTAGCTATGCTAAATATTTGAGGCTTTAGTTCATGCAATTATTAATCCTCTGAAAACTCTTTGAGGCTGAGCTTTTGCCTTAGTTACGTCAGTCAAAAGGCTTTTATATTTGCTGTTGCATGTGTGGAAGGAAGCTAATTTGCTCATAAAAAAGGACAAATGTTCCCATTTTGGTCAGGAGACGCACTTCTGCCGCAGGGAGCATGATGGGCACTGTCACGTCTGGGCTCTGCGCTGGCTGCTGCGTACTCAGCAGCCATTTCACATGAGCAGTACGGCGGGGGAGAGCAGAAACGCTCTCAGCAGAGCTCTCCCGGGAAAGCTGTTCCGGCATAGGTCCCTATCATAAATAATATTAGAGAATAATACATTAAGAAATGCTTTAGGACATCCGAAGGTTTGGTTCGGAGCCGTTTCACGCCTCACCGCCCATGTTGTACATGAGGCTCCAACAAGGATTCAACAACTTCAGGCAGTCGAGATACTCCTTTGGGCCACCCTGCTCCTGTGGCCATCCGGGGCAAAACCCCCTCGCCGCGGTAGGGAGGTGCGATCCGTGCGAGGGAAGTACGGCCCCCTCCGCTCCCGGCGGGCCCTCGCCGTCCCTGGCCACTGCCCCGGGCCCGCNTTGGAGACCACCAGCCGTGACCTTGTGTGGGTCCTGCTGAGAGGAGGAGGTGGCCGCCTCCACCGTCACCCACGGTCGAGCCCCGGCCACCCTGGCCGAGGCCTGGCCCTGCCGCCCTCCCCAGAGCCCGCTGCCATCGGGCTGCCCGTAGGGGCGAGGCCTGGGCACCGAGAGGCCTGCGGTATGGCAGAAGGAGGGAGGGCAGCACCCGCCTCTGGGAGAGGCCCACCGGTCCCCAGTGACCGCTTCTCACCAGTGACTACCACCAGGAGCTGGCTTTCACCCCAGTACCTAAATTATGAATGCCCGAAGATCAGCCTGCGCTGTCAAAGCCATCCTCAGTCATGGTCTAGGAAACTGCCAGTCTCTCGAGGTGGCCTGTTGCAGAGCTTGCCTGGCCTTCCTGACAGGGAAAGTTTAGCGTCTCAGCAAATCGCCCTTGCTAAAACTCAGGGCAAGTAGTAAGAAGAGTTTTATCATGTTTGCTCGTATTTAGGTGTGTAAGTTTGCTTATGGATATGTTGCAAGTATCCAGTGGCATTACCATTTCTGCCAGAGGTTTCCATGTGGAAGCTGATGCTCAGCTGCGCTTGGCTGTGATCTCTTGCAAAACGCAGTGGCTTCTCATTTTGCTGCCAACATCAGAATGCAGTACTTTAAACTAAATCTACATGAAATGGATTATTTTAATTTTTTCCTTTAACAAGAGCAATTCCGCAATATCATTAACTTCAGGAAATAATGAGTCAGACTTTCCAAAATCCTATCATAATCTGACATGGTGCTTTCTACTACCTTCTTATGTTTTAACTTTGGGGTGTACTAGGACTAAGCTTCAAGCTTTCCTTTATGAGACACTCATAAACTTGCTGCTTACTGAAAATTCACATCTGCAGTAATTTGCATACTTGCAGGAGATGATGTTTTGAGGCAGAATCATCAGCAGTAATAAAAATGTGATAAAAATGACAGTCTAAAAAAGGTAGTCTTGTATTTGGTTTGTATTTCAAATTTCAATGTTACAGCACTGACCATGGTGCAATACTAATTTGGGGACTTTTTTGTTTTAGACACTTCTTTAAAACGAAGACATCATGGATAAATATGAAATCATTAAAAAAATTGGAGAAGGATCTTTTGGCACAATATTCTTGGCAAAAGGAAAAGTGGATAATGAGCAGTGTGTTATCAAAGAGATCAATTTAACTAAGGTAAAACAATAAAACCTGGATGATAAAATTATTTACCTGATTGTGCTAATTGTGTTTAGATAGGGTATGCACTTCGTCTATGGTTTATCTCCTTTGTAGTTTTATCTCAGTTATGTAGGGTTAAACTTTGTTGGAGACTGTGCTCTTTGCTAATTCAGTGGGTTTAGAAGCATAGACAAAATATGTGTTTTGATATTAAGTGTTTACCTTTTACTGCAGTTTTGTTCTTTTCAAATCTCTCTGCCTACAATGCGAGACACTACCTAATTCAGGTTTTATAATAGATGATTCAACTACAATGAAACTATTGCCACTGAAATAACAGATCACAATTTTGTGAGATGTTAAACTTTTTTATTTCCACATCCATATTTTCAGACGTGAATTATTCAGAATGGAGTGCTTCCAGTTCTCATTGATGTTTATGGCAGTTTGATTCCTCTCATCTAATTTTAAATGTCCACTTTGTAGCTGTCAGCATCTGAGCTGCTTGAGTAGACTCCCTTTCTAGGAGAACAAGAGAAATAGGTATTTTTGGGATGCTGTTGATTATACGTGTTTGAGAACCCTGCTTTAGAATGAGCTGAATTGGGCCATGAAAGTGCTATCTTTCTTTCTGTTGACTGCAGAGGCAGGTTAGGGTGACTAGCTCAGGTATCAGAGGAATACCACTTCTATATTTGGTTCCAGAAAGACAGGCAATTAAACTCCCTGTGATTTCAATACAGGGGTTTCAACAGTCAATTTCAATGCGTTCCTACATGCTTTTGACAGGTCTTTTGCTATTCTGGGCAACACTAGTGAATTTCTAATATATTTGAGAATTATAACAGAAGAATGAGTATATATCAGTTCTAGAAAGAGCTCTATGACTTACAGATTCAAAATCAGACAAATTGGTATGCTAGTAATGACAGCTAAATAAAAACCAAATAGCTTCTTTCTATGCTTATACTGATAAACCCCGTACATTTCTAACCTTAGATTTTGATGTATGCAAAACAGAAAAATGAAAGATAATAAAATATTATTGTGGATCCCACTCGTTGAAAAGTCAGGAGCGAGATACAGAAAATTACTACTTTGAAGTCATAAGATTTTTTTTTACATAGTAGAGTGTTTAATTCACTTTCTGATTTTTGAATCTTTGAGGATTACATTTCAAAATTATTTCTTCAGAATGAGGGTAAGAAACTTTTTATAAGTACAAGAAGACATTTTGATGCATGGACACTCAGAAACATAAATTTTTCAGAAGTAATATTGATGAAAGTGTGATCACAATGAACCAAATAGAAAATTTCCATCTAATGTAATAGGGCAAAGAGTTTGCCTGAAATGCTGCAAGAACTTGTAACACCAGTAAATCAGAAGGACTTTTTTTCTTTTTACTTTATTCTTTTGAGATCACCCATATTAGGAATACATAATCATCTAGACCCTTATTCTTCAAACATTTAAAGGAAGTTTAACTTCAGATTTTAACTGTATTCATCAGCTAGTTTAGCAACAGCACTTGTGTAAAAAGTTTAAAGGTATACATTTGCCTGTTCGTAAAATGTCATCATTTGGTTTGACTTTGGTAACATTCCAATATATTTCCAATATATTTCCATATTACACTGCAGACTGATATTTTACATCATATATACATCATATTTTATATTTCTGCATCACCTTGCTACACAGTCTTTATGTATTTGCCGGGATGGTTTGATAACAATGTAACTATCTTTGCAGAAATAAATTATAGTTAAATATATCGTTGCTGCCATATAGTTTCTTAATTCTTTGTAGATGCCTCTGAAAGAAAAAGAAGCTTCTCAGAAAGAAGTCATTCTTCTGGCCAAGATGAAGCATGCAAATATCGTAACCTTCTACAATTCTTTACAAGGTTTACTTTTAACATTTTTGTATTATTTGTGATTATAGGAGTGGAAGGCAGCAAAACCTAGCTTGTTAATATTGACCAACCTTAAGCCTGTCCCCAGACCCTTACTTACTTGTGGGGACAGGTCCCAACTCCTAAAAATGAACATGAGGTATTAAATTCAGTGATCACTTGCCCTCCTCGTGTATGTGGGTGGGACCTAAGGTATTGTGGCATGAATGCTAGATCCTGGAGTGTCTGTATTTCTTAAGTTGAACTTTAGTCTTGATCTTCAATAGGAGTCTAGAGTTTAATGAGTCTTTTCTAGGAGTTTCAATAGAAGAAGAGAGCTTTTGGGTATAGCAAGAAGTAGGTCCTGTTGGCTTTTTGTCTCAAGCCATATTTTGAGGTATCACTCAAGGATACGGAATTCTTCTGGACCAAAAGAGATAGAAGGAGGTCTGTTCTCTGTAAAAGCTATTTCCCTATATTTATTTTTCCTGCTGACATCTGTCATAAGCAATGCCTGATGCAATGAATGCTGTAGTTACAGCATGTGTTCAAGTTGTTTTCTGTGATCAGGACTGTAAATGTTTTAAGGGGCATGTAAATCTGGTAGTCTTCTGGACCCCAGAGAGGTAAGAATAGGGTGAGTTTCTGTATTAAGTAGCCCGTCCTATTTATTTCTACTGTTTGGACACTGTCTACTTTAAACTTTTCCCTAAGCCTAACTGTGCCTAGTTACCATTGGAGAGCAATCCCAACTATGAAGCATTCTGCTAAGCATTGCCTGGAAAAACATCTCTCTTTCTATCAGTGTGGTCTCTTGAGGGTTTTCTTTTGTATTTAGTATTTTGGTGAATCTCCATTTACAGATATTTTCACATCTTGGTTTTGCATCAGGTTTCACTGAAGATATCCATTTTTTCTCAGTTACTCTTTGAAATGGAGGAGTGGGTAGCAGATTAACTACTCCCTTTTGAAAGATGGTCCATGTAAAATAAAAAGAAATTATCACTGTATTAATGGATAATAAAGGAAAAATTACACTTTCCCTTTCAGAAAAGAACAAGCTGTATATTGTGATGGAATACTGTGATGGTGGAGATTTAATGAAGCGGATAAATATGCAGCATGGAGTGCTGTTTGACGAGGACCAGGTGCAAGAAGTTATCTTTAGAGGAAAGGACATACTATGTAAAACACATGGTTTGAATTATCCAGTACTAGCTACTGTTTCTTTTCTGGCTTGTTAAAATAATTGAATGTTTTAAAGAAACTTTGATAATTTTAAGGGGAGTTTAGAGTTTGCTTTTTACACTGCTTTAAGATCTTAAATGAATAAATTAGCAGTATTTTGATGACATTTTTATCCCCCATCCCTCCCATTGCTCCTTCCATTGTGGATTTGCTTTTTCTTTGTATTAGTAAGATACTTAGCCATAAAGACTTTCTTTTAAATAGTCTTTTATAATTAGGGGGAAATATATTGTATATGAATTCTTCATTTATTGATGCTATTCGCATCATGGCATATCCTGCTTTATAATGAAGTCAATGGTAAATCTTTCATTCATTTCATTTGTGTCAGGACTCTCTGATGTCATTTAAATTGTTAAACCAGCACAGAAAAACAAGTTGAGGCATCTGACTGCTTGTCAACCATGTTCACATATATTTTATTTTGTAAATAGGTCAGTATGATAGCTGTTGCAAGTCATAGAAACAGTTTCCCACTATTCTCCTTACTTATTCCTTTATTTTTTTACTAACTCTTAGCTTTCTGAAGGAAATTTTCTCTTATATATTGGGCTCAGCTTACTGAACTCTGAGGTTATTTAATCATGACTAGTCTTCTACTTTTGCAGGTATATATATTTTGCAGTCTTCTACTTTTTGCAGTTCCTTAGATGGAACTTCTTTACTTTGAGAGTGACAGAGCACTGGAACAGGCTGCCCAGGGAGGTGGTGGAGTCTCCATCTCTGGAGATGTTCAGAACCCGCCTGGATGGGTTCCTGTGCAACCTGCTCTAAGGTGGCCCTGCTCTGGCAGGGGGATTGGACTAGATGATCTCCAGAGGTCCCTTCCAACCCTATGATTCTGTGATTCTATGATTCTGTATAATGAAAATTTACCTAGAAACTAGACAGGTAGTATCCAACCTGTTAGTGGGAATATACTCTAAAGCATAAATGTAGGGAAATAAAAGAAGTATTGTGGCTTTTCTTTTTGCTCTAGTAGTACAATAGGAACTCTTTAGTGTAGAAGTCAGTTGGAAATGAAGTACTCGTTCAATAGTAATGAATTTTAAGATCCTATTGGGAGTCATACTAGAGGTAGAGAAAACATGAGAGAAAATAAAGAGAGAACAAACCCACAGATCGTGAAAGCACAAAGGAGAGAACCAACGCACACAAACCCCTTGACAATGAGACAGAATAATACATACACAAAGAAAGGCAAAGGAAATGGTATGATATATGTTTTTGCCAGATCATCAATGCAGTGTTTGAGATAATGTGACCTTTGTGTACCTTTATCTTCTCTTTTTGTTTGCTATTGGTATTTCTATATNTGTTTTATATTGTGTATGCTCTACATAGTTTGGATTTTGTTGTTATCTTTATTTTATGTATTTCAGTAAGATGCCCCATTGGACATTAGAGTTACACAAATTTATAGGTATCTGTTCTCTTTAACTTTCACTGCAGATTCTGAGTTGGTTTGTACAGATCTCCTTGGGCTTGAAGCACATTCATGACAAGAAGATTTTACACAGAGATGTAAAAGCACAGGTAGTAAAACTGGTACTGGAGAGGGTGTGATTTTGTCTTGTAAAAATATGCTTAAGAAGCTCTGTGATGTTTCATTTTTGCATACCAATTTTGGTTTTATTTGCAGAACATTTTTCTTAGCAATAATGGAAAGGTAGCAAAGCTTGGGGACTCGGCATAGCAAGACAGTTGAACAGGTAAGCACTTTTTTTAATTAGTCTGTGACCTACACCAAATGGGACTGTTTATGAATGTTCATAATGCAACCTGAATGTGCAAATTGTTTGTGGATTATCCTGATTCAAGAGGTCTGGGATACAAAGGGTCTGACACTGCATTTTTTTTTTTTTGTTACCCTAAAACATGCCATCCTGCATGAAACCACAGATCATCTAGCCTAGTAACTGGACTTCTGTCACATACAGGACATAGAGTGGGGAAGCCCCAGTCTTTCCCTGTTCTCTGTAGAACTGACATAAAGAGATTCTGAGTGCACAGCTCCTCTTGCAGCTGTTGACAGTCATTTCTGGTGCCTCATAAAAAAGAAAGTGAAGAGCATTGAAAACTTAGGAAAGAATGTAAGAAAAGAGTTTGTGCAGAGTTTCTTTGTATGTCCTCTGAGACTGTGCTTATATTAATTTTTTAAAAAGGGCCAGAACTTTGGGCCTGAGAGTAAATGGCATGACACAGCATGGCTTGCATCCGTGTGGCTAAACTCTGTTCTCCCAAAGAGGGTGGCCTTATCTTTACTGACTTTGGGGACAAGGTTGGCCTATCCTGCATAGTGGCCAGGAGCTGTCTAGGAGAGTGCTTTTTAGTATGGCCAAAACAGGCCAGGGGGCATGCTAGCAACAGGACAATGCTTGAATTTGATTTCTTTTTGAGCAACTTGATTATCTTTGACCTTGTCAGGATATTGTGGCAAAGAATACAGTTAAGTAGTGTGTGGAAAGATAATTTCCTCTGTTGATCATTTTGCAGATTGTCCCTCCAGTATCAGTCCTTCTCAGTTGCTTTGTCAGCCTGCTGTAACCCACTTGTTAAAACTTTTTGTGTCCCTAAACTAAGTCAGTGTAAGTTTAACCACATTTCTGTCTATACAGCATCAGTAAAGAGAACAGATAACTTTAACCAACATAGATAATTTGCCTGTTCTCTTCAGATGTGCTTAACTGTGTACGCGTGTTAGGTACCTTTTTGCATTCTTTGCATGACATACAGCCCATGTAATTTTTGTCGAGGCCCCATCAGATTGGCTTTGGATTTAGGCCTGCATAACCTTGCAAATTCAGTGGCGCATCAGAGCTAGGAAGTCTTGCTGAGAGTTGGAGTATATTGGATTAACATGTTTGGATAGTATTTTGATCCAAGCCTGCTCATCTCCTGGGATATGCCATGTCGTTGTTCTAGCTGCAGTTTCTGCCTGCTCTTGCACCTTTGTGGTGTGTTCCTTTGTGGAGCATAGACCTACTGTCAGTGCTTCAACTCTCCACATGTAAACTACTTAACGCAGAGAGTGCCTACCTTCAGAAGTGTTCTGGGGATAATCGCTTAAGGATTGCTCCTACACAGCAAAATAGTACATAGTAGATAGGCAGTAAACCTCAGAATCTGAATGTCCAAGTACATTTTAAAGAGCTTTTAATAGGCTTATACAACCGAATAATTGGAGCTTGACAGTACTTTTCCTCCTGTAACAAGTGAATGAAGTTTCTCAGGCTCTCTTTTCCTCCTCCCCTGGGGCATTTTCATCTCCGTTCTCCAAAACACAAGATAGTGTCCAATACTTTTACTTGCAGATAGATGTCTGTGGCACCTCTGGGCACTCAGACTTCATATACTCTATAAAAAGTGTAACTTACAACTTTATTGATGGAGAGGAATTGCACTCTGTTAGGATCTGTTTTTTTCCACTGAGAGGAATCACACTCTGTTAGGATCTGGTTTTTTCCACTGAGTTTCCAGTGACTCTTGAAGACATCCACAGAATAGATAGCTAAACCCAAGTGAAATGAATCCAACTGCTGCTATTTGGCTATATCTTCACAAGTCAGCACCAAAGGTGGAACTAGAATTCATTTACTCCCCCTGTAGTTTCTGGGCAGCACTTCCTCCTTCCACTGTTTCTGGCTTGTGTGACTGACTACCACCTCCCATATTCTTACTTCATGGAGTATGTTGGAGAATTCTAATATTCTGCAGTGTTTTTGACAGCTTTCAGGATTCTGTGTTAAAGATAAACATTCCTTGAAAATGTTGATCACAGTGCTGGTAAAAAGTGGGGAAAAGAGAATTCTTGTGCTTTCTGTTGAAGTGCAAATGCTCTCCACTATTAAAATAGTTGGTCATTTTTATACAGAAGTGGCAAATACTTTAGTTTTTCTTGGGGTGTTCCATTATTCAACTATATGGAGAGCAGAAATAAGGTCCCCCATGGGCTTTTCACCTGGGGCAGGGAAGCCTCTAGTTCAATTGCTTGTAAACTTTTTCAGTGTGTAAGCCTTTTTGTTCATTGTGTTTCACTAGCACTATGGAGTTTGCCCATACCTGTGTAGGGACCCCCTATTATCTGTCACCTGAGATCTGTGAAAATCAACCATATAACAATAAAACGTAAGTCTCTGTCTTTCATTCGTATGCTTGTATGTGAGGGCATGCAGTCATGAGAGAACTTATTTTAGTAATATCATGGTTTAAATCAGTATTTCTTCAGGGCACCAGGAATTTCTCATGTGTCACCCTTTGTGAAGTTTTGTATTATTGTGTACAATAATTAGGTGCATCAATTGTATACGACAACTATATTATACTGTACAACACTGTCAGTTGTATTTTGACTCACAGTGTCCAGAGTATAGAAATAATGAATTTGTTGTGGTTGATCTATAGGCTTAACATAATTACATTTTTTGTTTTTATAAAATTACTTGTACTGTAAACTTAAAGTTTAGTCACAGTGTCTTTTCATACTCCTTGTAGTAGTGGTGTGAAATGCAAAATACAGGTTTTTTTCTTTTGCTTTATCTAATTCTCCATCAAATGCTAAATTTCTCTCTGTGTTTCCAACATGCAATAACCAATGCAAGTATGGATATTTTCAGTTTATGAATTTTTGATACACTCATTTGTGATTTATAAAATTACACTAAAATGAAAGCTGCTAGGTTGGCACTTCTGGAACTGTAATAGCCACCTACAGGAAAGACAAACAGAGAACTGTAAAGGCTCACTTAGACTTAATGCAAAATACCAGATGAGAAGCACTGAAAAGTCAGGAGCTGAGTGGGCTAGACCCCCTTCTCTGTGTGGGGGATGTGATCAGCACCAAATGTTCTGGAGCCTGGACTAGCATCTCAGATCTAAGGTGCTAATCACACAAGTTTACTTCCCTGTTGTCTCCTTAACTATCAAGTCAACCAGAGATAGCTTTGCCCTTCATCCTGCTAGGAATATTAAGCAGGCATTCTGTCATGTGCCTTTTCCAATGAAAATCATAGTACCTAGCTAGGTATCATAGAAACCTTAGGTACCATAGAAACCTTGGTACCACAATTAAAAATAAATTTCTAGTTATTCTTTTCAGTGCATTAGAAGAAAAATTAAATGTTGCACCAATATTAATCTGTGATAGAATAACGTTAATAAATTTGAGATCTGAGAAGAGGTACTGATTACATGTATGAAGATATTATAATCTTTTCCCTGAATCTTTAATTACTTTTTATTCACAGAGATATTTGGTCTCTTGGCTGTGTGCTTTATGAGCTATGTGCACTAAAGCATCCTGTAAGTACCGTAGAATCAGATCATTATCATATTATTAAAAAAGATAGTGGACAGCCAGGAAAAACTGTAGTAATAATAGTATTCATAGCCAGCTACTAGAATTAATTTCAGCTTATTTATTGATATTAAAGAATGACTGCTAGTGTTCAGTTTTTTGTACTGTGTCTGTTTTGTGCATACTTAAATGCAATGTATTATTAGGTTATTCATGAGAGACTTACATGTATATACGTGTCTATGTGTGTATACACACATCGAACATATAGTTACTCTTTAGCAAGTTCGAAAGTTTTTCAAAAGGAAGATGAAAAGAATTAAAGCCAAACTTCAAGGTTAGGCTTTGGGCATATAATTTTACTCATTTCTATTTGAAAATACCAATCTATACTTAGTAAAGAGTTTGAAACCCGTATTTCCTCAGAAAGCAGTTTGAGTCCTTATGAGCATTTTCCTAAAGGTTTTGTTTTATTTGGAAGCACCTTCGTGTCAGAAAATAGCTGAGATGATAGCATCTTCAGGAAGCTGTGTTGTCCTCAGCCTGATCTGAGCTTTAGGTTATCCTCAGCCTGTGAGTGTTATGTGGAGAAGGGAACTCAGCAGAGACTAATCCTGACAACTAATCCAGGAAAAGAGTCAGATTCCTGGGCCCAGCAGAGGTTGACCTTTTGCTGAGCATGCATGTGTCAGAAGGCAGAGCAGCACTAATGGGGAGCGCAATTGTGCTGAGCTGAGAGCAAGGGGATACTGCTGAGGAAAATTTCAGATTTCACAAAGTGAGAAAACATTCGTATTACTTACGAATATTAGGTGCTTTATTCTATATTGCCCTTTTTTTAAATTTGAAGGCAGGGACTAGGTGCTGTCATAGACAGGAAGTATACCTGAAGCTAAGGCAAATTTTGTTTACACCACCTTTAAAATAGCTACATAAATGGGTAATTTTAGAAAGAACTTGCTTTCAAAATTATTTTTGCATGTGTAAGGCCCTAAAAACTGTAGTGATGGTGACCTGTTAAGAGATTTGCTAAACTGATGTATGTGAGTGTCATCAGTCGTTAAAAATCAGGATTATACCTTGGTTCTTGAGAGAAGACAAAATGCAGAGGCCAAGTTGTGTGGAGTGAGGTTTTAAGGTGAACACTGTGAAGACAGTGCATATGCAGGTCTGTGTTGAAGAGCTTTTGGCAAAATAAATCCTGTTTAATTCTGGAAGAATTCCTTCTGTATTACTGTATGACAGCAGAGTATGAAGAAAACTTCCAGGTACAAAAGGACGCCCTAAGTTGTGCAACTGAAACAAGGGGAGCGTAGCCAGAAAATACAATCAGAGAGTGGTTATATTAATTTTCCACATCAAACTATGGTTAGGAAGAAAGGATTTATGAAGAGATTGTGTAGCACAGGGCTTCTGTCAGCAAGTACCTTTATTAAGTTGGGATGTCTAGTCCGTCATTCCAACTGACAGCACTTCCTGTCCTCTTTTTACTGTTTTCATTTGTTAAGTTTGAAGGCAATAGTTTGCACCAGCTGGTGCTGAAGATCTGCAGAGGACATTTTCACCCTGTGTCTCCCAACTATTCATATGATTTGAGGATACTAATTTCTCAGTTGTTGAAAATATCTCCAAGAGATCGACCATCCATCAATTCTATTCTAAGGAAGCCCTTCTTGCAGAAGCTTGTTCTCAGGTATTTGCCCCCTGAGGTAAGTGCCTGTACTGCTGCTTGCTGAGAGAAAAATATGTATCAAAGTAGTATGAAACAGTTCTATCAGATAGCTTTTTTCTTATGTAACACAGGAAGATCTCAGTAACACTGTGATACATAGAAAAAGGCCTTCAGCGTCACAGTCTGGAGCCAAGCTGATACAAGGTAATGATAATAATATTTAACATCAGTTCTACACTATCACTCCTTATTATGATATACATGATGTCTAAACTCTCTTTAGCAGTCTGTATTGCACATTTGGATACAAGAGTTTTGCACAAAGTTAAAAATAAAAAGGCGAGAGAACTGTGACAGCAGAAAAATTCACCCCAGACAGTACATTGCTGTCCTGTCCTTAAAAAAACAACTTTAAGACTAGCTTATTAGCAACATTCAGCTGGAAAAGCTGCCATAGAAAAACGCAGAAACATTAATCTTAATTCTTTTAAGAGCAGGATTTACAAAACTGCGAGTCTTTGGTCTAGATGCAGTTGAGGTCTGTCACATGAAAAACATCCTTACTTAATTTTGCCAAGCTATATGCAAAAAATCTTGCAAAATGTGCTCCATAGTATTTCATAAAATAATAAAAATCTGCTTTACAAAATATTATAAATTAGATTAAATTGTGAGAGACAGAGAACTCTATTTGGATTTAGTGCTCATTGATAGATCAGATTATGTATGCACATTTGTAGAAAACATGTATGAGACTAAATGGTATCTCTGTATGAACTGATGAACAGCTGGAATCTTTATGGAAGCATAACCTTTTCCTAATACTGTATTCTTCAGTATATCATAATTATTCCTTAAATTTATCTTTGGAAGTGTTAGTTTAAAAAGATTTGTGAAAAGAAACCTATGTAGTTACTTAACTACACTATGGACTGGTTTTTTCCCCCCCAAAAAAGTTCTTCAGTAGTGTAGTGTCCTGGTTTCAGCTGGGATAGAGTTAATTTTCTTCCTGGTAGCTGCTGTGTTTTGGATTTATTATGAGAATAATGTTGATCATACATAACGTTTTAGTTGTTGCAAGTGATGTTTACATTTGTCAAGGACTTTTTCAGCTTCCTATAGAAGCTGAGAGGGACCATAGACAGGACAAACTGGCCAAAGGAATATTTCATATCATAGACGTTGTGCGCAGTATATAAATGGGGATTGGCTAGGGGGCAGGGATCTACGATCACTGCTCAGGACGGACTGGGCAATCTATCATCAGGTGGTGAGGAATTGTATTTCATCACTGATTTTATATGTTCTTTTACCATTATTACTGTTTGTTTTCCTGTTACTCTTCTATTAAACTGTCTTTATCTCAACTCATGAGTTATTTTCCCTTTTTCTCCCTCTTCTGCCTATCCTACTGCGAGGGAGGGGGCAGAGAAGGGGGCTGAGTGAGTGGCTAGTTGCTGGCTGGGGTTCAACCACAATAAGTAGGAACCTGTGTTATTTTGGAAATGACTTTCAATGAGATTTATCTGCCTTCAGGACTAATGAAACTTGGTCAAAGGCACCTGAACACCAAAATCACCTAGGCATTTTAAAAAAATATCTGTGGTTATATACTCATAATTTTAATGGTCTCACAGACATGATAGTCTCACAGTCATTACTCAGTAAAGATTTAAAACTCACTTAGAAACTACTTAATCCTAGCAAGGACACTACTTCTTGTTATTGCAGCTAGGGTATTTGCAAAATACTGTCAGACAGAACTGGAATGGTGTGAACTTTTATTCTCCTACACGGGGAACTGAAAGGTGAGTTTTTCACTTTTCAGCCCTTCTTTCCAAATTTCACAAGTACTACAACATTGCCTAGTGATTTGTGGAATACCGAGGGCTAGATTTAGAAAGGGAATGCCTAAGCAGGTAGACTCCTAGCCTTCACTGGAATCTAAGCCTAAGAATCAGACCTCCAGTGTTCTGTTCTTGGTACTAGCATGAAATCAGCATTCTAGTTTATAGAGGTCTCCCTTTTATTCGGTGTGCTTTGCAAAACTGATCAATAAGATCCACTTTACACGAGTGCGACAATTCATAATGTTTTCAAAAGCATGTTATTCTAAGAATGAAAGGCAGAATGCCTAGGAAGTGTGAAGTGATGATGACAGGACATAAAGAGTGTTTGTTAGCCCAACCTGTCCATTTTAGGTGTATGCACGCTATGGTGCTTTGCAACTACATGATCATTAATCACGTAGAGAGCACAGAATGTAACCTTTTAATGTTTTATTGTTAAAAAGCATATAAACTTCAGAAAAGGACAGTCCAGGATGAAGTTTCTCCAGAATCTGGAATGGTGGTGTCTGTCAAGAAACAGGAATTATTTCAAAGAAATGAATGGAAACCTCCTTCAGGAAGGCAGCGGCCTATTTTTCAGGTACTGTGAATCCACATTCTCATAATATTTAATCATCTTCAGAAGGCAAATTCCTGCTCTTAGAGAAGGCCCTTTAAAAGGCCTCATTAAGATCTATTACATTATTAAATTTAGCTTAATGCCTACACTCAATCAGTAGAGACAGTTAAGCACTCCTGAACCCTCATAAGCGGTGTTTCAGAAAGCTGAAGAAGGAAACACTGAATTTAGGCTGCTTCAGCAAGGTCCTGTGTAACAAAAGGAGTCAGGCATGCTTTGCATTTGCATTTACACAAAGGCAAATAAACTCCGTGTTTACACTCTTAGTATAGAAGCAAATACATCAGTCCCCTTGCCTCAGACCTCCTGAGATCCCATTCATGGGCAAAACCACTGGCACCCACTGCCTTTGTCTCAGATACTATTGCAACAAAGTGGGATCAAACCCTACAGTAGAAAGCCCCAGTTCTTCACAACCACTTGTGTGTCCCTCACTCATTTTCCACCTTCTCTCTTCAGACAGGATATCAGATGTATGCTGTGTCTAGCCTCTCGGCATCACTTCATACCTTTATGTTTATCTTCAAAAGCATGTAGTACTCTCTTGGGTGCTGGTGAAGACAGAGCAAAGCACGTTTAGGATCTGGGAGCTCCCAGCAGCAGTTGCACATTGCAGTTACGGTAGGTTAGCTGATGATAGGGCATGTGTAGTTCCCAGGACTGCGTCTGTCAAGCAATCACCTACACTACCTATGGATAATACTGGCCCCTTGCAGAACATAGGACTTAGTTTTCCTCATAGTTACATTTGTGCATATCCAATGCAAATCCAGAGATGGATCAAGTTTGGAAAGTTAAGTTTCCTTTCCCTGTGGACTGCTGTAATCAAAGGCAGAATTTTGTCCACTTTTTTGATCCACAAGACATGATCTAATATTAATGTTGTGAAAGTTCCCACATTCTTTCAGCATCAAAATGAAGCAAACAGCTTGCAGGGTTTCAGAGCTACTTGCATAGTGTCATATTTTGAATGTGTTTCTCCAGGATTCACAGAATGATTGAGGTTGGAAGGGGCCTCTGGGCATCCCCTTGTCCATGCTTCTGCTCAAGCAGGGTTGTCTAGAGCCCGTTGCCCAGGACCATGTCCAGACAGCTTTTGAGTATCTCCAAAGATGGAGACTCCATACCCTCTCTGGGCAACCTGTGCCAGTGCTCGGTCACCCCCACAGTGGAAAAGTGTTCAGGAGGAACCTCTTCTATTTCGGTTTGTTCCCACTGCCTCTGGTACTGTCACTGGGCACCACTGGAAAGATCCTGGCTCTGCCCTCTTAACATCCTCCCTTCAGGTATCTATACACATTGATAAGATCCCACCTTAGCCACCTAGGCTAAACAGTCCGAGCTCTTTCAGCCTTTCTTTGTATGAGAAGTGCTGCAGCCCCTTAATTGCTTTTGTGGCACTTCATTGGTCTATCTCCAGTATGTTCATGTCTCTCTTGTACTGGGGAGTTCAGAATTGAATTTCTATGAGCCATTTCATTGTAGAAGGTTATTGNACAGAATGATTGAGGTTGGAAGGGGCCTCTGGGCATCCCCTTGTCCATGCTTCTGCTCAAGCAGGGTTGTCTAGAGCCCGTTGCCCAGGACCATGTCCAGACAGCTTTTGAGTATCTCCAAAGATGGAGACTCCATACCCTCTCTGGGCAACCTGTGCCAGTGCTCGGTCACCCCCACAGTGGAAAAGTGTTCAGGAGGAACCTCTTCTATTTCGGTTTGTTCCCACTGCCTCTGGTACTGTCACTGGGCACCACTGGAAAGATCCTGGCTCTGCCCTCTTAACATCCTCCCTTCAGGTATCTATACACATTGATAAGATCCCACCTTAGCCACCTAGGCTAAACAGTCGGAGCTCTTTCAGCCTTTCTTTGTATGAGAAGTGCTTCAGCCCCTTAATTGCTTTTGTGGCACTTCATTGGTCTATCTCCAGTATGTTCATGTCTCTCTTGTACTGGGGAGTTCAGAATTGAATTTCTATGAGCCATTTCATTGTAGAAGGTTATTGGATTGGTCAAGCATGACTTCCCCTTGGTGAATCCATGCTGACTACTCCTGGTGATTTTCTTGTCTCTCGTTCCTGGAAATGGCTTCCAGGATTAGTTGTTCCATCACCTTGCTAGGCGTTAAGGTGGGGCTGCCCAGCCTGTAGTTCCCTGGTCCTCCTTCCTGCCCTTTTTGAAGATACAAGTGACATTTGCTTTCCTCCAGTCCTTCTCTCAATCACTGATATCGTCAATCAAAGGTAATGGTGAGTGGCTTTGCAATGGCATCTGCCAGTTCCCTGAGTAGTTGTGAATACATCCCATCAGTTCTGTCTGCTTATGTATTCTCTCACCTGATCCTTTTCCACCAAGGGTATGTCTTCCTTGCTCCAGACTTCTCCTCTGGTCCCAGGGGCCCAAGATTCCTGATTTTGCTAGTAGAGACTGAGGCAAAGAAGGTCTCTACTCAGTAGTACCTCAGCCTTTTCTATGGCCTGTGCCACCAGGGCACCTCCTGTTTCACTGGCCACAGTTCTCATCCTGTTACATTTATTTAGATGGCCTGATTTGTTTGCCCTATTGTTTGTGATTGCCATACTTCTGGATACCACGTTGTAAAACTTATTTCAATGAGGGACAAGATAAACACTTTTTGAAGTTACGTCTTCCTTGGGAATTTTCCTATTGGCAGTGGAAAATTTTCATCTTACATAGATACGAATTTATATCCTACTGTAATCTGGACTATAGTGTAGGTAGATGAGCCTATTTTCAGTGTTTCTAAGAAGTAAACCAGGGAGGAATAGTTAATGTATTTACCTTCTACGAAAGGGATACTTAGGTGCTTTTTAGTTTATGTAAGAAAATAGGCAAAATTCAGCATTTTTCTCATACACCATATAGTCTTCCACCACGGAAAAGTTTGTGAATGTCTTACCACACTTACATCATGCAGTGGAAGCTAGATGATCACCTTCTCTCCATTGTTCTTATGAGAAATGGAAAAGACAGTCTTGTCACAAAGTAGAAATACAAGGATGTTTCATCACGCTTTGAGAACTGAAAGGCAAGCTCCCACAGGCGCGTAATCAAAGAGATGATGAAATGAAGTAGCACAGTGCTCCCCTGAAAGCAGCAGTCAACGTGCATACTGCCCAAAAGTAAATCCCAGGTTCCCCTTACTCTCACATGTCAAAATGAGCCTCTCCTGGAATTAATTCAGTGCTGTAGGCTTCAGAACAGTGAAGTGACTCTAGGGCAATAACACTACAGTGTACAAAGCCCCATGCTGATTGACTTGCACAACAATATGAGCTGCTGCTTAATGACAGGAACAGGGGAAAAGGAAAAGACGATGGTAAGATTACATAAACCCTGAGAAGTTAGGAAATTTCTGGGTTATATCTGAAAGGATCTGGAAAACTTACAGTAACTACCTGTAGACAGCTTATATTACCATGCAACTCAGACTGGGGAGAAGGACAGGAAGGTAATTCAGACTTGTACTGTTACAAATGAGAACAGGTAAATTAACATCCTTTATTATATTTTCAGCCACAGACCTCCAGATTTAATCTGGCAGAAAGGCCAGAAAGTTTTAGAGTACATGGCTATTATGGTCATTACTTTGATAAGCTTGACAACTTGCAGAAGAAAGCTGATGCACATTATGACCTTTCTCATATCAGCCAACAAGTTGAGGAATACTATAAACTAAAAGGACAAGTTGCACCTCCACCCCCACCATCCGACTGGTAAACTTTTCTCACTCTATTTATCCGTGATGAACTGTCATGCATGTTTTGAGTTACCAGCCTTCCTGATTAGGTAACACTGGACGTGGTTCCTTCAATATAACTCCTTCTGTGCTTCGTCTAAAAAAAAATATTTTTTTTACATAAGTTTATTGCACAACAACATAACTCCATTCCTGTCTATCTAGAAGTTCCTTCTGAATGTGCTGTCCTGATGTTCAACATTTCTTTGTCAAGGTGTCTCACAAATATCAGCATTTTATTGTGTGAGAAGTAAAACACAGGCTTTTTGTAGGCTTTCTGATTATATCAAGGATAAACACTGTTTTTCCTTACCACCAGGAGCAGAACAGTATAAAGACCAAAAGCAGTTCTCCACTTGAGGGGACAGAGAGGGAAGGGCGCCGTGAAAATGTTTTTTTTTTTTTCCCCTGCAGAGCTTATATTTTGGTTTCAGATATAAAGACCCTTTCTCCAGCAGTTTGTTTACTTCAAAGCCTTTCTCTTACAAAGAAAAGGTATAACTTTTTTATTACTTTAGAGATTGCCTGTCCATTCCACGATTAGCCATTTTAGGTGTGGATGAGCTTTGAAAACCTTGAGAAAGGAAAGTAAGGAATTTTTGATGCTGCCTTCTTCTGTATCCTTCCTTTAAGATTGATTGAAACATTAATTTTCATTCAATGATGGCAGCGTTTAGAATGATTTAGTTAAGGATTGTCAGCTTTAGAACATCTTGTCTGAACTGTGTTTCTAGTGCCTTACTGAAGGACAAGGTCAATTCAGTTTGGCTCCCTGGGGCATGAGTGGATTCTGAAGGTAGGAAGTGAAATAAATAGAAATGAGGGAGCTTACAAGTGACTGCTGGTTATTTTATACCAAAAAAAGAGAGGTATATGTTTAGAAACCACAAAACTATATAAATACAAAGTTAGGCTGATAGAATTAGGCACAGAGGAGAAAGGGAGTAGAACATTTGTTGAATGTACAACCTCTGTTCTGACAATTTTCACTCATTTTGAGGATCAGGAGAAACAACTTTATTGTCATTAACACTTTGACATACCATTTTTCAAATAAAAGGTAGAGAAGGACTTTGCTGCACTCTTCAGAAGGCTAATATAACTGAAGTAATAGGAAGGGGAATGCCTGAAGTGGATATGTTTTCTTTTTTGTTATTTTACTGTTGTTCCATATTTATATATATTTTATCCATATTTATATATTCATGTAGTACAGAGAGCTCTGTTTGTCATGTGTGATAGAACCTATTGAGAATTATTTGTGCAGATGATAGCAGAGTCTGTGAAATAGAATGTAGTATATGAACATCACTTTCTTTTCTCAGGCCTTCAGAATATCTTCAAAGGCGTTTTGAAGCCCAACAGTACAAGATTAAAGTGGAAAAACAGCTGGTAAGTAAATACTGAATCATAAAATAAAATCTGTAAAAGAAACTGAATGAAAATCTGAGAGATGAACTGGTGTCTTTTAAACAGCAAACTGTAACACCGACAGGTAAGAAGTTCTGCTCTAATGAATTTGTTGATCTGCTCCATAATGCTTATCTTGAGGTTTTATTTTCTAATACCAAACTGTAGCAATGTAAAATTCTACTGTAACTTCTTCCTCCAAAAATAGTGCCTTACTGCACTCTTCAGTGGAACAAGGAGAGTGAATTTAGTGAGCACTGAAGGAAAGGATTCTAAATGAAAATTCATTTGCTCTGGGATTTATTTGTACATCCACAGGGACTGCGACCATCCTCTGCTGACCCATATCATGACCAAATACAGCAGCAGAAAATAAAGGAAGAACATCTCAAAAAACATCAGCAGGACGTGTCTAGAAAGAATGAAATGAAAGAACAGGTAAATGAAATATCTTCCTTAAGAGAGTGCTTAAAGCTGTCTTCCTACACCTCTTGACAGTAGTATTCTTTACATCAGAATTTATTTCCAGTCCTCTATTTTTGGACTGCAACCTTAGCATCATTACTCAGACAGTCCTTAGGTTATTCCTGGAACTAGCTGTTTTAGATATAATTCTACAGAAAAGCTAGCGTGAAACAGTCAGGAAAACATCAAAAAGTTTAACGTGTGTAAGAGTTAGAGTTATAACTCCAAAATGTCCTCTAACAGAAATTATCAAGCAATCTTTAAAATTGGCGGTAAAGGACACCGATCCCTTTTTCTCATATATATGTATGGTTTGATATCCACAGAATATTTTGTTTAGCTAGAGTTATTTCTGTATGTATTTCTAATACATATGTATTCTACCATACTGTTCTTTAATAGGAGTACCTGAAACAGTTACAGAAAATTCGGGAAGAATACCAGAGCAATATAAAAGAATTCAGATTTAGAGCAGGAGTGATACAGGTAACAAAGCTTGAACATACACAAAGTCATATTTCCTTTTTCTTTTTTAAGCTAGTACACTTAATTAGAAGTTGAAATGAAAATTTTATAAAAATGTTCCGTAGGAGAATCAAAAAATAGAAGAGAAAACCTATCTTGTGAGACAAGGCAAAGCTGAGGACCAGTCTGAAATCAAAGATACAGCTGGAACAGGAGAAGGGTCACTTCAGGTATCAGTACCATCTCCTCATCTAAACAGAACTTTTTATGCAAGTCCCCCATGGTCTTTGTTTCACTCTCTGTGACAAATCTGAAAAATGGTAAAGCTTAAACTTTATCTGATGCTTGCACCATACGTGAAAGTCTCCCTAGGTTCCCTTCATGGATAGCCTGGAAAGTTTCTTTGGCTGAGCCCTGACTTGTTCTTTTCATCTATAATTATTAGGATGTACTTGTACTTAATTTCTTTTTGTGGTATGTTTATTTTCCTTGCTTTCTGAGTGAAGTGAAGAAGAAGCCACTCAGTGCAAATCTATGAAAATTCTGTGCAGAAGATAGAGCAATTCACGCCAGCCCAGAGTAGCACTGTGTGGGAAGATAGATCCCAGTTTTATGTGGAGTCCTTACTTAAACAAGAATTTGAGAGCAGTGGGAGGAAGAGGCAGAACCAAAGCATTCCAGCTACAGTACTGCTCCACTTTTTCTCATTAAATACTGCCAAAGCAGCTGCTGGAAAGGAGTTTCAGAATTGCTCCACTTTTACTTTGCAATATTAGTATTGTGAACACCGGATGAGGTTTCCAGACCACATGGAGTTCGGCAGCAAGAGGTCCAGTTTTCTTCAAATGAAAGAAAGCCTCAATTTATGAAAATTAATCTCAGTGTGCAAATTCCCAGTCTGTTCTGAAGGGAAAACAGCGCTGATCTAGCTACTAGGATTCCTTAGTCAGGATTTGCCTCATGTGGTGTAGGACTTCCTGCACTGTTCAGTAGCGAGGGACAGACTTCCACATAAACTGGTGACAGATAGTGCTACCCTATTGCAGCTGGAACTTGGGCCAAACTTGCTAGTATTAGTAGGATTCTCTTCAGTGATTTTCATGGATCCTGGATCTGGCTTTTGACTTAAAAGAATTCACCCATCACTTGATGGGATAAAGTAGGTTGTAGGCAGCCAGAGGGACAATAGGACAGAAATTATATTCCCAGTGATTTAATGCAAAATTCATGGTAACAAAAAAGAAACACTACATTTTACACCTGCTTGATGTCACCTTAGCTCATGGGCACTCCGTCGACTGAAGAAACTGCATAGCTAGTTTAAAAAAGTAAAATCTGTGGATTGTTACAGTTTCACCTGAGGTTGAGGATGTGTTCTAATTGCAGCACATCACTGAAGTAAATACAACTATTTACTTTGCTTTTATCTAACAGGTTCTAACACTGGACATAGGAATATGAAAAGTAATTAAATATTTTTAGGTGTTATCAGAAAACAAGATACTATGAAACATGGCTATACGTTCTACAGGCATAGGTTTCCATTATAATTTTGATTTTCATCACTTCCAAAGTTTTCCAGAATGAAATCAGCCTGATTCAACTTGCATATGATTGTAAAAAAAAAAGATGCATTTCTTGACACAGTACAGTATCCTCCAAACATACGTTTTTGAAAAATCACAGGTTTGCACTTTATGCAAGGTTTTCTATTTTTCTTTTTGCCAGATAAGCCAGAATTACTATGTCGTTTAGTATTAGACTCTAAATAAAGCAACAAATGGAATATTCTTACAGATATATTTACAAGGAAATTATTGACTACATTTACTACTTTAACAATCTTTTTTTATGGGGTATACACATATTCTGGTTCCAAACTGTATTTTAAAGTTGGTGTTTTTTTCTCCTTCCAGGACATGGAAGAAAACTTTAAACAAGTCAGACTCCAGGATAGTCCAGACCAAAAAATCTTTGAAAAGAAACATAACACAAAGGTATCCATCCTTACTGTTGTATTTTTTTCCATTTTCTTGTATATTTCAAATGATTGTGTTGTCACAGTGTCTCTGTAAATCAAGTTATATGAGAGTAAATTAAGAATGCTGTTCTACTGTTTGTTAAAAGTTTATATGAGAAGACAGAATTACTAAGAAAATAAATGAGCTTTACTGATCATCCGAGGGAGACTTACTTTAGATATTCCCAGATAGTAATGAGTCCCTACCTACTCATCTTCATATCAAACTGCATTAATAGTATATGTGAACTCATGCTTACTCAAAGTTTAAGTGAAGTCAAGTCAGGTTGCTGATTTTTTAACACTTTGTTGTAAACCATTATTTTCTATAGTGCCTTTTACATTGTAGAAGGGGATGGGAATTGAATGGAAATGCACAAGATATCAGAAAGGTTTCTGACCATAAGACCATTGTGAAGTGAACTAAAGGTCTTTTGTGAAATATTGCACAGAAGCAATACAGTGTTCAAATTTTAACACAGTTTGAGAACCAGTTGTAAGAACCAATTTGTCTATTGCAACGATTTGAATTAAATGACTATCAAGACACCTTTACTTAAAATCAAAATGGATGCAATCATTTGAAAATATCCATAAACTGTATTTAGAGAGGCCTGCTTTTTTACAATTTCTTCAACTTTGATCTTGCTAAATAGAAGAAAAATATTGTTAAATAAAAGTTATTTTCAATGGGAGAGTAATTTTCAAGTTTTTAGTTCCATACAAAATGTGTACATTTAATGAAATGTTTTTATTTAATCAAATAAATTAATGAAGCGTGTGAATTTCCTTTAGGGACGAGTAAAGTTTGAAATAAATTTAGATGTATGTGTTCCTGAGGAAGACAGCGTTCAAGAAGCAGAGGTATGTTGTAGTTACAGTCAAAGCATATTCATGAGTAAGCTGAAACCATGACAGTAGCTCCATGATCTAAGGTTTGTTTCCATTACCATCATCCTCTGCCCTTGTTATAATGAAGCTTCCAATTGAAGATTTGTTGATGTATTGCAAATATCTGACCTTCTTCAAGAGGATAATTGCTTAGAAGAAAATTGGATGATATCTGGGTCAATCTTTCACACAGTGGAAGATGAAGGAGTGCAGGTATTTAAATTTTGTAAATTGTGCTTGAGGAGAAGAGCTCATCTCAAAATTGAGTTAGTCTGCAAATGACAAATTTGATTTGTAAATTGTTTTAGTACATTTCTGTTTCTGTTCACGAGCATTGTATCACAGAGCAACAATAATACTGTGATGAACCAGCTGTTATTTAGAAGAAGTTCAAATGAAACTACAGACAGCGTTACGTGATTTCATTTGTTAAAATAACAATTGTGGCTGATCAACACGTAATAGCTACCTATTAAGATTTTTATTATATTAGAATTTTAAAAATATTTGTAACAGCAACACCAAAAATATAATTTATTTCTAATATTTATATTCTTAATTTACACAGCACTATTTTGTCCTTCTGTTGTTTCACATCTCTGCAAGAGCCCCTTGCAGCTCGTTGGTACACAAATCACATTTTGAGTTCTGCTGCTTCACTTTTTGTTATACCATTTTCCTGTGCATACATGAGAATGGCTGGCAAACACAGCAAAATTAGAAGTGATAAGTTATTGTCCCGTTGTTTTCTCTTTCCAGAGTAACCTGTTGTTTTTTCAGGTACTAGATAAACTCAATGAGACTTTAACTTTTGTGGATAGTGAGAATCTGAAGGAGAAATTGGTAGAAGTGTATGAAGAGCATATGGACAGAGCTTTGGAAGAACTTTCTGGATACCAAGCAGGTATTTCTTGGGGAAATGCAATGCTGAGTATTAGTCCTGAAAATTACATAGGAATTAGGTAAATTCAGTTAGTCCAGGCTATAGCAAGTTTGTCTGATGAGCTTTCTCTTTATATCACATAATATTATAATCCCACTGAAATCTACTTAAAAAGATGAAATAACTTTGCCTTCTTATTTTCACAGAATCATAGAATGATAGGTGTTGGAAGGGACCTCTGGAGACCATCTAGTCCAGCCCCTTTTTCTTCCCTTTTTTCTTCCCCTTAGAGTCCAATGACATAGATGGTAAGAAAGAAAACAGAAAACATTGGCAAGCTGGAGCCCCTCAGACACTACTGAATTTTTTAGCTGATGCTGATGTCACATCTGTATGTCCTACCATGGCTGAAAATGAACTTGGTAAGAAAGTTTTGTCCTTCAGTGAAAATAGGGCCTAAAATTCAGCCAGATTACTTACAGACCTTTGCCAAAACAATTCCAAACCATAACGTTCACATGCTCTGGCAGGCTTTTAATTGCAGGACTTCATAATAACTGAGGTTATTGTAGATGTTAAATGATAGAATTCAGTCATCATTTTCTCCTCCGTCTAATACTGCAATCATGTTGTGTTGCTCAAACATTTTAAGAGGGCTGCCTTTTATGAATCACTTTGTGGCCTGTGTAACAACAGCTGAAAATACCAGTCTGCACAACTTACCAACACCACTTTCTCAGGCCTCGAGTGGATGACACAAGGACTAGGGCAGTCGGTTGCCAACACTGTCCCAGAGTGTGGTGGCTTTCAGGTTTCTCACTCCTCACACAAGTGTTGCTGCACAGTCACAAGCGCAACCTCACACAGGTGTGGCTGTGGAGATGCTCTTTTTCAGAAGAGGCCCATTGCTGGGGTTCGTACAGTACCAGTGCATATATTCCCAGGCAGCCAGCTATCTCCAGTGACTGGTTGCTGCACACAAGGAGCTCTTCCAGCATAGAATCATAGGGTTGGAAGGGACCTCTGCAGATCATCTAGTCCAACCCCCCTGCCAGAGCAGGGACACCTTAGAGCAGGTTGCACAGGAAC
>VXBO01014059.1:672817-683203 GCA_013400135.1 Rhinoptilus africanus | reverse complement strand
ACCTCCCTCCACCTGCTGGCCACACTCTTCTTGATGCACCCCAGGATGCCATTGGCCTTCTTGGCCGCAAGGGCACATCGCTGGCTCATGGTCATCCTGTTGTCCACTAGGACTCCCAGGTCCCTTTCCCCAGAGCTGCTCTCCAGCAGGTCAGCCCCCAACCTGTACTGGTGCAGGGGGTTATTCCTCCTCAGGTGCAGCACCCACCATTCGAGCATTTCCAACACCTCAGATACACAGAAATAACCTGGGGAGTTTGCATGGACAGTGAAGACAAAGCAGAATATTATTAATACGACACTTCTTGTTCATTCTGCTTTAGATGAAGGAGCACGGGGCACAAAAAAAGAGGAACTTCTTTGAAGCTTTTCCAGCCCCAGGAAGCCAACAAGTTTGAGAGTAAGGACTGCTCAGTGAAGCGGCATCTGTCTACTCTAGGCATAATAAGGAGTTACTTGAGTATTAAAACTGGTGTTAGAAATTTGTAGTGACAGGTAGTCCAAACTATTTTTTCTCTGCAGTGTCAATCAGGTTAAATATACTTTTAAAAAAATCAGGAGTATTCCACAAAGGGGGGAGAAAAGTGTTCTAGCATTTCCCCAAAGGAAGAAATCAATGTCAAGACTAGAAAGTCTGAATCTGACAAAAGACAGTGGCAAGCTACAGTCATGCTTTAGTGACCTGAGAACCTTGCTGTTCTTCAGCTGACCATGCTATTCTGCCTGAAGACGTCCTCGAAATCAGGAAGCAGTGGAAACAAACACCACCAGGGACGCTCCTGAACATCTTAGCGAAAGCAGAGCTTTCTAGTGATTCCTTAATCTGTCTCGAAGAAGAAATAGGTAGGTTTGTTAAAGAAAAACTTCTGCAAGTTTTGCTTCAGTGTATTATTTCTTATACCGTCGCCAGAGGGTCTGTGATGAGAACCAACCTTTGGAAGCAGTTAGCAAACTAGAAAAACACGGGTAGCCTGTTCCCGCAGCCACTGCTCTGTCCTGTGACAGTGGAAGGCCTTTTTCAGGATGGTGCTGTTTTCATTAGCTGGGAAAAGGGCAAGCCCAACTTAAGTGGCTATTATTTTCATATTTAATTCTTTAATATATTTGGGTAGACGGAGGTAACCTACTACTGCCAGCAAGTTGGCAGGTACCACAAACCTGGATCTAACCCCTGCAACTGCTGAGGCTGAAGAACCCTGTGAAAAGCATTTATAGAAATTCATGTATTTCTGTAGAACGGCTGTAAATTTTAGTACTCGATATCTTAAATTACAGTGACGAATTTAAAACATGGTCCATGCTGATACAGCTGAAATTGATTCAGATTCGCTTATACAGCAGTGCACTTTCCTAAAGTAATATACTGGTTTGTAAATGACATTTACTTTGCATCAAAGTTATTAGCTAAAAAGCCAGAGTATTTTCCACAGAAAGACGCTGTAAATGTNTCTAAGGTGGCCCTGCTCTGGCAGGGGGGTTGGACTAGATGATCTCCAGAGGTCCCTTCCAACCCTATGATTCTGTGATTCTAACCAGGCACTGTGGGGTTTTTTTCACAATTGCCAATCTACTGAACATACAATTGGATGTCAGGACTTTTAAGCCAGCTAAACTGTACATGCCAAGTTTCAACAATTTCAATGGACCGTGAGACCTATCTCTCATTTGCGGCTGGGCAGTCAGCACTCTCCTGCTAATTATGCCTCACATACATGTTTTCTCATAGTGTAACAAGCTCTTTTAAAGCTGCCCCATCCTGAAGGCTAAATCAGCTAAACGTACCAGCTAAATTCCTCTCCTAACACTAGCTTTATTGCTCACACATTGGAAAAAAAAAAACCAAAAACCAAAATGAAATTCAAACCACTTTAATGTCAGCAGTTTTTAGAATGAAAGGAATAGTAACACAGGTGTTCTAATTGCTGTTGCTTTTATCTGTTACATTTATTAAAATATGACACGCGCTCAATACCCAGTTCTGCCCTGCTACTCAAGCTGACCTTGTGGAGCACAGCGTTACCCAAACTGACCGATTTTTGTTGGATCACATGCAGAATGTAGTCTTCTTACTAAAACAACACCTCTTAGTGTTGTTCTCCCACCTTCAGGTTGGGGTTGCCCTTTGGTCTTTGGAAGCGAGCATCTTTAGGTAACCATAGCTACATCAAACGGTAATTGTCAGTCTTTCCCAAACAGTCCTCCTCTAAGTTTTCCACTGAAAATGCAACCCCCTCTATTGGGAACTTAAACTTAGTAACATCAGATCGTCTTTCTGACTTCATTTTTATAGCCCTTTGGTTATGGTCTACAAACACAGCAGGTTCCACTAAGCAGAAGTTAGAAACCAATGACTAAAACGTGTGATAAAGAATAACAGAAGGACAGCGTTCATATTGTTGTAATTTGAACAAGAAAAAAGTTCAAGCCTTTACTTATTTGGTATTACTTTACATACACTTCTCTAGTTAGCTAATATACAAGTAAAGGAACGTTTCTCTTCCTTTCCAGAAGGGAGATTAACTATGTTGCCTCTAAAAGAAGACAAGGAAGGTGATTCAGAAACATACACTGCTCTTGCTGTTGATGAAGGCAGGCTTGGGCCAAGATCAGATGACGAAGACACGTAAGTCAAGCCCATCAGAAGAAACATCCGTATGACTGAACAGTTCTCATGAAATGACAGGTTACATTGCCTAGAGCTTTTCTTCTGTTCTTTTAAATTCATAAATGAAGAGAACTTGTTTTACAGAGTTTGCTATTTTAATTCTGTAATTTAATGTCACATGCCAATGCTGTCATTAAAAATGTTACGCAGAAGAATTAACATGGCTTTGCAGTTCCTGTTCTCTTACCTTATGAATACAGGCAAACAATCTCACAATGAAAGAAGAAACAGTTCGCATTGTTTGTTGCTTGTGCGTTCTTTATAAAGTGTTTAAAAAAAATCTCAAAGACCTTGAAAGGAGAAAGGCTTGTAACAAATCTATATTTAATTAATGTAATTGTCTTGTTTTACTTTACAGAAATTTTGAAGATTCTGAAGATGAACTCAGGCATGAGCTGGAGGAATCTCTGGAAAAAGTGGTAACTTCTCCAGCAGAGAGAACCATGGAGTCTCCTACCCTTTCAATAAATAAAGGTCAAACAGATGGAGAAAAGACGAGTTTACCTCGCAAACTACTTGGAAAATCTGGTGATGATTTAGAAAATAACCATGGGTCGTTTAGTGCTGACACGCGTAATGAAAAAGGCAAGCAGAAAGCAAGAGCTACCTAGAACACCAGCACAGTTACTGTTTCAAAACTTTAATTTGCCTAAAGTTTCATCCACATCAGTAACAAAATTTAAGGATAGCTGACATTAAATGCCAAGTAAATCAACAGTGCTAAATGCTCAATTAAAATTAATAGAAGGCTGTTACTATTTTGTTTAAAAGGAAAAAAAATCAGGTTAGTTGTCAGATGTCTAAATGTTGAAAAATCCGCATCCAGACTGACAGGCACTTTCATCGTCTTTATTATTCTGAACTACCTGCGACTTCTGTGATGACACTTGCTTCAGCAAATTTCCCATTACGTACCATCACTAACCATTTTTGTATCGTGGAAGAAAGTCTCTTAGTCAGTGTATTGTAGCTCAATCAACTCCTTGTTTTAAGATGCTCTTCCAGCTTTTCATCATCTGTACGTACTGCCGATACTGCTTTATACTCCGTCGTTTCATTGACACAGTACTGACCCTACGTCGCATCACCAGCTGCTCAGCAGTTTTATATAGTGATGTAAAAGGGTTTATTAGCACCATAAGAACTGTGTTCCCCAATTCCTAATAAAATACGGAACAGTTGGTTCTTCCAGCCATCTTCTTTCACATACAAAATTTCACGTAATCCAGGTAACACTTAAATAGAGGGGAAATCACGTTCTAAAGTCTGATTTCAGTCGCTTTTTGTACATCTTTTAGTTTGCTAAAATATAAAATACCGTTTTGATGGCTCAAAAAAGGACTGTATGTTTTTCCATTTTTCATACAAAAGCAGATGTCCAATTTTTGAACATTTTGTTCGTGACATTCTGTCGTATAATAAGCATTAGTTTAGGGCTTTAACATTCCTGTTTGTATAGCATTTAATTATGCCCTCTAATCTACACCCTTCTGTTCCCTAGGAACAGAAAATCTTTCAGTAGAACAGAGTTGGAAAAAAACCATGAAGTTGTCATACTGTGAAAGGGCACGAGGAAATAGCCGATACAAGGATCACAGACAAGTGCAATTATGACACTTATTAAAAAGCAAGGTAGCAAAACCCCACTATGATTAACCTAAAGGAATCACTCTAGGTAGTGAAATCTACAGAACCACAATTAAATTCCCTCATAATAGAATTTTGCCCCAGAATGGGGGACGGCAAACTGAAAATGTGCTACAGATGCTGGAAAAAAAAAATCCCTCTGGCTACAAAAGCTACCAAACAGAAGTGCTAACTTTAAATTAAAGTGTGACTGTGGGTGACAAGTCATGAAATGGGTGGAGACTGAAAGTATTTAATAAATAAAAAGAACTTCTAGATGCAGCTCTTTTACCAAGGAAAGATGATGGTTCTGTGAATCCAGAAGGTTTTGCAGCGGACCGTACTCTCATGTACTCAACACAGAAAATTTTTAGGAACATTTTCCCAGTAAAAAAATCTCTTACACAAAGCAGGTACTCTGACAGAAAGCAAAAAAAATCTCTTTATTTAACGGGACCAAGGGATGACAGATTAGATATATTTACAGGTGACACATAGTCAAATATAAAAAGTTAATTTTATTCACATACATTTATTTAAATAATGGGTCCACAGATAAGAGGAATGTCTTTTCAAAATGCTGGTCAGAAAACCTGTGCACAGAGCGACGAGCGTTTTCTCTGATCCGTAACCTTTTTTCAGGAGACAAAGAGAGGATATAAGCCATCGTCTCGGCGTAACTGTCCTCATTTTCTGCTAGGAAGCCTGTAATATGTCCTTCATAGGGTACCACAATATCTAATTTGGGGCCTCCAGAATTGTGAGCCAGGATAACTGTGCCAGCTGCCATACATTCAACTACTCCTGTAAAAGACAGAAAACATGAATACGCACATCAGAGACTTTGGCATTCCCTAAGGCACTGGGAAGTTAAAACTGCAGGAAAATTCACACAGAATCCTAAATTACTGGAGACTGGCGTTCTAGCTAAGTTTGAAAAATGAAACGGTCTCATCAGGAAAACAAATTTAAGTTTTTCGCTCCTAAGGACTGAAATTACAGTTTAATACAGAAAATTGAAATTAGAAATCAGATTGGTTGTGGTTCTTGTAACATGTTTGATTTACCTGAGGTTGACTATATCACCAGTATATAGGGTGAAAAAAAAAGCTGGACACTGAAACAAACGCAAGGATGAAGATGGCAGGTAGCGCTGTGAGAGAGCGCGGCATAGTTCTGTTCTGCTCTGTGACAGAATACCCCAGCACTGGGCTTACAGTATGGTGGCAGCTGCAAATGGCAATTAAAAATTAGAGCTGAACGTAACTGTTCATTTTCTTTAACGTTTAGAAAGATACTGACAGGAAAGCTGACTATGCCCGTTTCAATCATGGCATTTGGAAGTTCAGTACTTTGCAGATCAACAAATCTTTACAGCTTTTGAAAACTCAGCAAGACAAACCAGTAAAAATCATTGTTATTGCTACATCTGTGTTTTTGATGGAAGAAGTTTTAATGAAGTGAGAATCTGACAGTAAGATTTCCTCAACCAAAAGCAGTGGGACAGGAATAGCATATAACGTATACATCAGCTTCAATTCTCCTCCTCTGTAGCTCCAGACCAGACATCAGAAATCACTTTTAATTGCTGATTCTTCTCAGTTCTGATTTGATTTTTAGAAAGTTCCTCTAGCTCAAAAATTACCAACTATAAATAATGTTCCACTGTTTTGGAACATGTTTTTTACAGGTAAGAAAACATTGGAGATGAAGGTGAAATCATGCTGAAATGCAAAATCACAGTGTGACTGTATGTTGGGTTTGGTGGTTTTTTTTTTAATTTACTTAAACTGTTTTGGCAGGAGGAAAAATACAAGAAACCATTATTTCCATTTTATGGCAGTTGCTTCTGGGAGGCACTTCAGAGGAAATATTTTTTGTACGAAGTTCTATAGACTATAAACTAATACTCCTGACACTTACTTAACTTGTATTCTAATGAAGTCTGACAACATTAATTGCAATTTAGTCATATTGTAGCCAAGCACAGCACCCATCTGTTTGGCTGCTAACTTACCCTGGTGTAGATTTATGGTAGGGGAGCAATCTCACGTTCCCTTTCAAGGCCAGGACTCAGCTTAACGCCAACATTAGCTGACATTCTGTATGACAGCACATCCCAAACCAGGCCCCAGCTCCTCCTCAGCATCCTGCTCCGTGCTACGGCAGCTGATTTAAGGACTTCATTGCCTTAGCACAGCTGCCTAGCGCAATGAGATGACCTGGTGGCATCTACAGGGTGCTTCCAAATAAAGAGACAGGATCTGCGGGACACTCGCCTCCGAAACAGCAGCTAGAGCTCCATGACGTAAACTAGACATGTGTAATGGCAGTTGAGGCAGGTGAAACGTGACCAAAATCTCTACACATGGATATCTACACACAAACTGTGCCTAAGCTCCCCCTGCAGTCAGTGGAGCCACCAGGGCACAACCTAAGGTGTTAATCAGAAGTACCTTTCGGTGCTCCGTTGGGTACAGAAGGCACCCGTGTAAGGCTGGCAAACCTCACGCAGGAACTCAGGGTGACCCATGAGCTTACAGAGTGATAGCCGGAGGTCAGGCAGGACATCTTGGGCAGCACAGATGGGACCAACTGGCTCTTTAGGTGACATGGGGATGGCCGTAATTAAGTCTGCAGCGCTTCAGTCTGCGCTACAGTAGTATCTGGTGGTTAGTCACCTAATTGGGTCTGTAGGCTCTACCTCAGCTAGACCACTTGAGGAGAAGGGGGGCTGGACACCTGCTTGGCAGACAGACCTCTACGCTTAGACGCCTACACTGAGGAGTCTTAATCACAAACGGAAGCCCTCCCCAACCGTGTCCCCGGCATCTTCAGAGTGGGAAGGGACCTCTAGAGATCATCTAGCCCAACTCCCCTGCCAAAGCAGGATTGCCCAGAGCACATTACTCAGGATGGCATCCAGGTGGGACTTGAAAGTCTCCAGAGAAGGGGACTCCACAACCTCCCTGGGCAGGCTGTTCCAGCGCATTGTCACCCTCACCCTAAAGAAGTTTTTCCGTGTATTTGAACGGAACTTCCTGTGTTCAAGCTTGTGCCCATTGCCCCTCATCCTGTCACTGGGAACCATTGAGAAGAGCCTGTCTCCATCCTCCTTCAGCCCACCCTTTAGATACTTGCACAAATGGCTGAACTCTTGAGGAAAGATACTGACCAATCCCGAAGTGCTCATTCCACATCGTATGCAGGCCAATGGTGGCCTCGGCCAGGTGTCTCTTCAGCTCCTCAAAGGGAGTGTTTATTCTGAACATCACGTCGTTACTAACTCCCAGCTCTTCACAAAGACGTTTCAGGTTATTTACGCGCTCTTCATCTTGCTGGTTACGACAGCCGCCAATTAAAATAAGCTTCAGTGATGGCTGCTGCCCCACTCTCTTCTCTTTCAGCAATTTAGCAAAGGCTCTGATTTGCAAAGGATGATCTTTTTCAGGCCTGAACTGGGCAACGGAAACAATGGAATGTTCAGCAGTGCTCTTTTCTTCTTCCAGTGGAATATCCAGGAAGGTCTGAACATCACACGGGGGATACACAACACTAGTGCAATCCCCGGCTCTCCAGAGGGAAAGGATGTGATTTAGCGTCCAAGAAGAATTAACCATAATCACGTCACTGCAGGAACCAACCAGTCCGTACGTGAAAGCAAAGAGGTAGTAGTAGACAAGTTTAAATTTGCTGAAAAGAGGATTGTTTGTAATGAAGGCTGCGTTGTTAAACCTGGTATCCTGATTCCTAACAACAGAAAGCATATCAGTGCTGATAGTGGGATAATGGACGTAGCATCCAATGCGACAACCTCCTAAATATTTAAAGAGGGGAAGCGTGAAGGCATAACCCATAGAGTCAATATAAATATCGGGAACACACTTTAAAAGAGCTTCCCAGCCAAGAAATACCGATCCTAAACTTTGTCCCAGCAAAGTGAAGTGAGGGTAAAGAGAAGCTTCCACAAGGTAGCGTTTTTCTAGAAATACAAACTTCACAGGACGAGTTAACTTAATATTGAATCTTCTGAAAGCACCTTCCACTATTTCTTCTCCAGTGGCATCTCTATCACCAGTGTAAACAACACACGTTACATTTCTGTACCTGCAAGAGCAAAGAAAAAGAATTTCATACGTTCTGCTCTTCAGATTTTGTAACATGAAACTGAAACATTATCCATTCAAAATTACTCAAAAAGTACATGAGAACAAATGTCTGGCCTAGCTCTGAAATAATTTTGACTAAATTACACTTTTCCTTATACTTCCACAGTTTTTTTCTGATATGCAGAAAAACACATGTCTGAAGACTCGGGGGATGTTGGTTTTTTGAGTAAAGCATAAAAGTAGCTCAGTATTATTATTCTACAGATTTAAGAACGCCTTGCCCTGCATTAGGAGTTGCCTGTCTAGCACACAGCATGAGGAAAATGCCGAAGACTGTGCAAGCCAGTGCATGTGACAACGTTAAATCCATTTTAGACATTAACTTGTTATGCCCATAGCAAAGGTCCATACCAGCAGTGGAAAACTGATGAGGGAGGACAGGTTCTCCCAAGGACAGAAAGAAATGAAAGATGCCACAGCAGGGAAGTTAAATCTGGGTAAAGGGATGAAGTGGAATGGTGCAACCAGGTGAAACTCAGATGTAAAAAAAAATGTAGGCCCGGCAGAGTAATGACACCTATTTAAACATGTAGAATGCAAAAATGTACATCAATAATATCACCAGTAGCTGAGAATGAAATAAAGTATTTGATAAACATATATGCTTACTTTTTCTGGAGCGTTCTTATGGCACACCACAAGACTCTCTCCCCTCCACCACCTGCATTGCAATATGGGTGAAAAAAGGCAACCACCAACGGCCGCTTCCCATCTTTTCCTGCTGAGGTTAACTGTTTTTTCCTTTGTTGTATCCACAGCCGTATTCCCCACAGTAGTACCACCAAGCAGACACACAAAATTCCACTTAGAAATAATGCAGGGATTAACAATGAGCACAGCAATCTGAAACAAGCCGGAAATTTTAAAATATAAAATTGCTTTAAAGAACTGCTACGTATGAAATCAAGAGAGAATGGCTTTTAGGTAGAGCTACAGGGAGTTCAACAATTTTTTGAGTTCTTCTAATCTCAGAAATCATCAGTAAGTGTGTACCATTTCAACAATTATGGAAAAAAGATACTATTACAGAATCACAAAATCATAAGGTTGGAAGAGACCTCTGGAGATCATCTAGTCCAACCCCCCTGCCAGAGCAGGGCCACCTTAGAGCAGGTTGCACAGGAATGCGTCCAGGCGGGTTTTGAATGTCTCCAGAGATGGAGACTCCACCACCTCCCTGGGCAGCCTGTTCCAGTGCTCTGCCACCCTCAAGGTAAAGAAGTTCCTCCTCATGTTTAGGTGGAACTTCCTGTGCTCAAGTTTGTGCCCGTTACCTCTTATCTTACACCATTCTACACCATTTAGCTGAAGATTTTGTTTCCTACTGTTACCTCCCAATTGTTTGTTTATTCATGCCGTATGTCTATATCTATCTCCATGTGCTATATACACTATAATGGTTGCATGACCTTCACAATCTTGCAAAACGCAACTAGCAAATTGATTTCTAAATAGACTTTTAAAGAGTTTTTCCTCAGTCCAAGCTTCTGTTTGGCCTGCGGTAGTGTGAACTGCTTTGCTGTACTGTTACTCAGGCCAGCCTGCAGCACAAGTCACCCAGAACCTGCATTTTCCATTCCTTGGGGATTTGAGGAGCTGTGTCAATTGTCCAGAAAAACCTCTGAGCAGTTTCTGTTTAGAGACCTGTGTCTTCAGGTCTCTGAAACGCTCTCTGACAGGGGCTTTGCTCAGCCCCACCTCCCTGCACGGCTCTCCTAACCCAGTAACGGGAGGTTTCCCACAGGAGCCTCTCCTTGGCCTACAGAGCTTCACAGGCGCCAGAGCCTGGATTCTGATGCTGCGCGACACGCTGTGATAAACACCATTTACTCGATGCTAAAGGGGCTGCCCACGGCGAGCCGCGCGTCGCGACTGACAGGTAAAATAAGAAAACACTTTTAATTTTCGGGGTGAAGATGCGGAAAAA
>VXBO01014059.1:607766-672760 GCA_013400135.1 Rhinoptilus africanus | reverse complement strand
AGCCGGGCAGGGACCCGTCCCACCTCCCCCTGCCCGGCGGCCTCCTCTCCTCAGGGGCTGCTGCGTGACGCCCGGACGGGGCCGGGGGGAGATGGGGGAGCGGGGGCGCGGCTTGGCAGGGGCCATGGAGGCGAGGGGGGGTTCCTCCTCCCCTCCCTCTCCGCTGCCAGGACACCTCCCTCCTCCACACGGCCCCCGCCCTCNGCGGCGCGGCGCGGCGCTGCCGGGTGGGCGGGAGGGGCGAATGGGGCGTGGCCACGCCTGAGAGGGGCGGGCAGTTCCGCGCGGGGGCGGTGCCGCCACGGCGGTGGCAGCCGCTACTGCCTCCTCCGCCTCCTCCGCGGGGCTCCTCAGGGGACATCGCCTCCCGCCGGTCCCTGCGGCTTCCCGGGGCGCCGCGGGGCGGTGTGTCGTGTGAGGAGGAGGCAGAGGCAGAGGCCTTCCCTTAGGACAGGGCGTTTGTTCTCCCGCATCCACCCCACTTAGATGTTGTCCTTTGTAAATACTGGCCCCTCTCTTTGGCCAGAAGAGGATGGTATTCGGTGTCCCGTCTTCCAGCCCTGCCTTAATCTCCTGCTTGTAAGTGAATCCCTCTTTATAGAGTGGTACCCGGTCTGCTCTCTGTGAATGCGTGCAAGTTAACTCTGTGAGGCCCAGGATGGCATGTCCAGAGTGTCCCTGTGCCTGGTGCCAGCTTTGCAAGAATCCCCGTGGATATGCTCACAGGGCAGTTGCCACTGGACAATGTCCAGGCTGTCTCTGGCTAACGTACTTTCTCTCCTATTTTGTCTTGATTGAGGATTATATGCACAAACAAGAGAGGATTAGTGTCTAGATAAGACTGAACAGTGCTGTTTTTTAAAACGCTACTAATGATGTGTTCAGTGAACAGCAAGACTGTATTTCTAAAATGGCTTCCCTTGGAACAATGTAAGAAACTAATCCTGCTGTCCTGGATGCTGGGAAGTGGTGAGTAAAAATACGAGACTGTAGGTGAGGAGGTGCTTAGGCAGAACAGGCCACAACATTTCTGATCTGCCACATCACTAGGTGCTTTTCTTCCCCACCATATTCTCCGTTAAAAAAAATATAAAAGTGCTTTATGTGGCAAGTTTGATCCAGATAACTCAGTCTTCGGTCTCCTGTGGAGTTCAGGGTGTCCAAAATTTGAGGGCATTTCAAGCCCTGTTTCTTTGAACAAGACCTTTCCAGAACCTGTGATCTTTCAGCCTCTTTGAGGTTTGTGTGATCTCTCTCATATTGTGGCTGCTTGTGCATTTTGAGGTTTAGAAGCTGTTAGAGGTGCTTATGAAGGTCATCCTGTGTCGTCTTTGTCAGAAGAGTTCTGGCTGGAAAATGCTGGATCATTAGTTTCTTTGACCATTGATATAGCCTGAAGCAGAGAAATAATGTCCCTACTGCAGTAGGAGTGAGAAGAGTTCAGCTTGAGTAATGCTTATTTGATTCTGACCTGCCTGGATTGAGTTTTCCATTTATGGAGAGTCACCATGTGGGGATGGAAATGTGTCAGACCCTCAAAGTTAGAGCTTTATTGGGTATTTTACTGACAGTTTTATTTGAATATCTTCACTGTCTTAAGTACCACTAACTATAGTTTTTTTCAGGTCATCTCTGCCTTAATGTGAGCAGGTAAATTGCAACAGTTCTGTCGGGAGGTCCAGCAAACTGACCTAACGTTTGATTTCTGAACTAACAGCTCTCATAAGTAGAGTGCCACAGGCACTAGTTTCTCTCCCTTAATCTTCTTCCTCTTCCCCAACAGACCAGTTGCCTGAGAAGCATGTGAGATGCTTGCAGAAGAGGCCTTTGCTGGATTCATATTTCTCAGCTCATGACACCTCTCTTGTAATGTCAACATTTGAAAATAATTGCCTGGGTTCTGAGAAGAGGCACAGTTCTTCTAGGGAACAAGAAATCCGGTCTATTTTAGATGATGAAATTTGTGTCTCCCCACTGATTTGAAAAGGAGCTTATGGCCACTCCCTAGGAAGGTATGAGTCTTAGATTGAGTGTCTTTATGAAGCTGAAGGATCACAGGTTGCCCAGGGCTTAATTAAGATGAGACTTAGGTAAAGCTGAAGAGTTCCAGGAAGCAAGAAGAATAATTAATGAGGGAGACACCTACATACTTGGCATTTGAATTACGTGGGCCATAAATGCCAGACGCAGTGTTTATATTGAGCGCTCTGTTCAGTAACTCATACAGCAAAAGTACTCAGAAAAGCCTTTTGCTTCACATGGCTAAAAGAGTACAACTTGTTCTGTCCAGCTCATTGCAAGGCTTGCTGTACTGAAATCAGGATTTAAGCCATGAAGTTTACAGCAAAAGTCCTACACTTTCTTCAGGGTTTCAGTCCTAAGTGCCAGAAGTATGTTTTAGCTTCAGGCCCGCAAAATATCTTGCTTTCCCCCAAACCGCCTCATCAGTTTCTTGAAAGTTCCCCAAATCTCCTATTAACGAATGCTTATGTCTGTGCATTTGGCAGCTTGAAAAAAACCAACTGATTTGCACAGTGACGGTGGAAACAGCTGCCTCGTGGCAGCGTGTTGTATTTGCAGTGCATAAACTTTCCAGCAGGGTGAGCCTCAGACTTGATTCAACTCGTCGGACAGCCAGATGTACTCTGTGTGCACAGCATATTCATATTCAGTGTGAGACGTAGGTCTGGCACTTCCCAAAAATATTGAAATTTTTGCATGAATCCAGATTGACTGTGCAATGTCAGTGTTACACAGCATGTGCAGTCACATAATTTTCCTGGTGACAGCAAATCGTGGGAATTGGTTTTGAGAGAATAATCCACAGATACTACTCTCGTCTTGCTTTCTCTCCCACAGCAAACAATGGATAGACTAGAGGAACTGTTTTGGTAGGAACCCTCTCTGATTTCTATTCTCTTTTTTTTTCCTTTTTAAAGCTTTTTATAATCCCTGTCCTTATCATATGCACTCTTTTCTTGAGTGGAGTAAGCCAAGAAACATGATGTCCTTGCAGGCTGCATATGACCTCTAAGTTGTAGGTCAGGCACATAGAATCATGGAATTGTCAGGGTTGGAAGGGACCTTAAACGATCATCTAGTTCCAACCCCCCTGCCATGGGCAGGGACATCTCCCGCTAGATCAGGTTGCTCAGAGCCCCATCCAGCCTGGACTTGAACACTTCCGGGGATGGGGCTTCCACCACCTCTCTGCGCAACCTGTTCCAGTGTCTCACCACCCTCATGGTGAAGAACTTCTTCCTAACGTCCATTCTGAAACAACCCATCTCTAGTTTTAATCCATTCCCCCTAGTCCTACCATTCCCCGACATCCTAAAAAGTCCCTCACCAGCTCTCTTGTAGGCCCCCTTAAGGTCACAATAAGGCCATTGTGGTCTGGTAGGCCACAATAAGGTCTTCTCGGAGCCTTCTTTTCTCCAGACTGAACAACCCCAACTCTCTCAGTCTGTCTCATAGGAGAGGTGCTCCAGCCCTCTCATCATCCTCGTGGCCCTTCTCTGGACACGTTCCAGCATGTCCATATCTTTCCTGTAGAAGGGGCTCCAGAACTGGATGCAGTACGCCAGATGGGGTCTCACAAGAGCAGAGTAGAGGGGGAGAATCACCTCCCTCGACCTGCTGGCCACGCTTCTCTTGATGCAGCCCAGGATACGATTGGCTTTCTGGGCTGCAAGTGCACACTGACGGCTCGTGTTGAGCCTCTCATCCACCAGCACCCCCCAGTCCTTTTCCGCAGGGCTGCTCTCAAGCCAGTCACTGCCCAGTCTATATCGGTGCTTGGGATTGCCCCGACCCGGATGGAGGACCTTGCACTTGGTCTTGTTGAGCATATGCATAAACAAATAGATATGCTAGATCTGGATAACTTTTCCAGATCCTTACCAATGCTAAACGGGGGAAAATAAGTTATTCACAAGACAACTGAACTAGATAGAAAAGGATTTGAAGAAAAGCATCTACTTGTACTCTCTGCCTGGTTTAAATGTATCTTTTCGTCAAAAACTACATGAGTTGCTACAGACACAGACTGTCACACAAGTTCAAATGATAATTTTGAAACCTCTGCCAATCCTGGCACAAATTCTTTAGACCTGACTTTGCAGTCATAAGATGATCACACCTGTTTCTTCTGCAGTTCTTACTATGTGTTTTGTAGTCACCTCAGATGGTCTTCTTTCCATGGAAAGCTATTTGTATGTTGGAAGTAGTGTTTGCTTGCTTGTTGTAGGTAGAAATCTGTGTGATGGTGGGAGTATCAAATAGTTTTCTCCATTCTAATAATTTATAGTTCACAGAATCACAGAATGGTTGTGAATTGGCTGGGACTTCTGGAAGTCATCTTGTCCAGCCCCTTTGCCCAAGGTGGGCCACCTACAGCCAGTTGCCCAAGACCATGTTAATTCAGCTTTTGAGTATCTCCAAAGATGGAGACTCCACAACTTCTTTGGGCAACCTGTGCCAGTGCTCATTCACCCCCACAGTGAAAAAGTGTTTCCTGATGTTCAGACAGAACCTCTTGCGTTTCAGTTTGTCACTATTGCCTCTGATCCTGTACACTGGGCACCACTGGAAAGATCCTGGCTCTGTCCTCTGTGCATCCTCCCTTCAGGTATTTGTGTGCATTAGTGAGATGCTCCCTGAGCTTTCTCTAGGCTGAACAGTCTCAGCTTTCTCAGCCTGTCCTTGTAGGAGCACTGCTCTGATCTCTTAATCATCTTAGCTGTTTTATTTTTTCTGTAGTCCATCTAGTGGTAATTAAAAAAACCCATACTTAAACTTTCAGAGTTCTTTTGTTAACTTTTCTTTAATCACAGGCTATTCAGCTTCTGACGTCAGCAATATGCAAACTGTGTTGCTGACAGCCTTACAGACTGCAAGGGACACCTTTAATGTGTGAATGGACAACACAGACTAATTGAGTTGTCACCACTTAACAACTTTCCCACCTTAATGCATATGTAGCAGATGATATTGTATGCATGTATTTAGGGTAGTGGCAATAACTTCAGCGAGAGCAATGCTGAGCTTTCTGTGGTGTTCCCACTCCAGCAGTGAGAACGCAATATATTAAAAACCTTGTCTGTAGAAATTCCGTGTGGCTGACATGCCAACAAAATTAAACTAGCCTTGTCATGAAAGTGTTTTTGTTTTCACCTTCCCCAGAGATCTACCAAGTTTTTAATCTTTTGCTGCCTCTGTAAGCATTTTTGTCCTGTTTTAATTGCTTTCCTTATTAAGGTCCTTACTCTGAAGGAAAATCCATGCAAACAGGCCTTCTGAAGGGAGTGGTATCCAGTACAAATAGGAGAATCCACTCACAGTGTGTTCTCTGCAAGCCTGCGAGGCATTTGAGACAGTTTTAAAGTGTATTTTTGTAGCTCTCATTCTTGCTGAGTACTCCACATACGAGTAACTTGGTAAGAGAAAACCACTGTCAAGTAATAACCCAAAGAAACTAGATTAATATTGTGTAAGGATATTCATATGACAGTCATGTGGTCTGTTGTACTTGCTTGCTTTCAGAAACATGCACTGTGTAGCACAGAGTCTCTTATTCAGGGCTGCTGTCTTAGCTTCCAAAATGCCTGGGACTGTTTTTAGCAGAAGGAATCTTAGATCATTCATAAACACAGTAAGTTTTTCCTTTTTGCACGTGTCTTGCAATAGGCTGTTAAATGTTACAGTACATTTGTTCTTCATTGTGTAGTAACAGGAGACAGAAATAAAGTTGCACCAGTTGAGTGCTAAATATTTGCGAAGCAAAACACAAGTCTCGGAAATAAATCGTGGCACTGATACATCTAGGGCTAACCACTATGGGGTTGTTTTTACTGCTCTGTTGTAATATTAAAGTTCCTAAATATAAGCAATTCTAGTAAAAAAATTTTAACTGTCATCTTTACTTTTGAGCTAGATGTTGTAGAGCGTGGGTTCTCGCACCATGTATCTGTAAGCAAAAGCTGCCCCTTTTTTTGACAGAAGCAATGAAGAATTAAGCAGCTCAGGTCTAACACGGAATTTTTGCAAGAGCTCCTAAAAACCATGTTTATTTGTATCACCAGGCAACTTAAGCAGGTTGAACCCCCATAGCTTTTGATTAACAGAAGATTATTTTCACCCAAATTGTCCAAGTTGGTCAAGGACCATGTAGGAAAACAAATCAATTCCAGTGTTGGAGTTTAATCCTGTAGATTGTGCCAGTGTTTTAACCTCCTATGGACTCTTCTGTCAGTTCTCCTAAACAGTCGTCAGCAGGAAAAAGCAAAATGTCTGCCATTTTTAAGGGCGGGTGAATGAAACATATTCAAACACAGGCAGAAATGGATGGCAAATGATGTAGCCCTACAGATAATATCACTGAGCTTACTAAATAACATGTAGATTTCACTTTTTCAGCTGGAAGTTTGGGATTCTTGAGGAGCCAGGGACTATTTTTGAGTGTCTGTAATAGCAGACTCAAATCTTCCTTGCTTTTCTTTTTCCCTTGTGCAGATACTAATGTTTCTGTGTCCATCTGCACCTAATCAGGACATGAAGGGCATCAGGAAGGACCACCTCTTTCACAGTCGTACCTTAACATCTGTTTAAATCAACTATGAAACTGCTCAGGAAGCTGCAAAACTTCACAGTGTGAATTTTTTACTGAGTTAGGCACCTCTATCATCAAACTTTAAAGGGTTCACATACTGAAAAAGAAACACCCTGCACCAACTTACTCAGGGTGCATTTGTGCACGTGTGTTTGTGCGTGCTTCTCTTTGCCTGTTTCAGGAAGCAAGGGAGAGTGCAATTTGGATGAAAATCCAAATAGTTTCACATGAAGCCAGGACGAGGCAGAATTTGCATTCTGTGCTCACGTCTGCCTCCCTGGCACTAAACAAGAAAGAGAAAGGAGCCAGAAACTGGCTGCGGAGCAGGACAGAAGGGAGTTACAGTTATTGGAGGAGACTGGCTAGTCCAGACACGAGAGATGCAGGCACTGTGCCTTGTCACCTCCTCTGACTTATTTCTGTTCTGGGGATGCAGAAAGCTTGAAAGGTCGGTGATTTTCCCATGGGGTTGATTCAATCAAAGATTCTCTAATAGGGGGTGAACTAGGGCTGCTTAAAAGTAGTTCCCTGCTGCACTACCTTTTCTTTCAACACCAGAGGTACCAGGAGGGAATGATAAATGAACTGAGCCTGAATTTCCATGGATTAGCGTCTCTGCTTCCCAGGAATTGAGGGCAGTTAATAAATCTCAGAAGGTTGCTCAGCAACTCCCTGGATGGTTACCTTCTTTTGTACTGAGCTGCAGAATGCATCAGTTTTGACTAAATGTGTCCTTGGAAGAAACATTCTTTGTCTGGATAGCAGACTGAGGTCAACTCTAGAAATGGCACGATTGCCGAGAGCTGAAAAAACCCTTCACTTCGCTGTTGGAAAGCTTTTTTTATATTTCCCTTTTCTCACAGCTGCAGGCTCCCAGCAACTCTTTCTTCAGGAGTCAAATGTCTCCAGTTTCCTCTGCATGTTCATGCAATAAACAAACACTATTTTTACAGTGAATTTGAGTCGTGATGAGCCAGTATGCATGCCACAGAGAACAACCTGAGAAAACCTGTCTGCATTTGAAAGCAGGATTTAAACTGCGTACTTCAATCCAGGTGTTAAATGTTTCAGATAGAAATATTTGTAAACAGAAAGAGGTTTGCTCTGTATTGGCATTTCCCTTAGATGTTTTTCGAAGCATCTGTTTTTATGGAAAAAATTGCATAAAACTGGTAGCAAAGTTTCCTGTGTTGATACTTCCATCCCTGACTGTCACTTTAGTTCTGACCTTTCCACCTGAATTCTTCCCCGCTACTTGTAGGCTGCCGGTGTTACTTGATGTAATAGGGAATTTTTATCAGGTATTCCAGCAGCAAAAAAAATAGCAGCAAATATGTTTTCATCTTTATTTTTTGTTTCTCCCCTCAGTTTCTATAAGCCTCTGCAGTGAATCAGTATGGCTCTATCCAGGCTATCTCCACGTATTTTGATGGTCACTTGGAAGTATATTTTATCCACTGGTAGAAACTGGGACCTCCCTGCCTGTGGCTCTTGTCTGAGAGTTGACTGTAAGTTCATGCGAGATACTAGACCTGGACAGGGCAGTGCTGTAATAGTTGCTAGCCCTGAAGAGCAAATAATTAACAGGGTTTTTGTAGAAAAATAAGTTGGCTAAACAGCAGCTCACATACATTACAGTTTGGACTTGTGACAACTTGGAAGAGCAAAACCTCTACCCAAGTGCCTGTAGTGTCCTCCTCAAGGATTCCCTCTTCGCTTCTTGCCCGCTGTGGCAGAGAGAGTCTGACGGAGAGTTGGTAGATTTTCATCCATCTCCAAATTGGGAAGAAAAACCCACCTAAGGGCAGCGCTTTAGCTAGGGAGGCCCCTGCTGCTGAACGCCTGGACCCTCCTGTCCCTTCAGTCCCACCGTGAGTATGGTGATGCTGAGGTCAGTGGTGTGTGAGCAGAGCCCTGGTTTGTTCGCTCACGGTAGGGCAGTAGCCTTGTCTTGGCAGCGTGTGGCAGAGCCTGAAAGGGCAAACAGGGGAGGACAGGTGACAAGGGCCTTTGTGCTGGTCTGTCTGGGCTGTGGCTGAGCCCCTGTGGTCATAGGGTCACCTGAGTCTCCTCTCTCTGAAAAGGTGAGGTCATAGAGAGGGCCCTAACACCCTCATGCCTTTTTCTACCCAGTAACTGTGACCAGTTCACAGGAAGAGAAGGAAAAAAAGGAGTAAAAGAACCAAACGGATGATGTAGAAAGCGTAAACCCTACTTTCCCAGGCAGAGTTTTGCCTGGACCGCCAAGAAAGCAGGTAGGACTTTGCTCAGGACTATATGTTGGAGGAGCCCAGGTCCTGTAGTGAGGAGTGCTGCTGTCAGCCTTTCTTAGGGATTTGGGAATTGCTGGAAACTCCTCTCTTTCTGTATAGAGGTGGTTTCTGCCAGGATAAGATAGCCAGAAACAACTGTTAAGAGAAACTGAATTTGGGCTTGCCTTTACATATCTAGCCTGTCCAAACAAAGGCAGTATGTTTGTATTTTAGACATGGTATCTCTAATGCAAACAAACAGAAGATGCTGTTTTGCCTCTTTTTTTCTTGAAATTAAGGCGATTGTGGTGTATATATATGAAATGGGATGAAATAATGTTTTATTCAGAGGCCTTTGATTTGGGATTAAACGCTGTCCATAGCACCAGAAATACTGGCTTAAATCAGAGTTACATTCTTGGGTTTTTTCTGGTAATTTTTGTGGGGTTTTTTGCATGCTTTACAAATTCAATGTGCTTTGTGTTATTTACATAGTGTAAGGTGTCTCATAAAAGTGAAATCTCTCTCTGGTGGTCAAACATGACAAGAATGATTTGAAACAAGTGCTCGCAAGGAAATAATAGTAAATTTAAATGGTGTGGACTCTAGAGTCAGGGACAGTTTAGAGGATATATATTATGTATGAATGTCACTTAATACACAGGCTTACATTCCTGATCTATACAGGGGAAAAAATAATTGCAGATTTGGCAAGGCATCTTAGGGTCTGCTATTAGTTTGCCTTGTACAGGGTAAACAGCAGATTATTTGGAAAAAAAAAATCAATCTTGCCGTTTACTTAAATCACAGTTCAGAGACATACCACTTTATTTATTCCAAACAAGTGGGAAAGATATTTTTTAAAACCCACCAAAAATACTGATGAATTTACAAAACAAAACTAGAATTAAGAACTTGAATCTTACTTCTGAATGTGGATAGCAAACGTAGGTGACAAAAGCTGTGATCTTTAGCAATAACTGATACAGTTCATAAGTAATAGGTTTTTCTGTCTTCTCAAATTAGCCTTTAAAATAGTTACTTCTGTAATATTACACATTCTCAAGTTATATTTGAAATATTGCAGTTAGGATGGATAAAATGTAGGTCTTTTTCTCTGTATGGAATTCAAAAAAGCTTTTGATGAAACTTTAAAAGCCAAAACCGTCTCTGAGCAAGAGCAAAGCATGGTCAGAAAATCAAGTTGGAAACACAGAAGTGAAAATACTGGTTTCATCGTGGCACTGCCCGATGAGTTCTGTCAGCCTTCTTCACCTGCTAGGTGAATGAACATTACTGGAAGTCTGAACTTGAATTAATTTATGCAGATTACAATTGTTCTTTGCACTTAAACCCTGACCCAAAAGGTGTGCCTTTTCCTGTGGTAATACGATCAGCCTGGAAGTTTCCAGGCACTTGTAAACAAATTCCTGCAGTATAAATAGACAGATAACAGAAATTATCATAATGAAATCAACACTGCTAAATGCAGACAAAGTACCAAGTCCACACAATTTGCAATCACATTAGAAGCTGTGAAATGAAAGGAATTAGTACGCGTTTGGGGGCCCTGTTACAAAAGAGATACTCCGCTGAGTTTTGCTGGTTTAGAGCAAACAACCCTTTTTTAAATATTTAAAGAAGATTGAGTCTGCTTCCTGAAAAACTGAAGCCAAAGTCTGAGCCGCTATGATCTGAAATGAGGCTATCAACTCTTAAGCAATTTTATTCATGGCAGGTAGGAATTCTGTTCCTTGTATTTCAGAGTTATGTACAGTTCCCTTGTTTCTTACAGTGTAAGAAATATGATCATGCTGCTTCATCTGTTGAAAGAAATATGGATACCATTTGTGCTGTAGAAATGCCTGTGTATCTGATGGCTGCGTTTTCTTAGGACTGTTGCCAGAGTTTTATCTTTCTTATTTCATGGCTCAAAAGGAGGGAGTTTTGTTGCCTATTCAATGCTAAATGGTATGACCTTTTTTTAGTTTCTTTAATAAGTATGTCAGTTTGTTTGGAGAAGTCAAGGGCGTAGTTACGTACCATGAATCTGATGAAGCTGTCACTGAACTTTTCAGCTGCAGCTGATTTGATTGCACAGGGGAAATGTGAGGCTTGTGTTGCTTACTAGAACTGAAAAATGGCTGCTGAGCAAGCGCAGGGATTTGCTTGAAGAAAAAGTGCATATAGTTATTAAAACCTTCTCTTTCGGCTTAAAGAGCACACCGACAGAGGAGAAATAGTTGTTTCACACAAGGGCTGGGTGTTTCACAGGTTCCCTAGTGAACAATGTTATTGGCAAGTTGTTGGTAACTGCGAGTTACCAGCATTGTTGTTTGTGAAGTTACTAGGAGCTTTGCAGTACTTTGCTTTTTCCTCCTCTTTTTTTCCCTTAAAGCTTCAGTTCCTGCAGTTGCATTACATGTGTAAAAACAAGACTTAATCTAACTCTGTTATGATGGGGAAAAAATTAAAAAAAATTTAGATGGCTGCATCCTGAAGACAGATTAGAACTCAAAATACTGTCAAATGTGAAATTGCTTGGGTTTTAACTTCATACCATTATTTGTATGCCTCAGGATGGACTATATTTCAGTGGTTTAAAATGATGTCTGAAGGAGAAGAGGAGGAAAACAATTAAAATTCAAAGTCAGACTGGATTTCTGGAGTGATATATTAGTACTAATACATCCCTTTTTGCCCTGATGTGACGTGCATGTATCTGAACCGGTTTCTCTTGTCTGTCTGTCAGATTAAGGCAATATGAGCCCCTTACCTCCAGGCTCCCATTTTTTTCCCTGAACCAAGGCTTCTCATCTTTCAAGGCATTGTTAAGACTGTTTTAAGATGCTTTCTTTGGGCAAGAAGCCAGAGGGATTAGACACAGGTCAGATCATCCTATAAAGCCAGGGATGAATGCACCCAGTAAATATAATTTACCTGAAGACACACAGTTCTTGCGTGTTTAACACATTCTCCAATAGTAGCAAGTAATGTAAAGGGGAAAGCTCATGTTTTATCAGCTCTTGAGGTTTTAAGTAAAAAAGATTTAATTTTCTTGGGATGTTCTGCATTTAGTGACATGAAAATGCAAACGTCTCTGCCCGACGTTAGCAGAGAGCTGTGAAGGCAGCAGGCATATTTTCTGTTTGTTATCTAAACCTTACACTACCAAACCTCAGTGACTCTTGCTGGCGAAACTCCTAAGTTGTGCAAAATCTAGCCTTGAACCAGGGCATGATAGTGTTATCAGATGAGATGGGCAACATTGCCTTTCTTATTTCAGCCTTCACAGACATGCTAAAAAAGCAGGAGTCGTCAGAGTTCAGCAGCAGGCAATCGTAGTGGTTCCAAGCAGCTGCCTCCCTTCCCTGGCAGATATTGCCACCCTTGAGGTGCTGACATCGGATCCCTTCCTAAGTGATAAGAAACGTGTAGAGTGGTTGGGATGGGGCAGGATGTCTGAGCTTTCAGTCTGGTGTATTAAGGTAAAAGGAAAATGTTTGGTTTTGCGAGATGCTCAGTGGTTTCTGCTTTGTGAACGTAGCTCTCCTCCAACAGCTGGGGCTCGTAGCTCAGCCAGCAGCACAGGTTTCATTTGCCATTGCCATATAGCTCTGCTTGAGTTATTTTACATAAACTAGACTGCTTGAAATATATCTTATGTCCCTTTCATCTGAAGAACTACAGAAAACTTTTTTTCCAGCCAAGTAATTCTTTTTCATGTGGGTAAATACCTTGTAAACTGAAGGGTTCAAACCACAACTTCGTCTGTTTCTTCTCTACCTCCAAATCAGTATTCAGGACTCTGCCTAAGGCAGAGGACTATGGGGCACTAAGTAAGAGCTTGTCTCCACTGCTTTTAGAAAGAAACAAACAGATTTTTACCTTAGAGTTGTTGTTGGGCGGGAAGCATGAGTGAAGGGAATTGGAGAGAAGATACTTACTAAATGTCTCTTTATTCTGTCAGCCTAAGTTGAGCTTTGCTGGTGAACCTGAAATGAAGAAGAAAAAAACCAACTTCTTTTTACAGTATGTTTCATAATATGATAATTTAATGAATATTAGTTACTTGTAGAAACATGCTTTGTAGGGTTTGGGACATTTTTAATAGCAAAGATGCCATCTGAGATGAGCGGACCAATATTTACTTTGGAGCTGGACAGAAACTGGAATTTCTGTTCCCTAAAGCACTCTAGAATTTGAAATGTCCATTATTTGGAATTTGGATGTAGAGATGAATTTTTAAATAGCTTTGATTTGCGATTAGAGAATTGTTTTGTTTTAGAAAGACAAAACCCAGATTTTAAATATGTATGTATCTTTAGTATGTAGATGTGGTGTTAGTATTTAAAGACTGAAATATATATTTTCACATAAGTCAAATTGTGTCATCTTCAATTGCTTGTTTCAAAATCAGATAAAATCAGTAATTCCTGAAAATACTTTGCCTTTAACAGTTTTCTTTTCCAGAAAAGTGTTTCATCTGAATTCAGGTGTGTTTTTAATCAGTTTCAATGATAAATACAGAACAAACACAGATGCCTTACTCTTTGTAGTAATACTCTTTAGAAGGGCCATTTCTCAAAGTGTTTTCAAAATAACCCTTTTAAAAAAATTAATATTATCACTGACCTTTTATATTAAGACAATGATACAAAATAGTGCCGTAATGGTATTTTGAGTTTTGCTTCACTGTCAGAAGACCTTCTTTTTCCAAAGATGGCTGTTAACTCTGGAGTCCCGAACTGGATGGTGTGAGCAGAGTGGAGGATTCATCTTTGTGGGGAAGTTATGACAGGAAGACAAGCCAGGATGCTAATATTCTGCATGGTGGCCTTCTGGAACACTGTCTTTGTGGCAAGAGTGTGAGGGACGTACCTCTGCTTTTGGAAGTAAAAAGAATCTGAATTTGTCCTGCCAGGCAGGTGGAGCGTCATCTGTTCCCTTGAGTTTTCGTAACGTGACGGAGATGTGCTGAGATTTTAACCCTGTGTGCTAACCTCTGCACAGGAGTACATTTGGTGACTTTGTTCCAACAAGTCCGAGAGATTCTGTTTAAATGTAAGATAATTATTTGAAGGCTCGCCTGTGCAGTGAGGTCACTGCATAGCCAGGGAGGGTGTGAATTGATGACACATCAACTATGTTATGTAAATTCCCTGATTGGCCATTCTTTAGGTGGCCCTGTTCAGGGGTGTCTTCAGAAGAGGACTGCACTACTGCAGGCTCAGGGAGCTAGAGATTCCACTCACCAAGGTAGCACAGTGCTTTGGATTTGCTGCGGGCAATCCCAAAAAAATATCCAGGCTTGTCTGAAGGCATTTCTAGTGATGGTACCTGTCATGTGTACGGCTGTCTAAATTAGATGTCCCTGTAGTTGCCTAGAGGATTTAAGGGGAACTGAGTTTGCCAAAGGGGATATCTTCTTTTTTCTTTAATTTCTGGTGCTTATTGCTGGTTTGATTTGTTTGTTTCTTTGTTTCTTAAGTAAAGTTTGGTGATGGTAAAGATGCACATTTTGAAAACTATAACTATTGTACTCACTTTTCCCCCCGCCCCTCTTGAAACAAAGAATGAATGTTCTCATGCCCTAAATGAGTGAAAGACCTTCAGTCTCGGAACCTTATCTAATGATATAGTCATAGGCACATTTTCAATGTTAGAAGGGACCACATTTTATCCAAGAAATCCCTGTTAATTTCATAGAAGAAGGAAATGGAATAGGATTGCCCTTTGTAGGAGCTGTGATTATGCACATGGCCACAAGGAGCTAATGCCTGGCTGGCAGAGTTAATTATGCACCGGCTTGCAGCGCACAGGTCATGTTTGACTACAGCTTGTGAAAAGCAGCCTTGGCTGAGCCTGCTGCAACGCCGTGCGCAGAGATTAGCTGTGCTGAACCTCGCTCCGAAAGCGCAAGGGATGCCAATTGGTGGGAAGCGTTTAAATTGGCAGGAAAAGCAGGTAGCGAGTGCAGCAAGCACAGGGTACACAAGGATCACAGGTTACATCTGGGATTTTGTGCTGCATGCCTAACGAGCATGGTGATTAGATGGGCAGAACTCTTCAAGCCGTCGTAGCTGAAAGAAGCGTGGCCGATAAGACACCGAATCACCGCTCTTGTAAAGCTTTCCTTTGGTGTTCGGATATTTAAAGCTGAGAAAGATAATGGAGAGAAAACTGGACACTAAAATGAAAAGGGAACTGTCCTGCTTAGCTACTTTAAACAACAAAAACATAACCCTGGTGTCTATTCGTAAGCAGCGGGCAGCTCATGATGTGCCTGAACTACTGATTATTGGTGAAGAGACCAAGACAGGATCTCCGGTAAAAGCAAGCAGTAACTTGCAGAAAGAAGAGAAACTTTCACAGAGTTATTCCATGGGAATGCCAGAAGTCAATACAGTTGAAAGACAGGTCAGTGAGCTGGTGTGTTGGGAGGGAAGAGGTGTTTCCGAACTGGAAAATTTAAAACAAAGCATGTTGGATGCGGGTTGTGTATTAAAGGAAGCTAAACCTTCTTTATCTTAATTGTCTCAAGCAGTACACGAATGCAAAGTCCTCTGGAGATCCCCTGAGAGCAGATGTTAATGATGAGTTATGCTGTAGTAGCTAATGAACATTTTTTCAGCTCCACCTCTAATAATACAGCGTGGTCATTCTTAGTAAGGAAACATACTAGTATTTCTCCTTTTAAACTTGCAATTGCTTGAGCAGTTTGACAGCAGCTCTTAGCAGGTTATTCTCTGGAATAATAGAAATTGCAGAAACATTAGAAGGCCCTAATTGTAGGTAAGTAGATTATTTATAACTACTAAGTGGATGACAGTGAAAATTCTTGATAGTACATCTGTGGCAACATTATTATTTTGCTTTTATTTAGTGTTGTATATAACGGTGGTATTTTTGGAGATTAACTGTTGTGAAGAAGAGGCTTAGAAAGATCAGTGCTGATAAAAACATAATGAGGTTTATTATTTTAGAAAGAGGTTTTGCTATTTAAAAGGTATGTAAATTACAGTAATGTAGTTTGGATCAGTGAATGTTTAGGGAAAAGAAACTCTCAGAACAAATTTTGTGTCCTTTGAAACTGTGTGTGAGGAAATAATTAGGTCAGACTGGAATGAAGTAACAGCTAGGATAGACCAAATATACCTGAAGTCTTTTTCTGCCTCCAGTTACTTCTCATATTTTAAATGTTTGCTAGAAAATAATCATGACATAAATGACTTTGTACTACCAAAGGATCTCTTTTCTGTATTTATTTCACTGGAATATACGCGTTGCTTGTACTGGAGCCTTGAAGAACATCACAAAGTATTTTGCTTTAACTCTAAATTAGAAACAATCCATTTAAAACAAGACTTTCCCCTTTCCCACTAAACTAAGCACGGTTTACATGGCTCCCTGTAATATAAAAGCACCTGTTAAGGTCTCTAAGGTTTGTTAACTACAGGGTATGTAGGTATCACTTTAGTACGACTGGCTGCAACCGCCTGAATCTTTCTGTATTGTCTGTTGGAGAAACACATTCCCGGATGGGGAATGGCAGTCCCTTGGTAGTAGCATTGGGGCAACTAACAGTGTTTTGAAAACAGAAGCATCATAAAGGCTGCTTTAAAGTAATACTTTCATTGAATCTTGATAACCAGGTGGAGAAGGTGGTTTTTCCCTTGTTTGCGACTCAGGAGCTGCTTGAAAAATAACAAGTTGTGTTACAAGTAGTTACTGAAAGTAGTAGCTACTGACGTTTGCTGAACTTCACTAAGCTGGGGGGTGAAAAGGAAGGAAGGACAACCATTTAAGTTGTAATACATTTAAACAATACACGCTAACAAGATGGATGGACAAGTTGCACTGAAATTTGTTGAGAGGATGAGGGTTGAATTTCTGGCCACTTAAAAGTGCTGTTGTTACAGGCACAAAATTGAAGACTCGGGACCTTTGATGTTCCTGAGGCTGCTCTGTCCACATTTTGTTGTTCACTGTCTGCCTGTAGCAAACCAGGAAAGCATCTGAAGTATTTAATTAATAGTATGTGGCTTTTCAGTTGTGTGTTACTGCCTGCCTGAATCCAAAGCCATGAATCAGCGGGTTGTGAAAGAATGAAGCAGGAAAGGTAACACAGCAACACAGATAAGATAATTCTTCGGCAGTTGTGTGCTCCAGGGTGAGAGGGCGATAGCTGGTTTCAGCCTGCGGAGGTACGGGGAGAAAAGCAGCCTGAAACCTTCAGAGACACTGGGTGAGAAGTTCAGTGAGGTCTGGCATTTATGGATGAGCAGATGGGGAGAGGCAGAGGAGAAGGCACTGAATGGGCTGGGTCCTGTCTCCTCAACAGCTGACTGCTTGACATCACGGTGAGGAGTCTTGCCCTTGAATTTCAGGATGTGAAAATTGTCATCCCTGCAGGCCAGGAGAAGGAGGGTGGGAGGGCGGTGCCCGTCTTACGCGGAGAGCTTTGTTGGAGCACCAGAGAGGAGCAGCAGCCCTGCGGGATCTCAGTGTGGGTGATGCTCGGGGAGCTGCGGGGTGAACCTGGCACAGCCTCAGCCTTGTGCTGCAGGGGCTGAGAGCTTTACATTGGTGTTTCAGAGATGGCTGCACCTCTTGAGAAGGTGAAGTGCAGGGTTGGGGGGTGGGGGGGTGGCTTTCCTGATGACAGGCCACCTCACGAGGTGACCATGGGGGACAGGGGTGGAGGGAGCATGGGGACATGGCCAGGGGCTGCTAGCAGCTGGGTCGCAAAGCTGAGGAGGGTGCAAACCTTGTGGAATTTACAGCCATGGAGCTGCATCTTTTGTCAGGATGCTGGTCGCCATCTGCATGTATGGGACAGTCTCACACAGTGCTGTGGTTTCTTGTTCTTTGGGTTGTTTTTTCCCAGTTCAGATGATTTTCTTACATTTATTCTGTATCGCCTCACACTGTGTTAAACCTTTGGTCTTTGCACTTCTGAATGGGAGCACCCAAAAGAAATAGCCCATTTTAGGGGGCAGTGGGTCAACCTTATGCCAGGCCTCTAAGGGCAGCCCTTGCTGGAGTGGTTTTACCCCACCAATCACACAAGCCATGAACAACAAACACCTTTCCCCCTGGACCAGCTCCTGAGCTCTGGAATCCATAACACCAAGAGCTGCATGCCAAACCAGGGATCAAGTCTTGGTGCTCCCAAGAGCAGCATCTCCCTGTTCTGCTCTACCTCCATGCTTTCCCAAAAAGTTAATGTAGCCCCAGGGCATATTCCTGTTGGATGATCTCCTTCCTGCTGGCTGGAGGCAGTCAGGATGAGGAGCAGGAGCTTCTCCCTCTTCCTGCTGCCCCCAAGCCTTGCTTTTCCCCAGGGCAGGCATGAGTGCCCCAACTCCTGTCTGGGGCAGCAAGGGTTCCTTTTCATGCCTGGGGGGTTTGCTCCAAAATCCTCATACTGGGAGCTGGACTTCAGTTGCCACACTCATGCACGTAAAAGTTTCAGTTGCGACTCATCTTGGGTCTGGTTTAGAGCTGTCAGATGGGAATGTTTTCCATTCAGCTCCAGTGTTTCCTTTAAAGGTCTTTTCTCTGCTACTTCTGTGTCAGTGAGTCCTTTTTTTTTTCCCTATATTGTTTAAATGAGCATCATAACACTGCTTTCTGTAGGGATTCTTCACTTTCAGACCAGAGCCTTGCTCTACTGTGCATTTTGAGCTGAAACTTTTATGTGCAGAACAGAGGAGGGAAAGAATTGTCATAATTCCATGTTCTCCTTATTTACATGTTTTTTACATAATAACTGTAAAAATATGCATGAGACTTGATGTCTTAAAAGCAAGCAGGCCTCCTTTGGTGTGAGAGACAGAACAGTTGGTAACTGCGGCAGATTCTTTCACACTCCTGTATAGACGTGGAGTCAGATGCATTTTCATTATTTCAGTAGGATTTCTCTCTAGGCAGAAGGGAGGAGGAGAATCCCAGGCACCTTTGTTGGCATTTTTGGAGGTGTTTTCTTCTGTTGCAGATGGTCTTTCTGAATATCTTGCAGATTCTCTTGCAGATGGTCTCTCTGAATTCCTGTACAGCCTCATAGATGCCATTTTATGTGTGGGCGTTACCTGGTATCAGGAAACCCTCTTTTGAGACCTAGCATGTGCCTGAGGAAACTACGGGCACATTTCTGCATGCCTTGTCTTTGTGTCCTTATGTGAACCTGCTGTTTTCCTCTGATCTAGTGTAGAAACACTCCTTCTCGCAAGTACACACATAGACGTATTTGTGCTTCTTCTTTCTTTTTTTTTTTAAAGCTGTTAAACAATACGAAAGGCTTTGTAAATACTGTATTTCAGCCCATGCGCATTTCTGTTTTCTGGGAGGAGGTTCTTCAGTGATTTTGCGTTTCAGGGAACGGGTGTTGTTAGTTGTTTTGTGGGTTTTTTTAAAGGGAAATAAGCCTTAGTTTTTAAATATATATGCATGTCCCCTCTCTGATTTTTTCCTTCTCATTTAAAAATTTGTTTGCAAGGATTTTTCTCTACAGAGCATAAACATCTGGTTTTGTCAAGTAACAAACAAAATATTTTTGCCAGTTTTTCTGAATGTTGGGATAGCTTTTTGTACAAAATATGAAGCGTAGTCCAAGTTTTGATGTTTCTGTGGGTTACAATGCATTGAAATAATACAACCAGTCCTTGCTTTTATGTTTTTCAAAAGACTGGAGGATGAGAAATACCCTTTAATCTTTTTATACATTCAATTTTAATTGCTTTTATATCACTGGGTACGTAGGAAAATTGAGAGGATTGGTGAGTGTTGGGGTGGAGGGAACGCAGAGGAGGACATAAGGCCTGTGATAGTTCCTGGTTTTCATCTGCAAGTGGCTTCCAGAAGCATGGTGAAGGGGAGCCGGAGAGTGAAGGATATTCGTCTTGCCCGTCTCTCATGCTCTGTTTCACCAAAGGATGCAGAAGGCAAATGCCTTTGTCATAAGAGCCAAAGTAAACGTACAGGGTGAGCTCCTCTAACTTGCACGTGGATTTTCACTTTACCGGGTGTTTGTGAAAATGAGAGCTGGCCACTGCGAGCAAAGTGTCCTTGGGGGGGCTGGGGACAGGAGATAGGGAAGAGGAGACGAGTGACAGCATTCAAATAACATTTCTTGAGGTAGACGTTAAAATAAATGCAAGTTTGAGTTTAAGCAGCATTTGAAAGGCAATGGATGAGAGACTTCTCATTTTCAGATGGGCTTCTTTTCCATATACAAGGCCACTTTATTATTTTAAGCTGTGGGAAAGGCACAAATAGGAGGAAATAAGCATGTGGTCGTCTTTGTGTGCACTTAAACAGGGAACCACCTTTGCGGGGAAGTCCGATTAACTGTTTATGTTTTGCTTTGAAAGGAGGGGCTGGCTGCACATTTCCGTGTATGTTGGGGATTTCAGTAGCTTCTGGGAAGGGAAGGGAATTGCAAGGAGAAGGGTAAGTGCCCTGAGTGCTGCCAGGCCTGTGAGAGGGGGAAGTAAAAGGGGATGTTGGGGCTAAAATATTCCCATGACTCTTCTTCCCCAGCATCCCTGGAGCGTAGCCTTGAGGCCAGGCAGAGAGTGAGGGGGCACAGGGGGGAGAGCTCATGGTTGGGATAGTGAGGGGCTGCATCATAATGCTGAAGAGATGAAGTTGCGCATTCCTACTCCTGATCTAAGAAATACAGAACAGAGAAGGCTGAAAGCAAATTTCTCGTGTTAAATTTTTGCTGTTTTGGTCATGACCCCAGACCTCATTATTCCCAAGCTGTCTAAGCGTGAAACAAAATCAAGTTAATGAATTTTGAATACTGCATCAAATGAACTGGATGCAGTCTAGTGTTAATAAGCAGCCTAAATGCTTCTTATCCACGCTGTGGTACCGAGGGGGAGTTTTCTTGCGGGTGGTAGGAACAAGATTTGTGCTACTGAGCCTGATCCGGTGGCCTCTTCTCCAGCCCCTCCCTGCAATAATGCCCAGTATCAGGTGCTTTACTGAATGGTGGAGAGCCCATGGTTTTGCAGGCAAGAGAAGAGATGTGCTGTAGTAGCTTGCATCTAGATCTTTTATAGTTAAAGCTGCCTTAAATAATGGACATGATTTTGATGTTCTTTCTATGAAATCTGACAATCTGGGACTTGTCCCTCCCCTTCTCAGTCTTCCTTGTTGCTTGGCGCCAGCAGTTTCCTTTGTTGACAGACTCTGTGCTCCAATTACCTGTTCTGCGAGAAGCATTGCCTTTATCATATATTTCATTTTTAATTGAATTGAGTGCATTAAACAATAGAGTCCCAGTACTGCGGACCCTGTGATACGACTGAGAGATAGTCCACTTCTGGCCAGCCTACTTCAATACTGGCCATTACATCCTGAAAATCAGTGTTGGATCAAACCAGTGAGTTCTTGTAGCTCAATATGTGGTCTTTCTTAGGTGAGTCACAAAGAGGTAGTTGAAGCTAAACCATAGTGGAAGTATCTGCATATGGTTCTGTGTCTTTTAAAATCTTTGTCAGGTACAGATTTTAACTTAAAAGATCTGTATGTATGCAGACATCGCAGGCCTTTGTGTGCATGTGTATAGCTCTTCGGATATATCTGTCCTCCCTGTGACAGCTTGTTTCAGGCTCCTGGGAAATTCTTGATTCTGTTTTCTGTGGGCATTGTGGTTTGGTCTGGTTTGGTTTGGTTCAAACTCCTGCTGAGCAGTAGCAGGTTGGCCAAACTGAGCCAGCTTCTGGCATCTGGGGAGAGGCCTTGAGCACATTCTGCTGTGACCCTTTGTGCCAGTGACAGTGTGCTCTGGAGAGCAGGGCTAGAGCTGCATGGTGAAAATGCCCCATGGCAGCAGAGAGCTCAAGTTTTAAATAATTGGATTGGGGTGTGAATATCGAGACAATTTTACTTTTATATCCCTAATGAATATTTTTTAAATTGCTGCTCAAGAGAAGTGTCACAGGCCTGATTCATTGTTGTGGACATAGCTCACTGGTAGTACAGTCAAAGTGTACGTGAACATTGTGAAGCATTTTGGTGGTATAGACGGACTTGAGAGCACATTCAGAATAGTGCTGCTTTTACAGGGCCAAAGATACATGCATTTTATTTTCATTTTTCCTCTTGCTCCTTAGGCTTTGTCGAACACAGATTCTCCTACTGACTGTGAGCTGGAGCCTACAATGAAACACAGTTTTGCTTTTGACAACATGGGCTATGAGGAGAGCTTTGAAACTGTGCCCTCTGCATCTTCCCAAGAACACACTGTGACAGTCAACATTGTGGGAATGACTTGCCAATCGTGCGTGCAGTCGATACAAGGCCGAATTTCCAAGGTGAAGGGCATTGTGAATATTAAAGTCTCCCTTGAACAGGGCAACGCTGTAATAAAGTATCTGCAGTCGGAAATAAGTCCTGAACAGATTTGCCAGGAAATTCAGGATATGGGCTTTGACAGCAACATAGCAGAAGAGAGGTTGACAACAGCGACTGTAAATTTGTCGTGCTCGAGAGAAGCAGTAGTTAAGCTTCGAGTAGAAGGCATGACATGCCAGTCCTGTGTCACCAACATTGAAGGAAAGATTAGGAAACTGCATGGTGTGGCAAGAATCAAGGTGTCACTAGGTAACCAGGAAGCAATTATTGCTTACTATCCTTACATCATTCAGCCTGACGACCTCAAGAGCCATATCAGTAACCTGGGATACGAATGCACCATTAAAAGTAAATCAGCCCCTTTGAAGCTGGGTGTCCTTGATCTCAAGCGCTTGCAGAATGCAAACCCCAAGGAGACACCAGCAAGTCTCGAGAGTGATGGGGTGAATTCACTGGTCGTTGAGATGAATAGCACAGCTACAGTGGCTGTACAGATAGAAGGCATGCACTGCAAGTCCTGTGTCAGAAACATTGAAGGAAATATATCAGATCTTCCCGGCATACAAAGTATTAAAGTGTCTTTGGAGCATAAACATGCTGTGGTACAGTATAGCCCAAATTTAATTACCTTGTCAGCTTTGCAGCAAGCTATTGAATCCCTTCCACCTGGAAACTTTAAAGTTTGCCTCCTTAATGGATCACAAGCAAATAAAGGAGCATCTCCATCACCTGCTTTGCTGTGTGGTCTCTTCAGAGAGCCGCTGCAAGACATGACATGCACGGCTGTTCTTAGGATTGATGGCATGACCTGCAATTCTTGTGTACAGTCCATAGAAGGGACCATATCACAGAGAAAAGGAGTGCAACATATAGCAGTTTCTCTAGCTGGCAGAACTGGGACTATACATTATGATCCAACTGTTACTGATGGAGAAGAGTTAAGAGCTGCCATAGAAGACATGGGGTTTGATGCTTCTGTGCTGACAGGTAACAGTGTTTTTTCTTCTGTGGATAGTGTGCCAAGCTGAGCCATGCATCACCAGCATTGAGACTATTCTGGAGAGAAACTTTTAAAACATCACATTGGCGTTGTCTTTTCTAAGGGACTAGCCCGATCTGACCTCACATAGCAAGGGAGAGAGATTTCAGCTGTGAGGCACCTTATTTCAGCCCTTAATAACTGCACTAGAGGGTGAAAGAGTTGGGTTACATTATGAAGCCAAAAGGTTTGGAAGTTGGTACAAGGTGCTTCAAATAGCTGATCCTCTTACCACTGAAGTAGGTTTCCTCCTATGTCTACAGGCTGCTGTAAGTAGATCTATCAAACCAAATGTTTTCATTTATGTTCCAAAATACTAAACCCCACAAACTTAATGAAATCTCTTTCATTTAAAACCACTTTTTACCTAACTAAAATATCCTTTTATTGTCCTAATCCTTTGACTTTTATTTCTTGGGTATTTTTACTATCCCTACTTTACTAAGCCTTACTTTAAGTGAGGTAAGTGGCAAGAGGCATGTACTCTTTGGTAGGAGCAGGTCAGCTGCAGCACAGTTTGTACATTTTGTACATGTGCTCAGCGTTTAAGAAGTTGCCGTGGTGCACAATCTCCTCTCTCGTGAATTTCAAATGTGGCAATATTTATCTGCTTCAACTCAACAGATTTGCTTTGAGATACTGATGTAGTGTATCTGGAATGAATTAGTTTGATCACAATAGAGCACATCCTATTAGCTTTTCTCATGGGTCCAATCCCTCTGAATCTGTGGAACTGCTGCAGATGAGGAGGAGACTGAATGTGGTGTTTAATAATGATTTATTTGGTTTATAATTTGTTGGTGGGAGACCTTCTGATCCATCTGTGGAAAAGGAGGGGAGCCCCTGTTTTTAACATGTTCAGAAGCAACTCTTGCTCCTTCACACAAATGGCTGACCAAGGGAGGCAGCTTGTGAATGCAGCTGGAGCTGTTGGGTGTCTGGTCAGTATCTGGCAAAGAACAAAAATTATTGCAACAGGCCTGTATGTGTGGAGGTCTTCTGGGTGCTGCAAATCTTTCCACTACTCGTTTTGCAGTACTTGCAGTCTAAATATTGTGTCATAAAGAGAAACCTGTTGAAAAACGTGTCCTTTTCCTTGTTTGAGATGAAGTGCTATGAGTCCTGCATAGATGAGAAGGACAGAATGGATATGACTGGACCATGTTCTCTGTGCTGGATAAGGGCCCTCTAGATACCAGTATATCTTTATTGAGTGGAGGTACCTGTCAGGTCTAGGCATTGAAACTGGAGGGAATCATTTGCCATTTGAAAGTGGAAAAGCAGTTCTATAAATTGTCATGCAAGCGGTATTGGTGAGTGTATATTGTTAAACGCATAGTAAGAATCTATATTGTTTCTATGAAGAGACAAAGATTACCATGTCAGCTTTCAAACAACTAAGAGATTTGGCATGATAGATAAATGTGACCTGCCTGTAGTTTTATGTCATCCAATCACACCGTAAATAGTGTTTATTCAGTTTTTTGTGCATTTATTCAAGATACCACTGCTGGAGGACATAGACACCAGCCTGATGCCAGCAATGCTGCCGTGCGGCCTCGACCTCCAGAGCCTCGTCCCCAGGGCTGTGCCTCAGATGCTCTTCCAGACAGTCCTCACCTTGATGAGCCAAACCAGCCCAGCGGAGCGACAGCTGAAAAGTGTTTTTTACAAATCACAGGCATGACCTGTGCATCGTGTGTGTCTGCCATTGAAAGAAATTTGCAGAAAGAAGATGGTAGTAAATTTAAGATTCCTATAATGAGTCTATAAGGGACTATGGGATGGAAAAGGTATTCTATGTGGTTAATGGAGGAGGCTGTGGTACCTCTTCTGGAGGTTAAATAGAGAATGCTCTTTCTTAGTGGTAATGTAACTACATCACTGTTTAACTACCCTACTGCACTGGTGGACAAACCCAATGGACATACTTGCATTGTAACAATAAGTTGTTGTAATGTGATGAAAATGTCAAATAAGGCTCAAGACAAGAACAGAGAAATGGTTCTCATTTAGCTTTCAGGACCTTATTGCTTTACAGAGCAGTCCATCTCTTCCAGAGCTGTTGAGAGCTCTGAGATGTTTGTGATGTGAAACTTACCCTTCAGGGCACATTTGCACAAGCAGGTACGAGCAAATGCATGGCTCCAGTGCTTGGGTAATTATATTAGCTGAGGCATAGCAAAGCTTATTAGGTTAGAAGTCTGCAGACTGGAGCTGCCTTTCCTCTGGCCATATAGAAGATGAACATATGAGCCTCATCAGTGTCTGATTTGATTTGGGTAGGCATACCTTTGGGGAGTTTTACTTAATTCCTGTGCCCCCAATCTCCCAGTGATGGTCTCACTGCCTTGATTTAAAAATCCAAGAAATCATTAGCACAAAAAAGGAAAAGGTTTTCCCCAAAGGGAAAAGCAAGAAAAGAAAAATGCCTAGCATTGTGCTGTGGGGTTTGTTTAGGGCTTTCCAAACTCAGAGAGTCCAGGGTAGATCTTGCAGCAGTGAGTGCAAAAATTGCTTCTGAACATCTTTTTTGTCTCATTAGATCATAGCAAAGCTCACCTTCTTCCCTGTGTAACTCATGCAGTTACTCTCATTGCTAAAGGGAACCACAGTGTTGCTGGATCTCAGTAAAAACTTCTCTGTTGTGACTAGGGAACAACACTAGAAGGGCGCAGAGAGAAATCATTAGGTTTATAGCATCTCTAAGTTGTTATAGCCCCCACTGACAATTACTTGTAATATTTTATTTTTCTTACTGTCAAAGGAGCTACATTACCTATTATCCTTTATTATTGCCTCTGCAGGAATTGTTTCAGTGTTGGTAGCACTGATGGCAGGTAAAGCAGAGATAAAATACAAACCAGAATTCATACAGCCTCTTGAAATAGCACAGCTGATCCAGAATTTGGGTTTTGAAGCTACTGTCATAGAAGATCATGAAGAAACAGAAGGAAACGTGGAGCTTCTTGTAAGTCATGTGTATTTGAAATTATGTGTTGGTTTTGGAAAAAGGCAGGTCTGGAAGAATCATTTTCTTGCAAATGCTTTCGTTGAAGGAGTTGTGGCTTCATGGGATCATTTCTGGCTTGTGATACTCTTTTTTCTTAATTACTGAAAAGACAGAATCAATTTGTCTTAGAAAAATCTGTCCAAAGGCACTGAAATTAAAAGTGTTAGTTGCATGAACAGAATAGACTTTTCTTAGCAAGAAGAAATGAAACAGAACTTTTCTGTAGAAGCACTTTGGTCAACAGTACAGACTGAGCAACTGAGAATGTGTCACCAAATACATGTTGATAATGCCTGGGGCTTTGTATAGAGGGCTAAGAACTTTGGGTAAAATTAGTAAATTGTTTATATGAAGGACAGATTCTTCAAAAGTCTGTTTTTGTTCTCTGACATACCTACTACAAGACAGATAACAGCAGTCTGCAGTAGTGATAATAGATCAGAAAGTGGGAACATGCCTTATTGAAGCCACAGGAAAATTTGAGTAAGCAAGATGAAGTTACACATGCAGAGTTTGACTTTGGCAATGTTACTGTGGCTGCTGATAGAACTATATTAGCTGTACTATTACAGTTAATACAATGTATGAGTGCTGCTCTACAAATATATAGCTGTGACTATAACTGCTCTTTGCAGAATTTTGTAATAAAAGCGGATAGTTAAGTTCTCAGCTTTGTTTCTTTAAGACAGCTCTATAAAATCTTCATGCTGTGGCTTTGGGTCTGTACCAGCAAAGCTTGAACAGTCATTAGTAGCTTTGTGACATGGGGAGGCCTTGTCTCAAATTTGTCCACAAATATTTGGTGAACGTGGGGGACTGCTAACTGGACCTAAATTTGTCTTTTCTTTAGATTACAGGGATGACTTGTGCTTCCTGTGTTCACAGTATTGAATCCAAACTCATGAGAACAAATGGCATATTCTACGCCTCAGTTGCACTTGCTACTTGCAAAGCTCACATCCAGTTTGATCCTGAAATTACCGGACCTCGAGATATTATAAAAATAATTGAGGTAGGCTTTAGAAATTTTTCATGTATGAGCAATTATAAGGTGAAGTTAAAAAGGAAATAAAGCAGCTGTTATTTGAGAGGTTTCACTGACTTTTGCAGATGACATAGTAATTGCCATATGTTTTTATGCTGTTGTGGTGAAGCTGCTGTGCTCCTCGGTAGCGTATAATCTCCTAGGTTGTTACTTTAAAAGCACACCCTAAAAACTACAAAAAGAAGCCTTTTTTATCTATATCTAGTGAAAGTGTCATGTATTCATTCTTTGCAGTTCTGTGTGTAGGATCATGTGTCTTTGATTTCCAGTCATTTCAGGGCAGTGTTGATACTTCAGAAAAAAATACTACTTTCTCTTGCCAGTGAAAAAGGCTATAAAAGAGGTTTTGCAACATCTCATACCACAAGTATTACATATCTCTGTATACACTGACATTTATTCCCACATCAATTCAGAGAAGAACTTTTTGAACTGAAGAGCTTGTGATACAGCCACTAAAGGAAAAAAATCCTGGTTTACCAGTAACCATGCAGATCATAAAATCTGCCATTATCATAGCCCAAGTGTGGACAAAACTTTTTCTTTCTCTGCCTCACCAGAAGGGAAGAGAACTTACCATGTGAGGCACACACTGTGAGTAGTCAGGAGGACAGCAGAGACTGTTTGCCTTTTGTGTTCTAGAGTATTTACTCTGAAAAAAGCTCCTAGATGGTGGAATTGATGCGGCAGCCCTGATTAACGTGTTGTCTAGTAGACTTTTCATGCTGTTTGAGTAGTTCTGTGAAGTGCCTCTTGCCACAGGAGCATCTTGTGATGCAGATACGAAGTTTAAATGTACCATGCTTACTAGTGTGCTTTGGATTTTTTGTGGGTTTTGTGGGGGAGGTGGTTCTACTGCAGTAACTCACTGAAGCGTCACTCAAAACTGGCTTTCTGAATATATTTGTTTCTGGGATGCTTTGCCCTGCAGTTTTTTTTAAGGATTTAAACTGATTCTAGACACTTTGATTTCCAACTTCTGGTGTATCTACTCAACTGTAGTGTTAAGGAGATGCTTGCAAGTCTGACTAGCTCAGTGACTTGTACATTTTTACCTTTGTGGAACTTCCCATCTCTCATAGTTCTTCATTGGAGATGAAAGGGCATAAATTTTCCTTGAGGAGGAGGGCAGCAGAACTCCAGTTGTCAGTGGAAGCTTCTTGGGCCTAAGAAACCTGGGACACTTACTGCATCTATGCACTGTGTCCATGTGTAGGTAGCAGAAATCCTTTGCAGTCCACATTTTGAGTACTGTCTGAAATATCCTTTCATGTTGGCAGGATCTAAAAATATGTAAGAAGTCAGCATTTATTTAATATGGAATAGACATTTCTTCTAAAAGTAGTGTCATTTAAATATAAGTAATATGGTTGGTTTAATCAAAACTAACTCATTTTCCTCCCCTTTCAATAAAAAGGAAATTGGCTTTCATGCTTCCGTGGCTAGAAGAGTTCCTAATGCACATAACCTGGATCATAAAAAGGAAATACGGCAGTAAGTATTTCTCACTAATGAACGTGTATCTCTTGTAACTCAGACACCACCACCACTACCCACCCGCCCCAGTTAGTTTAGCTTATCCCAGTGTAAAGCATGTTTAATTTTACAATTTGCCATTTGGTTCCAGTACTTTTATTAATTTCATTGGTTTCAGTTTTTAACTGATATAAAGTCTATAGCAATCTATACAGTTAAACATGCAGGAGACAATGAAACTGTCACAAATATCCTGAAGCTGTGTGTTAGTATGGTACTAATGCCCCAAGCTCTGCAGTGCAAGCACACTGTTTGGCCTGGGCACTGCGGGGTGTATGACAACCAGGGATTTACAGCTTCTACTTTTCAGGTGGAGGAAATCTTTCTTGTGCAGCCTACTGTTTGGTATCCCTGTCTTAATCCTAATGATTTATATGCTAATACCCGACGGTGAGCACCATGGGTCTATGGTGCTGGAAAAGAATCTCATTCCTGGATTATCTATTTTAAATCTTCTCTTCTTTGTCCTGTGCACTTTTGTTCAGGTATGTCCACACTGCTTCCTAGGGGTTTTCTTTCTATTCATCTCCCATTTATGCAGTCTGATGGGGTGAAGACAGGAAACTGAAAAGGTTTAGCACTGCCCTCTTGTCTGTGTCACCTATGTGGAACGAAGTGGCACTTTTCTGCAAGTTATCCATTCTTTAATTGCTCACAGCACTTACTCCTGCCAAAGCTGTGTCAGATGGTTTTCCAAGTGGGGATGGTAGTGTTAAAATGAAGAAATACCTGATAAGTAACCCAACTAATTGGATAGCTATAGGTAAATCCCTTCAACTTCTGTGCCTTTTTTACTCTGTGTTGCTGAGGAAAAGGATGACATTTAGCTGGCAGAGTTGTTTTGAGAACAAGGAAGGGCAAGTGAGAGGATGACAGTGGAGTCAGCCTCCTAGCAGACCACTCCACTGAAGTTATATCAATATAAAATTTCCATGGAACAGCAATGCCTTCCCGTATCTACTACGTGTTTATAATTCTGCTATGGGCAGTATTGTGTACTCTCTGCTTTCACTGCTGTCATCTTAATATGAGCCTGTCTGTGCTTGCACCAACAGTTTCTTGGTGGATGGTATTTTTATGTACAAGCTTACAAATCACTGAAGCACAAGACGGCCAATATGGATGTGCTCATCGTGCTGGCCACGACAATTGCTTACGTGTATTCGTGTGTGATCCTGATGGTAGCGATAATTGAAAAGGCAGAGAAAAGCCCTGTCACTTTCTTTGACACTCCTCCGATGCTGTTCGTGTTCATTGCCCTAGGGAGATGGCTGGAACACATAGCAAAGGTAACTCATCTTCACACTAATTATTGTGTACTTATAATGAGAGGAGAATAAAACTAATGAGAGGAATTTTGAGTCAGGTGTTTCTGATGTAGCCTATATTACACAAGGTCATTCAGAGTTCCTTATGTTAAGTAGGCATCAGCATTTATCTATCTTAATATGTCTTAAACATTTATCTCTGTTTCTTAGAGTAAGACCTCAGAAGCTCTTGCTAAACTTATATCTCTTCAAGCCACAGAAGCCACAGTGGTGACTCTTGGACCTGACCACTCTATTGTCAGGTATATATTTGTGAACCAAAACCCCTTCAGCCTGCCCGGGTGCACAGACTAGGCTCAAGGCAGTTAATGTGAAAACATTACTATTCTTTTGAAGCTGACAGTGTAAATAATCTGTTTGTTCTTCTTGTGTTTTTTTGCAGGGAGGAGCAGGTAGCTGTTGAACTGGTTCAAAGGGGTGATATTGTAAAGGTTGTTCCTGGTGGAAAGTTCCCAGTGGATGGAAAGGTCATTGAAGGCAGTTCTATGGCAGACGAGTCTCTCATTACTGGTAACGTCCCTTACACTTACACAGAGAAGTTAAATCTTCTAGAACACTTACAAGAAGAGAGAGCAGAGCCAACCCAAAAGCTGCTGTCTGAATAACCTCTCAGCTTAATAGACACTGTGCCTGACCTTTGTGAGCTTGAATCCAAATCCCATGTCTGTGTGCACCCTAAAAAACTGAAGAATTTCTGCTCAATTTGGTCATTTTTACTAAAGGATGGAATGGATAGAGTCTAAACACTGTTGTAATTATTCTGGTGGGAGTTTCCCCTGAATGCATTTGTAGAGATGGTACCTTCTCAGAAATAACTTCTGAAGGGTCATGGGGAGATATTGCTGAGATGTTGGGGTGTGTATACATGGGCACTGAACAGGGATTCTGACAGGGATCTCCCAGTGAGCAAGAAGAGGGAAAGCAAGCTTCATAACTTGATAGTCATTAAGGATCACGGGGCTTTTTCACGGCCTTTGAAATTTTCATTTCATTTTGCAAATATAATAAGGATTTGTTGTATCATGTAATTCTTATAAATAAGATAAAGGATATAAAAACTTTACATTGGCATTGGCTTACTTGGTTTAGTTATTTATTTACTTTGCTTGGGGAACAGGAACACCCTTCGTTTTAAGAGGACCAGTCATTAAAGAACATAAGAACACAGAAAACACGGAGAAAATAAAGATTTTGTAGTGCTAGTATTCTTGAAGAGGCAGTGTGAGAACAGGAGCTTTCCCACAGAGATGGCTTTTTTAGTCTTTGAAAAGCGAGTGTGGTGAAAATAAAGACAGATTGCTCAAACTCCCATGACTACGGAAATTATTAATTGGAGAAATTCTTAGCAGTTTGTTTTACAATCAGTTTGCTCCTGACCCTTTTGAAGGATAGGATACTTGAGGATTAGGACCAAGAAAGCAGCATTTGTTTTGAAACTAAACCTAGAAAAAGGTTTATAGAAGTATAACGGCACTTATACATATTTTTACTAGATAGAGATATACAATAATGTGATTTCTTGTCATTATTGCCTAGCATGCTGATTTTGCCAGCATACAATGATCTGGGTGCTAATGAACTATGTTCACTATCATTAGGGGTATTACCTCATTTATTCTTACCTTTTCTTTCTAGGGGAAGCTATGCCAGTCACTAAAAAGCCTGGGAGCACAGTGATTGCTGGTTCTATAAATGCAAATGGCTCAGTTCTTGTGAATGCAACTCATGTTGGTAATGATACCACTCTGGCACAAATTGTGAAATTGGTGGAAGAAGCTCAAATGTCAAAGGTAAAAATAATAGAAAAGAAAAACTTATTCACAGATTTTGATTATATAAGAATAAGATTCTGCATTTTTATATATTTCCTTGTTCAACAAACTGTATGTTTTCCAGACTTCAAAAAAGAACGAGATGAAGAATATTAGATATTTTCATGAAATCTACACACTTAATGTGTTTTGATGACAAATATACAAATACTTTTTTTTTCTTTTTTATAGGCACCCATCCAGCAACTGGCAGATAAGTTTAGTGGATATTTTGTTCCATTTATCATCATCATTTCAACAGTGACATTGATAGCATGGATCACAATTGGTTTTATAAATTTTGATATTATTCAAAAATATTTTCCTGTAAGTAATTTCATTAAGAGCTGAATTTTGTATTAGGATATCTTCCAGTGTAATTAACATACCTTCTGTGTGTAGGGTTTGATGTTGCATCTTGGCAAATACTTTTGTGCAATGTGGTGTTTTCTACACAGAACAGACAATTACACTAATTAAAATGTTCTGCTTGACATTCCTAAAAATTGAAATTATTGGCAGTCTTTATGGACAAAGATGATCTATAGCTGCATTGCAAGGAGATGAGTAATTCCTATATTGCCTGTAATATTTTTGGACATCCTTGATCCTGATGGCAGATAGTGGGTTTGGCTTTGGAAAGAAGATGGGCTTCTGTTATCTTTAGGAGGTGTACATGCTATGCTCAGCATCTGTGGGGATCTGTGTACCTGGAAATAGGGTTCTCCTTTGCTAAGCTATAAAGGAAATGCCAGCAAGTTATTTTGTCATCTGGGAGCCTGAGAGCAGAGCCAAGCGTATGTGTGCTTGAGCACAAAAAAAAGCCAGAAAATACTGCTATAAACAATTCATAACATTGACCTTTCTCTGCCATAACAATAACAATAATAGATTGCTTTCCTGTACTGGAGGTTTCAGGAAAATGTATTTTTTGAAATGGATATGATTGATTGTACAGCTATGCTATCTTCTATCAGCAATCATACATCTCTTTCTTCTTTTTTTCCCCCCTCTCTTTCCTCTTGCAGAATCAGAACAAACACGTTTCAAAAACTGAACTAATACTGAGGTTTGCGTTTCAAACCTCAATCACTGTGCTGAGCATTGCGTGCCCCTGTTCTTTAGGCTTGGCTACCCCCACGGCTGTGATGGTGGGCACAGGAGTTGCTGCGCAGAATGGTATTCTCATCAAAGGTGGAAAACCTCTGGAAATGGCACACAAGGTTAATAGTTCTTTCTGTACTTTTGTAGCTTACCCTGCTGTTGCTACATGAAATATAATTTCCCAGGAAATTCTGCTGGTTCAGAAAAAGACTGCACGATGTTGTTTCTTTGGGGTTTTTTCTCTATTGGTTGTTGCTCATTAAGGTAGAGAAGACAGATCTGACCTTCTTTCTTCATAGTAGACACAGCAAAGTGTTGTAAGCCAACAGTTCCTGTAGTCTTATGCCAGTGAGGCTGCTAGTCTTCTGCACGACCTCAGAGGTTTCTGACTTTTGCACTCTCTTTACCTCTTCTGCAAAAGAGCCCAATAATCCAGTGTTTTCCTTCTTTCCTCAGAGTGCTGTTGTGAAATGTATATTCTTCATAATCAGTAGTTTACAATGTAGGATGTAAGAGAAAAACAGAATGATTTGAAGTTCTTTTAGGTTATAGAAAAAAGATGGAAGGGAGGCAGGAACAGCCCTTCAAAGACAGAAAAATGATGAAAAGAGGAGGAGGTGGAGGTTGAAGGACAAGCAGGTTTGGTATGTCCACAGCTAGTGAAAACAATATGAGTTTAAACCATACTGTGGTAGACTGGATTAGACATAGGCAGAACATTTTAAGTGAAAAGAATGGTAAGAATAAGTTAATCAGAATAAGTTAATTCTTGTTCTTACTGGATATTATAAAGCATAGACCAGAAGTTTTTCCAAGGCTCTGCAAAAATAAAAAAAATTACTCCTAAATAATGTCAGTGCTTTTTACTTTTTGAATCTAAGTGAGGCTAGGGTCAGGGCGTGGAAAATTAGGGGACCTGTTGGATTCTGCAAGGGTTGGCAGGTTGAATAGCTGGGAATGGAAATAGTGCCTACTTTGTTGAATTTTTTTGGTTCATGTGTTTCTCTGTGCCAGGTTTATTTTCAGGATTAGAATTGACTTTAGCTTTGGTTTTCAGTGTATGTGGGGCTGTGTTTTTTGGCTCATTCCTGGTTCCTTAAGACCTACTGGGCTGGCTAACAAGTGATTGTTGAATTTGGTGAATAGCATGAGGTTGGGTTTGGTTGGGTTGTTGTTTCTGGAACTTGTTGCAGCTTCTTGCACTCTTCCCACCTGCTCTTATCACCAAATAACTTCCTGAATTGTCTTTCCTCAGTGCAATTGTTAATTGCTTAGACCAGGATTTGTAAAAGCCCTCCTGAATCATATACCTCGTGGTAAAAGTGATTCAGGTGCCATTACCTGAATTCTGCATGTGAATACATACATGCACGCACAAAGGACAGTACAGGTCCTGCAATGACTCTGTTGTCTGAGATCCTGGATATAGATACAAGATGATGTTGAAGCTTCAGTGAAATCACTGTATGAGGAATGAATAAGAAACCTTAGGGAGACCTCCTGTACAGATAGTTCAAGGTATATACAGAAATCCCTAATTTTGTAGATTTATTTTGTTTTGGTGTGGATATAGTCAGTGCATTATTAAGGTCTTGCCTGTATTTGTGCATCTAAAGCATATGAGCATCCCTGTGCTCGCAGGGCTTAGGCAGTAACTCTGGTTTATTTCTTGCAGATCAAGACTGTGATGTTTGATAAAACTGGTACCATCACCTGTGGAGTTCCTAAAGTCATGAGGGTGCTTTTGCTGGGAGACACGGCTGTGCTCTCTCTGAAGAAGGTACTGGCGGTGGTTGGCACTGCAGAAGCCAGCAGCGAGCATCCTTTAGGAGTGGCAGTCACTAAATATTGCAAAGAGGTATTTAGCCTTCCTGTTTCATCTAAGGCCTGAAGGGATCTGTGCAAATGCAGCAATGTTCTATAGAATCATAGAATCATAGAATTTTCAGGGTTGGAAGGGACCTTAAACGATCATCTAGTTCCAACCCCCCTGCCAAGGGCAGGGACATCTCCCACTAGATCAGGTTGCTCAGAGCCCCATCCAGCCTGGCCTTGAACACTTCCAGGGATGGGGCTTCCACCACCTCTCTGGGCAACCTGTTCCAGTGTCTCACCACCCTCATGGTGAAGAACTTCTTCCTAACATCCATTCTGAAACAACCCATTTCTAGTTTTAATCCATTCCCCCTAGTCCTACCATTACCAAAATGAGCAAGTCCAGAGGGACAGACCTGCCTGAAAAGTAACAGGCTGGAAAGCTGGCAGATTTTATGACTGTGCATCTTATTTTGGACAATACCAGGAGGCATATTCTAAGCTTTGCCTTTTGGTAATGCTGTGGAGTTCTCAAGCAAGATCTTACAAAGTTTTTCCTGCACTAGTGGGAAAATAAGGATTGTGGAATATGTGCTGGAGGAATACTTATGTTTAAATAGCATTGTGAAGCAAATGTGTGTGGTGACATTTCATATGTTATCTGACTGTAATCACTTCTATAAGTCACTTGCTTATAGACTGAGTAAAAACTGTGACATTTGTGAATTTCACAAATGAATTCATAGATTACTCAAGTCTGCAAATTTTGCAAATCCTTAAAGGTCATTTATATATTGCATGTGTTCTTCAAATGTTTCAGGAAGAATGAAAGAACAAATAGTAACCAAAATAGGAAGCCTGGTTTAAATAAATAAGTTCTTTCTGCTAAGACAAGTCATTATTTTTTATTTATGGAATTTATTTATGGAATGATTTATGGAAAAAATTGTTGGCAAGAATATATCGAACGTATTAGTGATAGATCTTTCAGTGTTAAAATTTGGAAGCTGATATATAAATTTAGAAGGAAGAAAAGAGTATGGGTAATGATTCAGTTGCTTCTCTTTTATTTTACATTTTCTGTTTTCAAATTTGTTTTAGTTCCCCAACACTTCTGTAGTCAACCTATGCACCAGTTATTACTGGATCATGGCTTATATGAATTGTAGTGCTATACTGTTTGCTAATATTCTTACCACCTGCCTTATCGCCCCTTTGTTGTAAGAAGGTCACTGGAAGGTACGTGTAATTCCAACTTCCAGAGACAACCCAGAACAACTTATTTATAAATGCATATTTTCTGCATTCTTTTTGTAGCTCATAGGTTCCTGGTAATCCCTTTTCTCATCTTGGACGTGCTCACTGGCTTCTCCCTCTAACCCAACAGAAAGACCCAGTTTCCTTGTCATCCAGCCAGATCACTCCATGAATTAAATAAAGTTTTTCACTGTACTTTTACATATATATAAAAGGCCTGATCCCCCACAGCCAGTTGCCTGTGAGGTTAATTAGAAGCTGCATCTTTTCAGAAGCTGTATGCCTTATTGTTATAGTACTTCTCTTTAGTTCCTAGTCTTGGCTGAAGTCATGAACCACCAATGTAACTGCTTTGTCCTTGGACTACCAGGAAAAGCTGTCCTTTATGGTTTGCTGCTCCCAGGGCTGAGCCCTGGATGTGATCTGTATGGCTGTCCCTTTCTAGGCTAAACCACAGCATGTCCAGAATATCCTTATTTTTAGTCCTGCGCTACTGATGCTCCGTGCTGGTTTTCTTCCAGTCAGTCATCGTCAAGAGGATGAATGAGGCCCCTATTCCGCAGGAGTTATCTAATATCTGTACCCCACGTGGGCAGCACAAACTGATGATGAACTCTGGTTATGTCCGCAGGAGCTTGGCACTCAGAGCCTGGGATACTGCACCGACTTCCAGGCAGTCCCAGGCTGTGGCATCAGCTGCAAAGTCGGAGGTGTTGAGGCTGTCCTGGGCACGGCTGAGGAGGGTCTTGATAAGCTGGACACTAACAGGAGCAGGGACAGCAATGCTGCTCTGGGAGACAACAAGCTGATCCCACTCTCCAAATCACATGGTATGTCTGCCCCCAAACCAACCGCTCGTCGCAATGAGAGGGGTAATGAATCAGCTGTGCTGACCCCTGTAAAGCAATCCCATCGGACTAGGATCAACAGAAAGATGCATTTATGGCAGAAGGAGACAAAGAACATGAGGGACAAAAATGCACCTTAACAAAAATTGGAGCTTTCTCTTTCTCCTACTCCCAGTCTCTCTGCCATTGAGAAACCTAAATAAGAATGCTACAATGATGGGTACTCGAAAAGTCGGTACAATAAATAAGCAATAAGGCATATCCAGCAATGTCCCTTTTGGAGAGAAGAGTGATCCGGCAGAGAGCAAAGTTTGCCAATTAGCATTATCTTCCCATTTAGAGCAGTTACCTTTAACATATGTTATCTTACTGCTGCATTCTATATCCTACCCTTTAGTTCTATATTAACTTGAACTTTTTGTTTTCTGTTCATAAATCTCTCAAGGAATTTACTTAAAAAAAGAATCTATTCAGCAGGTGCACAATAAAGTGCGTTATATCTGCAACACAAGTTTCAATGCCTGATGTTTTTGATTAGGTCAATATGTTTGGTTTTGTTTCAGGCTCTGTGGAAGCCACTTTGCTCTTTCATAGTGTAGGAGAGAAAAATTATTTAAAGCCTTCCTTAAGAAGCTCATCAGTTCTCTTTAGAAGACTGTGGCTCTCCTGACCTTTTTGAGAAAGCTATTAGAAGAATTAAATAAAATAAGAACTTTAATAATCAGAGCTGTGCCATTTATGAATGTTGTTAATGTAATATTTTCTCACCTGCTTTATACAGCTCTTGTGAAGTTGGATTGAATTCATCATGAGGTGCTCTACATACTGTTTCAATGTTTGTTAGAACAAAACTACTTTTTTCGTACCAGAAATAGCCTTTAGATTTGAAAGAAGTCATTAGTTGTGAGAACAAAGCAGCATGGGGTTTATGAAATGTGCGTACTGCACTTATCCAGAAAAACAGTGCCAACTGGCAAAGGCAAATACAGGCAAATACTTCCATTAAGTTCATGACGCAGTTCTGTGTATAAACAGGCATAGACTGAGTCTTGAAGGATAAGTTTTATGGGGCTGTCTTCAGGTAATGCCTATGCATTTGTGTTTGGCCATGACAACAGCACTTCAACAAAACTAATTCTGTTTGTGTCTTGGGTGTGACCGTTGCCAGTCGGAAAGACACACACACACACGAAAAACTAGGAAAACCTCTTCAGAATATCTCTCTATAGCTAATGCAGCCTGACATTGTCATCCCCAAACATCTCTGGCTTGTGTTTGCTATTTTTGAGTTGCTCATTTTTCTTTTTGTTTGTGCACAAAGGTCCATCAGCTTCTCACACATACTCGGTGTTGATTGGAAATCGTGAGTGGATGCGACGCAATGGCTTGCATATTGCAAATGACATAAATGATGCAATGACAGACCATGAAATGAAAGGACAGACTGCCATACTAGTGGCTATAGATGGTAACTGCCATTCTTTGGAGTAACTTAATATATACCAATTGATCCTACCATGGAATGGATAAAAACAAATTCTGGAGCAATTGATCAGTGGCTTAGTGTCAAGAAACTACTAATCTTTTAGTGCAGAACTGCTAAGTATCAGGGTCTTCTTAAAATAAGCTTTCACCTCAGAACAGTGTTTATAAGATTTTGTTGGGTAGTTTTTAATTTAAGTATTAATTTCTGAACCTCCTGTTGTCTAGGACTGTTGTTCAGAAGAGCAATGCCAGTGCAGTGCCATGTCCCATCCTGACTTTACATCACTTAAGGATCACAGACCAACCTATTGCATCACTGGTTTCAAAATATTTCATGAATACACGTGATGATTCATTAAGTCATTGAAGTGTAATAGACTAAATTTTTGTTTTGCCAGAGGGGTTCTGTTCTGTGCTACACAGAAAGAGATCCCAGGCAATACCTTAATATGAGAAACTGCTAGAGCAGTGATAGATTGCCAGTACGTCTGAGATCTTGAAATGGGGTCTCTGATTCAATTACTGAATAAATATTCTTGGTGCTCCTCCAGAGCAATTTTAAGAGGCATTTGCATGTGTCAGTCTGGGCTCCATCAACAGTCCAGGAAAATCAAGTGCCCTTAACATGGAAATAAGGGCTCTGATGTACAGCTGGCGTTCCTATCACTGCTGGGGATAGCAAATAGAGATACAGGGGCACAAAACCTACTTAAGTCCTTACTTTTGAAAAGTAACCTGCAATGATAAACCAATGTGATATTTGTGTAAGTCACATGAAGGAAATGTGGATGCACTGTTGAGTTAATGGTTTGGAAGGCAGGTGCACCATTTCTATATGAAAGTAATTAATTATAATAGAGATCCAACCCAGAAAGATTAGGGGACCTAAAACCAGATACTGTACATGCTTCTTTCTGGTGGAGTGGCTTCAGTATCTGACCTGGGCTTAAATAACAAAACTTTCTCTGTCCCACTATTGTATTTGTCCGTACCATAAAACCTAGAATTTGGGCATATTTAAAAGCTACCCTCCTCCCCTTCCTCCTGGTTTCTAAATATCAAAGGTGTTTGTTGTTTGATCTGAAACAGATGAATGAGAAAAATGTGTAAGAAAGAGACCATAACTTAGAAAACTGATGCCCAGAATGTGTTATTTCGCAAGCCACCGTGTAGTGTGGTGGAGGGTAAGTCCTGTTCTTTTGCTGCCCCTTTGCCTCCCACAGTTCTCTCTAACAGAGGACGTCTCTTTGTGCAGGTGTCTTGTGTGGAATGATCGCGATAGCAGACACTGTCAAGCAGGAGGCAGCTCTTGCTGTGCACACACTGAAAAACATGGGAATAGATGTGGTGCTGATAACGGGGGACAACAGAAAAACTGCGAAAGCCATTGCTACTCAGGTATCTGCTTCTTTGCATTTCAGAAAAACCCCTGAAAACATGATGAGGTTCTAAACTCCGCTTACCCCAGTGAATTTGGAGCAGGAACTGAGGTTCCCTGGATATGATAAATGAAGACTAACTTTTCTTGAGTTGGACTGAAAATCAGGTCAGGTACAATAGCATAGTGAAGGCCAGTGGCTGCATTAAGATCCCAATGAAGAGTTCTTCAGTGAGTACTTCTCCATAAGTACAGAGTTTCTTGCAGTAATTTGTTGCTGAACTGAAGCCTCCTGCTTCCCTTACTGAAGGGCAGTTGTGTTTGGTCACTGACGAAGAAAAGTTCCTTTAAGGTCCAGTCCTGTTCCGAATAAGGGAAATGGGGGCTTGCCATTATCTTTAAGGGACATGCAGTAATAACAGTAAGAATTATTGTTACGGAGCTTAGCAGTCTAAAAAGAGGTTTGTTTTATATGAGATTCCTTTGATCTCAAACTATAAATGTTGCTCCAAAGACAAACCAAATTCTCACTCAACCTTGCGACATTTCCACTCTCTCCATCTTCATTTCCCCCTTTCCCTTTGCATCAGTCTACTTCTAATGTACTGTGTGCCACCTTGCTTTCCTAAGGTATACCACCACACAGCTAACTCAACCGGCACTGTGGTATATATCTTCTCGTATGTTGTGTCATCTGTTTTATTTCTCAGTGTGATGCTTTAATCCTTCTCCTATTTTGATTCACGCTTTCACTTTTGTGTTCAATTGCGTTAAAGCGCTTTCCCACCCCACATTTCTTAGTTAAGAGAAGCATTTCAGAAACAACCTTTGATTTACGGTTCCAGGCATTCAAGTGAAGTTTTCAAACAAGCTTAGTCTGTGACAACCTATGTTTTCATTGAATTTTTGGCACTTAGTTCCTTTCCAACGGCAAAATGGTAAGCCAGTTGTAAAAACTTTAAAAAATGTTACTTTTTGAAAGGTTAAAAGAGACCTTTTACCTAGTGTAGTGAAGAGCTGATCTCTGCCTGGTGAGGCAGCCAAACCAGGGACATTATCCCACCCCTCTTTAGTACACCCACCTGCTTTTCAACTACGTCTCTAAAGCCATTGATAGCAACTCCATGTTAGTTGGGATGTGGATGGGTACAAGTGTTTAGCCAGACAGCTTTATTTTCATAGTTTCCCTGAGACTTGCACATTCTCGTGTTTCTGTGTTTGCCCTAGTGTAACTGCCTGATCAGACGTGGTTCCTGTGTTGCATTTCATTGAAACCTTTATTGGTGCATCAAGCAGCATGATTAGCTGAAAACTATCTCTTTTAACCATCAAACCTTTATGTCCAGGGCAGCAGAGCTTCAGAAGCCCTGTGGAGCGTGACGCTAAGGGCAGAGCATGGTTTGCCAGCATCTCTGCAGTAAAGATGGAGGGGGCTGTAGACAGTCCCTTTCTTATGCCAAAGGCATGTTGCTCTTCAGCTTTCTGTGCAGCTTGCAAACGTTTGATTCATCTTCCTTTGTTTTCCCTTCACCCAGAACAGAAAATGGCTTTTCCTTTTAACATAAGCATAAAGCATATCACCAACCAGGTATGTTTCTTTCTTTGTATGTAGGTTGGGATCAAAAAAGTCTTTGCTGAGGTTCTTCCTTCTCACAAGGTTGCAAAGGTCCAGGAGCTCCAAAATGGGAGGAGGAAGGTTGCGATGATTGGTGATGGAGTCAATGATTCCCCTGCACTAGCCAGGGCCGATGTTGGAATTGCAATTGGAACGGGCACCGACGTTGCCATTGAAGCAGCAGATGTTGTTCTTATCCGAGTGAGCACTACAGTTCTGACCTGTCCTTTTTTATCATTGACACTCCTCTTTTTGGTTTGGTGTTCTGAAGAGATTGCATGTGGAAAACTTTCAGTTCTCTTCTGTCTTGCAGAATGACTTGCTGGATGTAGTTGCCAGTATTCACTTATCAAAGAGAACAGTTCGAAGAATACGAATAAATCTGATTCTTGCCTTAATTTATAATCTACTTGGAATACCCATAGCAGCAGGTATGTGACTGTCAGAGCCCAGCTTGTCGAAGACAGCAGCGCAGTTGATCTCTGTGGTGTTTCTTGCAGGATCTCCTGCTCAAGGAACCAAAGAGAGGTTCCTAGAGCATTTAAAACTTGGCAAAAGAAGGATAAGATAAATACATTCCCCCTTTTTTTTATGTTGTAGGAAAAAATCTTTTTTTCCCCAAGTTTTAAACTCTTAAGAATAAATTTCTGTATGATGAAATTAAACCATGCGCTTTGTTTCACATAGCAGTACTTGGGGATTAGTTTCTGTGTATTCAAACCTAGCTCAAATCAGAGATACTATCCCATTTCGGGGTGTTCCCTCTTCTATTCACCCTCAATAATCCATTTTCTCTCCTAGTACTTGCATTCTCTCTGCTTCTGTCGGATATCATCTTATGCTCCAAATTCCTCCTTGAAATTTACTTTGAACATTCCTCTTTTTCTTCATGAGTAACTTCTCCCTCCTTTGCCTGAACTATTGCCTTGTCTTTCTCTTGCTTCTGCTTTGTTTCGTATGTGCGGAGTAGCTGGAAGGGACAAATAGTCTTACCTTCTGGCCACAGTGTTGTAACTGAATTGGTGCAAAGGTCATCCCTTGCAACGGAAGGAACATATTTAAAAATGAGTAAACATATATCGATCTAGTTGTGTTTATGGAGGTCTCAGCGAGTCATGTTGTAGAGCTGCTGATCTGTTCTATGATATGCAGGGACAGAAATGTCTGTATTGGGACAGGTGGCTCTGGCTGATGTCCATATATGTTTTTTTGCCAGGTGTGTTCATGCCTGTTGGCCTCGTGCTTCAGCCTTGGATGGGATCAGCTGCAATGGCAGCTTCTTCTGTGTCTGTCGTGCTGTCTTCCCTGCAGCTCAAATGGCAAGTTGTCTTAAACGAATCAACTGGGGCACTGTAGGCAGCACTGCTGCTGGGACTCAAGTGAAATATTACTTTGGGCTTTGTATACCTACGGTACCTGACAGTCCTTTAGCTTGGAGTTGTTCTGTCTAATCCTTTGCTCCAAAAGAGAGAGATGTCACTATTATGAACACACCTGGACTAAGACTGTCCGGAGCACTCTTTAACTAGCAGCCAAAAGCGTGACTGGATGCCACCTGGGCAACTGTGTTGGAGATCTAGTTCAATACCAAGTGAGGTAGTGATCAGCTCTGGTTTTACTGTGAGTATCATTCAAAAGACAGTTCTCTGTAATGTAGCAGTAGATGTTTTTTTAAAGATTTGGACCTGGTTTTAATTTTTGTCTATTTAATTTATCCAGAGAGGAACAGAGAAGCAGTGTATTTATTCTTTTGCACCTTGCCACAAATAAAGTGTCTTGCTCAGTTTTTTGTAAGCAAACCAATTTCTGAATTATAACAAGATTTTTCAAATTCTCTTGATATTTTATGCTACATTTTTTGGGTGCCATTTTTGGGTGCAATTACAATGGACCTGTTTTTAATAGCATTGTGAGCAAATGTCTTTCAAAAATAAGACTTTTTACGGTGTCTGAAATTAGTCCAAGTCTTCAAATATTTCTGCTGTAGATGGGGTCTTCTGTAGTGTATGGTATAGTACAGTATAGTATAAACCTATGTAGGAAATCATGGTTTTAATCCTGCAAATGCTCAATGAGACCACAACCTAGAACAAAAACTACATATGTGCTTGTGTCAGCCCTACCAGTTCAGGATTTTAATCCTAAAAACTTTCTGTGTGGAGTTATCCAAAGGATGAGAAATTTCTACAAAGAGATTCTTTTACTCTCCAGTTCTTTTGATCTTGTGACAATTACATTAAGTATCAGACACCATTGTGGTTAGATATTGAGAACCCCCCAAAACATATGGAAGACTAATGGGAGCCATACTACAGTATACTCTTTCTTGAGGCTTCACATCAGCTGAATGGAATTTCAGATTCCAAAGAACATGATAATACGTATATGTGAAGACCATGCATACTTTGCCATTGCTGGGCTTTTTTTGACCTAGAATATATTGAATCAGAAAGCGATTTTTGGCTCATCAAGTCCATTCCCCTGAAACTCTCTACTACAAACCCTTTCATAATTCAGAAAACTCATAATTTTTCTGAGAGAATCTCCCTTTGAGAGTCCCTCTCTTTTACTACTGAAATGTCTTAATGCCGCGGGACCAGTACTCTTAGCCATTAACATTGTGTCTGAAGTTCAGGTAATATTTAGGTTGTCAGAAGCTTCTCATTCGTTCTAATGCTGAAGATCCTTCTATACATTGACCTCTTGGTACTAAACATAGTTTCTCTTTCTCTTCTTAGTTATAAGAAGCCAGACACAGAAAGTTATGAAGCACAAGCTCAAGGCCGCATGAAGCCACTTACTCCTTCCCAAATCAGTGTTCATATTGGAATGGATGATAGGAGGAGGGATTCATCCAGACTGGCTCCTTGGGATCAGATTAGCCAAGTGTCTCTCTCTTCCTTGACTTCAGACAAGCTGCCAAGACGTAATGGTTTTGTTGAGGAGGAAGGGGATAAGTGGTCATTGCTCATGAATGGAGAAGATGAAGAACAGTACATGTGAAGCACTGTATTTTCAGTACAGGAGGAAATGATTCTCCTTACCAGTGACAGGAGGGACCTACTTATGTCATCAAGAGCTTCAAGGTTGTAAGTGAAGTCATTCATTCAGCTCACAAAACTGTTGCAACTCAGCCTGATGTTGGGTTGTGTGGATTGTGGATTTTTTTTGGGGTCACCAGTTATTTCTAGTCATGGAAAGAATCTGTGGCTCTGTAATGAACTGGCTCCTTTGCACACACCAATTAGTGAAATAATGTAAAATTGTTATTTTCAGAGTCAAGAAGAGTCTCTCTTCTTGACTGCTTGCTGGGCACCAAATTTCGTTCTTTTCACTCTTTCTAACTTAATTCTTTCAAGACCATGTGAAGCAAAAGTATTTTCAGAGCTGCCAAATACTAATTTCGGTGTCAAAGTGAAAATAGCCATGGCATAAGGAGCTCTGTGGTCAGAAGGTGTATTTTTACACAGAATCCTAACTAGTCACATCACTGTGAGAGCACTTTGTATTTAGGCTTCATGTGTGTCTCCTTGGACCAAAAATGCTTTGGTGTTTCACTGACTGTAACTCTCTGAAAGGTCTGTTTCAAAGATTTTTACTTGCTTTCAGGTATTTCACCCTTTTGATGTACATTTCTAGTGCTAAACTTGTGCTGTCGTTCCCTCTGCTCTCCTAGATTTTCTCTTTTGCTCCATATGCACTCTTTTCCCCCCTTTCTTTGCACAAGATATCCTCCATGAGTTATTATTATGTTTACAGATATTCCTGTTTGGGACAAACTCCTTTAAGTCACCAGGAACTTTTCTGTTCCTATCGAAGCCCACAAAGGCAGAGCAATTCCTGGTCCAAGTTAGCATATCATTTTCCTGTGGATACCTTGCAGGGCCCTGTGAAGCTCCTCGACAATTGGGCGGTTGTCTGTCTCTGAATTTATGCCACTGTGAGTGAAGGTGGTATTTATGGTGGTGTGACTGAGAGCAGAACTAGCACTGCTGTGACTCCAGCATGGCTGAATGGAGTGAGTTCATTGCGTAAGTTAACCCCAGCTTGCTGGTTGCTTGAAGTGGAGACAAAAGTTTAAATGGTAAAGGTGGAAAAACAGCCTTAAAATGCGGGGCTTCTGTTTGCTGTCATATAAATAACCTTTTCTGATGACAGAAGGAGTTGAACTAAGAAGATTTTAATAGCTTGAATTTGTAATGTAAATTTTTATTCAAGTTTTGAATTGGTTTTAATTTCCCTCTTTGCTCTAGTTTCATGAGAAATCAAGGTGCTGAACAACCCTTTTTTCACTGGAACGTCTTTACCAAAGCTGGCAGTAACTTTATCACTGTGAATGTTAAATTCATCCGTTAACATTTTTTAGTCAAAGCAGTAGGAATCAATGGCTTTGATGCACTAAATCCACTCCCAGGGTGCGGTGTTGCTCCACGGTGGGACTCTGAAGCAAGCAGATTCGAGTTTTATAGTGCAATCTAAAAAATGAATGAGCAGGAATTACTACGCTAAGCAATGTGAAATAACCACTTAGTTTCACTGACTTAAATACAGGACTGTTTCCACCATGGGTTCAAATACTATCCTCCTAATGTAAAAGTGAAAAGCAAGCCAGAGAGGAAAAGAACTGTGCTTAAAGCATGGAGCAGGTCTTCTATTCTCTCTTCTTCTTAGTATTATAATTGAGCCCTTCTTAGCAAACATTGACAGCATTGTCTTAAATATAAATACAAATGAATTTTAAAACTGTAAAATCTCTTTACATGTGTAGAGATTAAGTAATCTTTCACAGCACACACACTTTTCAACCATGCCGTAATTCCATATACACATCGCTGTGGGGAAGATGGTCTACTGTTTCACTGTTTTTTGTTTTCTTACCAGTGCTTACAATAAAAATATTGTGTTTTTTTTAAAACAAACAACTTTGTGTCTTTGTTGGTTTGTTTTTTTTTTTGGAGGGGTACAGCAAAAAAAAAAAGTGCATAAGCAGTGATTGTTGGATTGCAGGATACATGCGCACAAGAGAGATTTTGTGCTTCACTGCATTGTGATCTATTTAAGGCAGGATGTATAGCAGGAAAAAAAGAGTTTTGTATTGTATACTGAGGCAGGGTGAGGTTGCAAGCGTGTTCAAGGGTGGAATTAGGATTCAAAATCATCTTGAGAAACTGGGCAGAACTGATAAACTTTGCAAACAGGAAAGAGAGGAATTGAAAGTCAGCTTGGCAGAAAAAGGTCAGGTAGTTGGCTGGCATTCATTTTGTGACCCATTCTAAAAATATAGTGATGCTGCAAAATGAACAGAAACGTTGAGATTTACAAAGACTGTATCATCCATATGACACAAAATACCTCTTCAGCTCTGGAGAGGCATTAGCTAAAGTATCAGGTGTAGTTTTATATGTCATACTTGTTAGGAAAAAAACAGAGAAGAGGAATGAGATTTAACAGAAATCTAGAAAACATGTGAACATAAGTACATGAGAATGAGAAATCTAAGAAGATGATCGAAGAAATTTGAGTAGGGTTTCTTACAAAATACTCAAAGGAAATGCAAGCCTTCCAAACACAAAGAGAACAATTTATTGCTTTCATCTTTTCAGTGTCTTTTATGTTCGTGGTGGCTAGAACAAAAAATAATAGGTTTATTGAATCAAAGAAGATTTAGATTAGTCATTAGGGAGGAACCGTGTAACAGGAAAGATTATGAAGCACTGGAAGAGATGCCAAGGGGCCTCTTCAGATGCACATGGCAATCAGGCGTGTATCTGATGACAATACATTAACCAGAGGTGAATCCTGCCGTGGGCAGGTGACTGCCCTGGGCAATCTCCTGACCTTCTCTCCTCCTGGCCTTTCTCTTATTTCTGTGAACGTAATATGAACTGGAAAACTATTGGACTAGAGGATTGATCACACTACCCTGCTCTCAAGAGGTGCCAAAGGACTGGAAGAAAGATCGGCTTTGACATTATTTAATAACTTGAAATGAACTGGATAATACCTTAAGGTTTCCTAACTATATTTGCCTAATGTCTGAGACTGTAGACTTGCATAAATGCCTATAAGGAAGTTAGAATAGCTACACATAGTGGAGAAAAAGAAATATGAGTGCTAGTCCTGACATTTGTGGCCATGTGCTCTTGTGAAACATGAGCTGACTCACTGGAGGGGCCTATGAGATGGAGGACAGCATCTGCATTTCTGCATAACATAGTTATCAGCTTTCCTTGTCTTCACTGGGACCATCTGCCTGCAGAGCCCCCGGCAGAGCGAGGTGCTGGCTGGTGGCTGGTGGTCCTCTGTGCTGTGAGCCAGGTCCAGTAAAACGGCTGGAGAAAGGTGCCCGAGAGGATGGGCTCTTGGGTAGTCCCTAAAATCGGTGCCTCAGCTGCTCACCAGCACATCACACTCCTCCTCTTTTCCAGGACTGAGTACTCTGATGGATTAGATAGGGTGGAAGTGCTTTTAAATTCCCATTTTTGGTCTTAGGTGTCTATATTCTGCCCATTCTCCCAGCATGACTCTGCTGGTCTGACCCTAAATGTTGGTATACCTGATTGTTTACGTGGGACATCTAGTTATTTTGCACTGGGAAAAGTTTGAGTCTGTTTCTGTAACTTTTTTGTTTTCTTTTGTGAACACAGAATACATCGAACAAATCAGATCTTTTACTTTGGCTTTCATGTCATTTTTAATACAATAGCTCAGGAGCAGTATTCCCCATGAAGTTTTCCAACTGTTTTCCCTTTCATGCTATAGTTTTGCCATAAAATTTTTGGTGGCCTAAGTTCACATGGCAGAAATGATTCCATTTTGTTTCCTCCTCCCTTCCCCCTTTTTCAAGCAAATTATCTGTCTGATTTCTATCCAGGCTGATTACAACCTTTCTCTGACTAAATATTCATCCAAGGATTGTATTTTCTCTAAAAGCACTTGTGTGTTAAGAAAACAAATGAGTAAGTGGTGAAATTTTACAATGGTGTACAGGGACAGGAAAGCAGGTAACACTGAAATGTCGGATTTAATTTCCTCTCCTAAGGCGCCAACAGCAAGCGTGTTGGTTTTCAGTGGGAAATCATTTGAGAGTCACAACAAAAGAAGTGGTGAAGGGCAAAGCATCCTTCTTGCACGTGTCTCAGACAGACACAAACACGGGAGGAGGACGATTCATTCCTCTCCTTGTCTCGAGTTAAAAGCACCCAGGCTCTGCAGGTGAGCACGGCCCACCCACAGGCTCCCTGTGCAATGATCTGATTTTCACGATTTTTTTATCTTTCTGCGTAAAAGGATGACTTCTGAGGTTTCCCCTGGTGCTGCAGGGAGGGATGTCTCAGGAGGAGCTGTGTGTTTGTTTCCTGGCTTGGGCATGCAGCCGCCCCAGGTGGAGGTGAGTCCCCTGGGACATTTGTGCTGGTCAGTGCTGCGGTGCTGCCTCACATTAAAGGGAGCATTTGTTATCTTTCCTGCTCCCACAGCTCCTCTTTTCCCTCTAAATGACAAACTGGGAGCAGTAGCTGTATTTCTCACTGGCTGAGCTCCATGGAAGTCCCTCCCTTGGTCTATGCCATAGGAAAGGGCAGGCACTTGCCTGCTGTGTAATGCTGTGCACTAATGTTTGGTTCCTTGTCCTGCTCACCATACTCCAACCTTCACAGCTCTTTGGAATCTCACAGCCCTTTTACCTTTCCACGCTGCGTGTCTGCACTGGCATCACTTCTCCACTCGTGCATGGGGGCAGTCAGTGGCCAATGGTTCATCTCTGGGTCGTACCGTTCTGCTGTGTCGAGGCTCATCAATCCATCTTACCCTCCCGTGGTGCAGAGAAGTTGTTGGGAATGGCAATGCTGATGTGGTCTGCACAGGAATCGTGTGTCTCAGTGGCCCTGGTTGGGGCTCCCCCTGCTCCAGCCTCCCAAACGGGATGGCACAGGGCAGGAGAGGCCGAATGAGTGGCTGGGCAAGATCAGGAGATGGGCCATGCATACGGAGGTTGGACATTTCTACCTGCGCCTTTGTGATGAGAACTTTGCAGTCCTGGTTGTCCTTCGCACAATCGTGCCTTATGACCTTGCTCACCAAGTATTCTGCTTACATCCGTGACAGTCGAACCAGAAAAATGCCAAAAAGAGGTTAGAATATTAATGCAGATGCTTTACACCTTCCTGTCCTTCGTGGGTGACTCCAATGCTGAATGGTTTTGCTTTCAGGCTACAGCGTTTTCTAAAGCTTATTGGAGAACCAGAGAATTAAACATGTAGTTTTTAGCTAGTCCACAAAGGGGTGTGCAAGGGTAAATCCTTATATTTCATGGCAGGGAGGCTGCCGCCACTCTGGCACAGCGCTTTCCTTTAATGCAGGCCAACACTGCCCTAATGCCTGCCGCTAGTTGCATCACCCAGCTTGTTTGGGCAAACGCTCACCAGCTTTGTGCGTGTAGAGATAACGGAACGGGAACTTTGTCCCTCTCTGCCTGTGAGGAACAATTACGCTTAAGCTCTAAACAGGAGGAAGCGGGCACTTAAAAGCTCTGCCCTGACCCCAGCGCAGGATCTTCGCCCCTTGCCCCAGCGTAGCAAATGGATGAACGGTCTGAAAGCTCACTGCTTTGCGAGCAGCGTCAGGAGACTGCAGTTTCCTCTGGTTTCACAAGAAAAGCAAAGCGGCTCTGGCTCAGCTGCCCTGTGCCCAGCTCTGCAGGGCCACCATGGCCCATGCCGTGGGGGCACCCACCTTGCCCAGCAACATGCTGCCTCCTCTTCTGCTCGTTGTGAGCAATTTGCTGCAGAATGGCCTCAAACATGGCCCCTGTACTTGGCACTGGTGAGGCCCCACCTCAAGTACTGCCCCTCACTACAAGAAGGACATTGAGGTGCTGAAGCATGTCCAGAGGAGGGCTACGAAGCTGGTGAGGGGTCTGGAGGACAAACCTTACGAGGAACGACTGAGGGAACTGGGGTTGTTTAGCCTGGAGGAGGCTGAGGGGAGACCTCATCACCCTCTACAACTACCTGAAAGGAGGTTTTAGAGAGATGGGGGCTGACCTCCCTGGTGACAAGGGATAGGACAAGAGGAAATGGGTTCAAGTTATGTCAGGGCAGGTTTAGATTGGATATCAGGAAACATTTGTTCACTGAAAGGGTTATTAAACATTGGAATAGGCTGCCCAGGGAGGTGGTGGATTCACCATCCCTGGAGGTGTTTAAGAAAAAGGTAGATGTGGTACTTAGGGACATAGTGTACAAGTGGTTTTTTGTCAGGGTAGGTTAATGGTTGGACTTGATGATCTTAAAGGTCCCTTCCAACCTCAGCGATTCTATGATTCTTCTAATTTCATGTTGAGCTCATCCTTCTCCAGGAGGTGCTGTAGCTCGTTGATGCAGAGCTCCAGAAATTCTGTAGACACCTTGCTCATCTCCTCAGAGTGATGGAGGATGAACACTTGGGCTACTTCTCACATGCTGGGACAGTAGCAATAATCTGTGAGTCTCCAGATGCCAATGCAGTTTTCCAAGTGCAGCTGTAATTTTAAGAAGTCGACGCACAGTTGGACAATGCGCAGGACATTGAACTGGTTGGGTGCGGTTAGCAAACTTTGAACGTTGCCAGCTGTGATGGGTACTGCCCTGGTGTAGGTGTACCTGATAATGAGCCACATCATTTTAGGTGAAGCGACATGGATTTTTAGAGACTCTGGTCTCTGCGTTGCTTCAGTTGCTGGAAAACAAAGCCCTGAGAAAAACAAAGCAGTGCTGGGAGGAAGTGTCACTGGGAAGCTGCCCAGTGACAGGACAAGAGGGAATGGGCACAAATTTGAACTTAGAAAGTTCCACCTAAACATGATGAAGAACTTTACCTTGAGAGTGGCAGAGCACTGGAACAGGCTGCCCAGGGAGGTGGTGGAGTCTCCGTCTCTGGAGACATTCAAAACCTGCCTGGATGGGTTAGATCTTAGGTTGTGCGTGAATTCTGGTGTCCAGGGAGGTACCAGGACTATGGGGAGCTGCTGGAGGAGAGTTTTAGTGCCGAGGGAAGCGCTGGAGATACACTAAGGCAGCGCAGCCACAGCCTAGGAAATACTGTTTGTACTCATCCCCTCTTGTTTCAGGCACTGACCTCAAGCATTCACTGCAGCTACAGAGGATGTTCTTGTGAGTAAATGCTGAAATTGCCTTGAAATCCTTTAATCTGCCTAGTAAAATTTCAAGTATTTTCCTAGGATTTGTATCTGTCCTACACCATGCTGTTGACGCTTCCCGTGTCGCCTTTTATTTTCACGCAACTCAAGGTGATAAGTGGGTTAGGTATTTCCAGTAAATTACTCAGACGGACCCTGGAACCTTTACCAAGTCTATTACAGTCGTAATTACCACCAAGTTCATTATTGCAGTGTTATTTGAACATAACTGGGGGGATTTAAGGGAGCTGTAACACGAAGCTGCTAAGTCAATGAAAATTGCACACTGGTGACCAGTTGCTCAAAGAAGCCATTCCAGCGCAGGCGGCCAACTAAGGTGGTTTTTGCTACATCATTCAAATACTGAAGGAATGCAATAATCGTGATAATCATGAATATTCATGATAAACATGAATAATCGGGAATATATATAACATGAATACTTACCCTGGCAAAAATTAAACAAAGCCATGAAAGTTTGGTGGCCTGGCAACAAAAAAATAAACCTTTTACCCCATCTGGTATCATGCTTGTGGAGACAAGATCCCTTCTTTAGATTTCATTCCTTGAACTAATCAAACACTCCATTTTCACTACCAAATACAGTGTTATTTATGCAAAAAAACCCCACCGGTCATGTAATAGTACACAACTGGTGCTTTAAATATTAGGAAATGCTAGCACTGACTCTGCTGGATAACTGAGATGCCTCATGGCCATCCAACGCCTTTAACCACCCAATTCTGCTGTCAGGTCTGTCCCTGCAGTGCCTCGGCACTCTCCAGTGGTAAAACCAGTCAGGGAACAGCACTGCATCGCACACAGCTCTGGCTCCAGCCCTCACTGCGCAGCAAAATCCAGTTGCTTTTGTTGCAATAGCAAAATACTCTGCATTGGGACTGGAAAGCAAGAAGGAGCTTCAAGGCAACGGCAAGCTACAGCCTGGAGCAGGCCCCGGACTCAATGGATTTGCAGGCTCGAGCTTTCACTTTTCAGGGAGTTTTAAGAATCGTAAGGATCCAACTTTACACGTGCAGGTTCTGCGACCGAGGGAAGCACAGGCTCAGGTTCTCCTTTTGAGACTGATGTATGCGAAGCATGCCGTGTTCGCACCACCAACCAAATGGAACGAGTTTTGATTGTTTAATTATTTATTGCACAAACAGCAGGAGCACTCCAAGAACTTTCACATCTGCGATTCACGAACCCAATTTAATAAGCCAAATACAAACCATACAAAACCAAACCTTACTTGTGTCAGAAGCGTGCTGTAGTTGAGATCTGAAACGCTGTGCGTGACTAACACTTTAGGGCAAAACGCTAATGAATACGATGACAATTTCTCACTGATTTTCCTCTTTTATCTCTAACAACACTAAACCCCGAAACAGAGAGCAAAAAGTCAGGCATTCATTTAGCACTCAGCTGTGCCATGTTGATACAAGTGAGGATTGTTTGATGCCTTCACATTTCCTTCTGCCAAACTCTACGCCAACTATTGCTGCTAAATGCTGAGAAAAACCTAAAGAAGTTTTTGAAACACTCTACACACCCAAAGTTGCGGCTTTTTTTCCAGAAACACTTTAGCAAAGATTTCCCGCAGCTTCACTGAGGTATTTTCCAGAGCAGGAAGAGCTGAGGTGGTTTTCCAACATCAGCGGGACTGCTGCACGTTTTAGTAATGGTGCTAAGTACGAAATGCTGCTTTGTTTTTTCAGAGTTATTCTACAGACCGAGTTTCTCAAAGCAGCAGCAGAATAAAACCAGAACCTCTCCCTGGGCAGCACCTCCTGCCCCTTTCCCAGGGCACGGGAAGATTGTTACATCGAGGAGCAGCATCTCAAACAAACCCCCTGCAGTGTATCTACCTTGTCTTCAGCCTCTTCCACCTCATCCTTGACTCTCTTGAGTTTTTTTTCTATCACTTGGGCTTGTAGACAAATCTAATTTTTTTTTCCCCACATATCACAGAATCACAGGGTTGGAAGGGACCTCTGGAGATCATCTAGTCCAACCCCCTGCCAGAGCAGGGTCACCTTAGAGCAGGTTGCACAGGAACGTGTCCAGGTGGGTTTTGAATGTCTCCAGGGACGGAGCCTCCACCACCTCCCTGGGCAGCCTGTGCCAGGGCTCTGCCACCCTCAAGGGAAAGAAGTTCCTCCTCATGTTTAGGTGGAAGTAGTATAGTATATAGTATGGTAATATTCAACACACTGGGACACAGTCTTAGCCTGAATTATTGTGAGGAAAAGCAGAAGCGATCTATAATGGAAATACTGCAATAAAACATTTAAGGCCCAGACCTACAACAAATATATCCAGCACGGTTTTCCTTTCTCCCATTGTCTTCGTTATCACAATGCAACCTATGGGTGAGATCAGACAGAAAAGACATAAATGCTTCTGTAAAGAAGCATTGGAAAGGCAGAACTGTATGTTTCACACAGGTGGTAAGCATGACGTGTCATTATTTTAGTATCTCTGGTATTTTGTACCAGAAATACTAAATATTCTGTTGTAATTACACATTAGGGCAAATAATGTCTTCTACTGATGTCTTTTTAGCATTAAGAAGCAAACACTAGGTTTCAAAGAGTAGGATTCCAACACACAATTCAAAATACGACTTTCTGGGTTAAAACTGTCAGTGCTAACAGCCATAGATCTGCCTCAGCCTAATGGCTTTATCTTCTTCTCTAGCTGGTAAAGATCCTTTTTGTGTACAGAAAAAAGCCTCTTCAAACAACTGGTCCTCGAGAGGTGACCGAGTATCTGAACCTCCTAATAAACAGCGACACGCAAATTATTAGATCCCTTGCAGCCTAACAGGAATCAGCACAATTTATTCTTCACATATCGACATCTTCTCCTCCTTCAGAAAGCAATTAGCAAACACGGCAGGGAATTCATTAGCCATAGTAGTTATCATTGCCAGCAGAGCGAGCCCTGCGCGCTGTAAAGCAGGGACAGGACTGAGAGGAGGAGGGTATGGCCATGGGGATGTGGCACTGCCGTGTCTCAGCCTGTGCTCCCCTCGGGCGTCACTGCAGGGCAGCGCACGGGAAAGCAGGGGGCTGGGGCACAAGGACAAGGCATTCCCATCGTCAAAAGGTACCGTAAACAGGTGAAAACTGAAGGGCTTTGCTGCTACTTTCCCCACCCCAAGCATGAATTGCTGTTTGCGTATTTTTAAAAATGAATTGTTTCAAAGAAGAGAAACGACAGTATCTGTTTGCATTCATGGAATCACAGCATGGTTTAAGTTGGAAGGGACCTTAAAGATCATCTAGTTCCAACCCCCTGCCATGGGCAGGGGCATCTCCCACTAGACCAGGCTGCTCAAAGCCCCATCCAACCTGGCCTTGAACACTTCCAGGGATGGGGCATCCACAGCTTCTCTGGGCAACCTGTGCCAGTGTCTCACCATCTTCACAGTAAAGAATTTCTTCCTAATATCCAATCTAAATCTCCCCTCTGTCAGTTTAAAACAGTTACCCCTCCTCCTATCACTCTCCTCCACGATAAAAGAGTCCCTCTTCACCTTTCCTGCAGGTCCCCTTTAGGTACTGGAAGGGGTTATGAGGTCTCCCTGGAACCTTATCCTCTCCAGGCTGAACAACCCCAGCTATCCCAGCCTGTCCTCACTGTAGAACTGCTCCAGCCCTCTGTGTCCTCCTGTGTGCACTCATTTTCAGTTTTGGGGGCTGGATCTTAAATTCCCTGTGCATCCATGGGCTGCTTTATAGGGCTGAGGCAGGGACACAGCCAAGAGTGTCGGCCAGGGTGGGCAGAGGACTTTTGGGCTGGCAGTGAAGGTCGGGTGAAGGTGCTTTCATGGAGGGGTGTGTGCCGGCTTTCCTGCCAGGCTGGGGGATTGCTTCATCACGTGCTCCCAGTGAGAGACACGGTAAAATTTGTCTTTGTCCCTGGAGTGACCCGTGTTACCTCCCCATTGACCGGGATGCACGGGATGTGCCGAGCTGCGCGCTCTGTGCCCAGAGAGCATCGGCGCTGCCATTCACCTGTCCTGCTGTGCCTCCGGAGGTGCCTCTGCATGGGCAAAGCCCGTGGACTATTTTCTGGATGCCTGCTAGCCCAGGGACTGCAAACTATTTGGTTGCTGTGAAAAGACAAGAAAAACCTTGACTTTCCTACAGGACGCACCATCAGACTATACGACATCAACCACTGTGGGCTGAGCCGCTTGTAACCTGCACGCAGGTTAGGAGCAGGTTACGTCCCGGCAGTGCTCACATCCACCGCATCCCGCTCAGGCTGGCAGAACCGGCCTAATTTTATTCACTGGGGCAAATCGGACCCATGAAGGCGCTTGCTCCGAAGCCTGCCCGTGCTTTCCAAAAGCTTTGGTAAGGTTGCGCAGATTCAGACCCTGCTCCAAAAGAGCCCCCTGAGTCCCAGCAGAAAGGGGCATCGCTTCCAAGGGTTAATGTTATTTTAAGATACCTCTGCATTGCAGTTGTAAATCTGAGCAGCTGAGAGCAACCTGCTGAACAGGAAAGAGCTCATTAAATACATACTGTCACTGATTCATAAGAGAGTGCGCAGACAATATAATTACTGTAATTATATCAGATACTTGCTGCAGAGTTGCCATTCGTGTTGGGAATTTTATCCTCTCGCTATGGCAGGAGGATTAAAAAAAACACATATATCTGCCAATATATTTCGTGCCACAAGTAACTTACTTGGAGGCCGTTGTTTGATCATTCTCTTTACAGACTATGGAACTCATTAAGCGTGTCATCGTCTTAGGGACGAAGAGGAAGTAAGCAAAGCTTTTGGGTTGCACGCTGCTTGCTTCACGCCCGTGGGGGAGGCAGATTTTGGCTGTGAAGGTGACTTGGCCAACGCTACCCTTGCCAAGGCCATGTTGCAGTGAGGAAATTTATACCTGTAGCCCACAAGTAGCTGCTGGAAGGGAAGTTTTGGTGGAAGATGTCTGCACTCACCTGCTTCTGCTGGTGCAGGTACCCACCGCTGGGATGGGTGGGCTGAGAAAGCCCACGGTGGGTGCTAGGCATAGGCTTCTACCATGCCCACCCTGCCGACTGGCAGCACTTTTTGAAGGATGCCATGGCCAGAGCAACTCTGCCATTACTTATTTCTCTCCCCCATGAAGGTTTGCTCTAGCCCTCTCCTGGCCTCGCTGGCAGGGTTGGGAACACCAGGTGACTCCCGTCTATTCGGAAAACAGGGTGCCTGATTTTCTCTTGTGGCTGCTGTGACAGATAACAGCTGTGCAGCCAGGAATGTGTGACTTGTACGGTCTATGGGCCATAAAATATGGGCTTACATGGTGCTATTGGGTAAGGTGTGAAAGGGAAACTACAAGGAGGAGAAAGATTTGCAAGGCACACGGCTATCTTAAAGGGGGTGGGAGCTGCTCACCATGACCTGTGATGAGCAGAGAGAGGAACTGGGACATGAGGGTTGCTTTTGTAAGGAGGCAGCACCTGGATTTTCAGGTCACTGGGGCACTTCGCTGGGGCATCCCAGAGCAGGGAAAGACTCAGACGTTCAGAGAGGTGCTGGGGTCTGAGGAGCACCCACCACAGCCTACAGCTGGAGCTGGGAACATCCCAAAACCCTGCGAGTCCATGGCAGGTTTCACACAGCACCTTTGCAGTGGAGGAGGCAGCAGAGCAAGTCCCTTTCCCTGCAGAAGCCATTAACCAGTTATTAGTGGCTGCAGCAAAACTGCGTGTGCCTAAAGAGGAGGGCGAAAAGGGAAATCTGACAGAGAGCTTTCCCTTCTGAACACATTAGGTTGCAAGATAGGATCCTTTTGTTTAAATAGTAAACAAGTTGGACAAAGGTAAGGCAGCAGAAAAATAGGCTTGCTCTTGGGCAGTTTTTAAAGTAACCAGATTTGCTTTGCTCAGAGAGTTTCATCCCGGGACCTTGGCGCGGAGAGGGCAGGGCCGCTGCGGCACCGCTGAGGGGAAGGGCTGGGGAGGGAGGTGGAAACAAGGCTCAGCCCAAAGCAGCCTCACTGTTTTCTTCCTTTGAAAAAGTGTTAAATTCTATCGAAAAGCACACCACTGATTTAGCAGGACTATCATTGCTGTTATTTAATTCCCTGCACATTTATTAAATGTAAGCCCTGAGAAAAAGGTGCTGTAGAGCAATAAAACATCAAGCCACATCCATGAGGAACATGGCAGGGGGGGTTGGAACTTGATGATCTCTAAGGTCCCTTCCAACCCAAACCATTCTGTGATTCTATGTTGATTGCATCCCACATAGGCTGAGATGAGGGACAGGTGAAATTACCTGAGCCATGTCTGAGCCCAGCAGGGACCAGGATGTTTTGCGTTTCAGCCTTGTCTCTTCATCACTGTCTTGCCTTATTCTCCCAATCGCTTGGCTTGTTTGTAAAAAACCAAATGAAATAAAAATTCAATTTAAAAGCATTCACTTAGCTTTGTAAAACAAATGAACAAAACCATAACTCACCAGCAGGCAAGTTGTTAGTCTCTGATTCAGACACGTATGATTATTTCCCCAACTTCTTCCCCCTCTCCATCCTCACCAGCTCTTCCATTATTTTCAATGTCTTGTATTAGTAAGTCAGAAAAGAGACACGTTGTAAAACCGTGTAATAAGAGACCCAAAAAGTAGCAAAATGAGCAGATTACAAGTGCTGCCAAGGTGTGTGTATTATCTGTGCATCACATTTACCCATCTGCGCTAATGACAGCGCTTCCTCTGAGTGCTCTTCTTCCGCTTACTTCTTTATTAATTGAAAAACATGTTTAGAAATGGCAGTAGGTGTAATGAGAATGGCTGCACCTATACCAGTATTAACACTCTCCCTGTTTAATTTACTGTGCTCTACACAGGCACATCTGGTGCTGTGAATGGCCACAGCTTTTTTTGCAATGCATACGCTGGCTTCAGCAAAAAAGCACCTTTAATACCAAAAAACCAGAGACAGAAATGGAAAACCATGGCAAATGATATATTCTTTTTATTCTGGTTGTTCAGACAGTTGCTGGGGAACAGAGCAAGCCGTCATACTCCAAGCAGTTTGAGCTCTTGACAGCATCGCTTGCATACAGGGCAGTACCAAAGCAATAACTAGAAAGTGCTGGCACGTTTTCCACGAGGCTGCATCGCCTGCATCAGCTGCTATCCCATTTCATCCTCTGTTATTTAAAGACAACATTAGTCTTTCTTTTTATTTTCTTCATGTTTTTCTATTGATCCCAAGGTTCCTGTTTGCAGAGTTCGGTGCTTTGATGACCATGGCTTCTTCTCTGCTCAGGGTCTCACATTGCCTCAGAAAGAAAATTATCTTTCCGTTTACCTAATAAGGCTGCTCTGAGCTTAAGACATTGGCATGGCAAGAAGAGGCATATAGGTCAGTTAAATTTGTGACAGTACTTTACTTCTCTGTTTCTCATTGTCCCCTACAGGTTAAGCTGGTGTCCCGTGTGTAACACAATTTGGGATTTGTGTGTGGAAATGCAACAGCAGCTGCACAAGCACAGCAGCTCAAGGGCAGAGTCTGGAGAAACCAAGCCTAATTCACCAGGGTCTTATGCCACTTATCCTGTTTTACTAACTGAGAGAAAAGGCCTCCTTGCTGCCGCTGAAGGTGGCTTCCACCATCACCAGTGGGTGATGTGCAGTTTTAGCCAATCCTAGCATCATCTTTATTTTTTCAGTCCCATGTGGCGCACAGACTGGAGCAATGCTGACCCTGTTGGCCTGGGCCCATGATGACGTAGGCTTCAGCTCCATTTCCACTTTCTTGACCCTGCTGAGGTTGAAGTGAAGCATACCTTGTTCAGAAGAGCGGGACTCGTGTGTATTATCCCCAGACATGTAATTGGGGCTGACATATGTCTTTTCCACATGAGGTGGTTTCTTTTTCTGTCTAGAAACTTGGGATGGCATTGGAAGATTTTGAGCATTTGCCCAGAACCTCTGGATATCCAAAGTAATTCTCTGCCGGCTGCCGGACACCTCCATGTCCTTGGCAAATGGCCAAGGTCCATCTGCAGGTCAACTTCACGGAGTGTGTGCGGTAAATCACACACATGCATACTGTAGCAAACCTAGTGCATATTTGCAAGGCATCTTTTAAGATATTTCAGACCCCGAAATCCCACACAGAGAGATAGCTTGGGAGGCGGAACAGGGGAATGGGCAGGACTTTCAAACTGCCTGGTTTGAGTAATTTTAATTACATCATTCTGGCTAATAGCAGACCACTGTCGAGGGGCATAAGGACAACTAGTTATTTCTCAGTAACTTAGTGCAGATTGTAAGTATGCTTTTTATTGGGGTGATTATACATTTCCCTTTTCTGGTCTTTACAGCTCTAAACTGTCCACAGCACATTTGTCTGCCTTACCCTCTCCTAGACTCCCTTGACACAACTGATTTAAAAATAAAAGGTGTTTCTAATAGAGGCTGAGTGATTTAGAGAGCAGGAGGGTGGCTGAGCTTTCTTGAAATATGGAAGAGACACTGGCAAGACCTCTGTGTTATATATTTGCATATGAATGGGAAGATTTAAGGGAAGATGTTATTCATGCCTAACAGAAGGTGCACAAAAGGATCATAAAGATGAGGTGGGCATATTTCTGTACAGCAAAAGGTCAAGAACTTGGCCTGCCAGACAGTAAATACCCGTGTGTTGGGTGAGCCATACGCTTTGGCTGTTAATCCAAAATAGGACTGAAAATCTTTGGGCCAAAAAGAGTCGACAATCCACATGGTCTCATTTTAAATATACAGACTGCCAACGGTCCCAGTCACTAGCTGTGTGTCAGCACAGGGATTTCGTCTACCACTCGCTCCGCCATCCGCCATCCGCCATCCATTCCCTGGTAGCTCTGTGTGATTAAGCACTTCTCACGGCCTTGGCTCATTGCTGTTCTTGTAGGTGGGTGTAGGGTCAAAATCACCAGATCCTTTCATTTATTTATAATAAACCAGTTAGGACAGCACAACTTACAGCCCTACAAGCACCTCTATCCCTACCTCTCTTTTTCTATGTAGTGCTTAAAAAATATTAGTCAGTCCTTCTTGCACGGGTTTCTTTCAATTTTGCCATTCTTCCCATCCTATTTTCCACACTAAGCAATTTGTTTCAGACTAAACAGACTATTTCTCATTCACTATATTAATATTTTCAAGTTCTGGCTCAGGTTTTCCCACTGTACGGCAGTCTTTCACCTTATATCAGTTTCTTTTTCAAAATACTAGTGCAGGCTTTAAGTGACACCATTTGCAGAAGGAATGGAGAGCTTAAGTGTGAAAAGTGACTGCAAAGGGCTGCAGAAAGATGTATCCATCTGGTTTTGTGAATAAAACTGCTGGTAAAGGTTTTGCATTGCTTCATGCATGGCCCAGCTCCTGTTTCCCCCTGACTTCATTAGCATTTGGCTGAATCCCAGTTCCTTTTGAAAATAATTAATTGCGGAAAAGCTATCCGTATTAGCGTTATTCAGCCCCAACTGTATTTACCACAAAAGCAATTACCAGGGAGCTGGGAGATGACTTTCCTGCTCAAAAAGATTGGTTTGGCTACAGGAAGAGCCAGGAACCAGCGTTTCCCATGGCCTCAGAAAGGTGGGGAATGTATTTCAGCCCCAAAAGCCCAAGTGGACATCCTGTCTCTCTGTCCACGTCAGATGTGCTGTTCCCACCATCACTGGTCCTGTGTGGGAACACACATTGCCCAGAGCCACTCCTGTCACCATGCGGAAAAGCGCTGTTTGCCTCTGCCTCCAGGAGCTGAGAACTGGAAAGAGGTCATGAACGTCAACCAACATTTACCAGATTTTCTCCGTGTCACTTCATTGCTAAGAAAGTTTTCATGTGAGAGACTGATCCGTTAAGAGCACATGTTGGTGGGAGGAATTAGATTCCCAGAAGCACAGAATGGTTGAGGTTGGGAGGGACATCTGGAGGTCACCTGGTCCACCCGCCTCGTGCTCAGGCAGGGCCACCTAGAGCTGGTTGCTCCGGACCATGTCCAGACAGTGTTTGAATACCTCCAAGGATGGACACTCCACAACCAGTCTGGGCAACCTGTGCCGCTGCTTGGTCACCCCCACAGCTGAAAAGTGTTTCTTGATGTTCAGAGGGAACTTCCTGTGTTTCAGTTTGTGCCCATTGTCTCTGGTCCTGCCACTGGGCGTGAGTGGAAAGAGCCTGGCTTCATCTTCTTTATATGCTTCCTTCAGGTACTTGTAGATATTGATGAGATTCCTCTGAGCCTTCTCTTCTCCAGGCTGAACAGTCCCAGCTCTCCCAGCTTCTCCTTATAGGACACATGCTCCAGTCCCTTCATCATCTTCATGGCCCTTCATTGAACCCTCTCCAGTACGTCCCTGTTTCTTGTACTGGGGAGCCCAGGACTGGCCACAGCACTCCAGGAGTGCCCTGACCAGTGCTGAGCAGAGGGGAAGGATCACCTCCTTCAACCTGCTGGCAACACTCCTAATGCAGCCCAGGAAACCATCTGCCTTCTTTGCTGTAAGGGCATATTGTTGGCTCAAGGTCAACTCAGCGTCCACCAGGCATACCAGGTCCTCTTCTGTCAAGCTGCTTTCCAGTTTGTCCCCCAGCATGTTCCGGTGACTGGAGTTGTTCCTCCCCAGGTGCAGGACCTTGCAGTTCTTGCTGAACTTAATGAAGCTCCTGCCAGCCCATTTCTTCAGCCTGTATTGGTCCCTCTGGATGGCAGCATGGTCCTCTGGTGTATCAGCCACTCCTGCCGGTTTGGTGCCATCAGCGAACTTGCTAAGGGTACACTCTGCCCCCTCATCCACGTTAACCTTTTACAGTGGCAATTCAGTGATACAGACGTGGTCATCTCTGCTCTTTACAGCACACTCGGATACCTCTCTCTTCTAGCAGAGACACAAACTTCCTGAAGGCTTGGTGATCTTGGAGCTTAGCCATGCCTCTCTGACCAGGAGGAGCGTGCAGACCCTTAGTCTCCATTTGACCTCTCCCACTTAATTTGAGAGTTGCCTGAATCTGCTGGTTTGCCTTTAAATTGGGCTGTCCAGCATCCACTCTGCCACATCACCTGGTTGCACCAGTGTTTCAGAGCTCAGCTTCAGCACAGAATGGCTTGGGGTTTCCTCACCACAACACAGAGGAGCATGAGGTGACACTGCCATGATGAGCACCCCAGGTTGTCTTTAACCCTCATCAGCATATTGAAGAAATGCTTTTGCGGGTGACCACACGCTTCACTTAGAAAGGGCTTACATTGCTATTCCGGTTTTGAATGACCTGCTCCCCTGGTCTTTCCCACTGGCACAACTCTGGGATGGCATCATCTCCAGATGGCGTGACCAGACCTGGAGGATGCCTGGAGGAAGGCCTGCTGGAGGCCTTCAGGGCATCCTCCACGGGCAGACAGTGCATGTGCTGAAACTTCTACAAATTCCTGAAATCCTTTAAAAATCCATTTTCACAATGAAAATAATAATGAGAAAAGCAGTGCCACGTCTAAACCCCGCTAGGATCCTTCTTTATCTGTGCCCATAGTTACTATTTTCAGGAGTTCGAGAAAACCCATAAAATACAGTAAGATTCCAGTTCCACTGTATTTTTAACTGTGTTATGGGACAGCTCTGTGGCAAGTGGACTACTGGTGTGGCTTTATTGCTGATGCAGTATTTTGCCATCTGGGCCTTCCCACACCATAAGTACTTGAAAGTACTCCCTACTCTCCCCCTACTTCAGGCAAAATATCTATGAGCTCTTTATCAACCGCATCAACTATCAGTATTAGTTAGGGAATGTAACCAGCTTCCAGCCTGGCTCCTTGAAACATTTTGGGGTAAGGAACGGATCCCACCTCTGCAGCTTGTCCTTAACATAGAAAGACAGGTAGGTACGATTGTTTGGCATGCTTTCCGTGTCCTGAAGAGTTTAAGGGATAAAACCAGCCAGGATTCATCTCTTTTGTCAAACTGAGAGTTAAAAAAAAAGATTACTGCCGATCTAATGTAGTAAAATGTAAATAGTCCAATGTCATCCTTTAGATATGGCAACTTAATGAGATATACGTTTCTCCAGCTCCTCGGACATTGTGTCTGATATTTAAAAGCAACAAGAGGGATATTTTGTCTCTCACTGCTGTTTTCTTCTGGTTGGCTCTGGGAAATGAGAGAAAAATCATACCATGGATGACATCTCACTTTGATTGCAACTGCAGTGCTGGACATTCAGATGCCATGATGACAAACACAGCGGAGCCGCTTGTGAGATGAACTCGGCGAGTAGATTTCCATTATGAACATTAGTTGATGAGTGAGAGTGACAGAGATACAGATGGCATCTAACACAAGAAACACTGACACCAAAGAGGTTGTTTAGGACATGTAATAATGCAAACAATGAGAATTTACTGATGCCAGGGTCTGCCTCTTCTGTATGAGCCCATAAAACTTTCCCGATATTGCTGACAACGGGAATGCTTTTGTTGAGGCAGTAATAAAAAAAATAAATGGGTTTACCTAAACTCCTACCAGGCTGTAATAAAAGCTCATCTAGCAGTGGAGCGATGAGAAACTGGGAGGCTGCGCAGGAAGCCCCTGAGAGTTTCTTGTGCTTCTTGTGTGGCCGTGCCCCAGGCCAGCCCTGGGAGCGATGTGGGGAGGTTAGACGGAGCCCGTGGGAGCAGGGACACGGTACTGCACAGCAGCGTGACGTTGCAGCATGGGGGCTCCCTTCTTCACCTGCTTTGTGCTGGCTTTTCTTTTTGCGGACATACAAGGGAGCTGGTTGTGGCGTTTGATGTCTCTCGTGGTTACAGAGATTATTCCTTGGCATGGGAAGACTTTCACAGTACAGTGACCTAAAAATCCTGCAGGACCACTCTGATGGATTTCCATGTGCTAAAAGACTTTTAGTCCCTTAGAAACATCTGGTTGGACGGCACCTGGTGCAAAAGCCTGCAGCAGAACTTGGTTAAAGGGGAATTTAGGTTGGTTCTGGTATGTTATATTTAGAGTCACATACTTCAAAGCTCTGAAGACTTGGAAAGAGATAGTGATTAAAACTAAATTTCTGGATAACAGAAAATGCTGAGCACTTAAAACAGGGAATACTGTTCATGCTAGCTTCTATTGATGCTTCCTGAATTTTGTAGTAGTGAAGGCTAGTAGTTTCATCTTTGCCCCTCAGGACTTCATAGACATTTTTAATTTCTGACTCCACTCTCCTCTTTTCCAAGCTGAGCTGTGCAGGACCCTTGTGGCCAAGAAGGTCAATGGCATCCTGGGGTGCATCAAGAAGAGTGTGGCCAACAGGTC
>VXBO01014059.1:548545-607451 GCA_013400135.1 Rhinoptilus africanus | reverse complement strand
CTATGATTCTATGATTCTATGATTCTATGATTCTATGATTCTATGACCATTCCCACATTTCCCGTTTCCCGTCACCGCATCCATTCCACTTCTGGAGACGGAGATACCAGACCCGCACACACTGTCCAACAGTTGACACACTACAGTTGACTTCTACAGTGGCATGCTTACATTTTCTGCTCTACTCTGTTTATTTCCAGTTAATTCACAACATTTGTTTTGCTTCTTTGGTCCCCTTCAATCAGCGTGTTGATGTTTGAACTGGTCTATGTGTTACAGCCCCCTGCTCGCACTCCTGGCCAGAGCAGTCCATCCAGACCCCCAGGGCAGGGGAGAGCGAGGAAGGACCGACATCCTCCCCCAGCAGCGCAGTGCGGGGAAGGAGCTGCATATGTGGAGCTGGCTGGTCTGACCGCTCCTGCTTTGCCCACCCGTGACCCCCCCCACTTTCCCTGGCTGTGACTTTCCCTACCCTTCCCAGCCCCTCCTTCCACCCCAGCCCTTCTCCCTGTCCTGGTTACCCTTAGTGTTCACTGCCCACTGCCCTCACCCTCCTCTTCCAGGGATCTGGTACAAAAAAAGGGATAGACATCCAAAAAACCTGCCAGCACCTCATGCGCAGAACACCTTGACGTTAAGCTCAGCGACCCATTGTTCCTGGACTGTAATTACATGACTCTACCTTTTACGTTCCCTGTTGCTAAATCAAAGCAAACTAATTATAGATGCATGTGAATGATTTTTATGGCTCTCAAATGGAAAAACAGCAACATATCCTGGAACAGATACAGCAGGGACAACGTGTTATTTTCAAGAGAATAGTCCAAGCCCTTTCCAAACATCACAGGCCACATTTCCCTCATACCAGTAAAACCTCCTTGACAGAAGTGAGCAGAACCATACTGCTGGCAGCCCTCTCTCCCGGGACAGCCAAAGATGAGATGGACCGACAGGCTGTGGGGTGTAGGTTTGAGTTTAATGATCCCACCATGACTTTTGGTCCCATTGAGTTATAATGCAGTGAAAATTCAGAGCTTGTAACCCTGCACGCATCCGTGTTTCCATCTTGGTGGTGATAACTGCTCTGTACAGACCATTTTAAAGACCTGAAATCTTACTGTACTGTCTTCCAACACCACTTGCCTAAAGACCAGAGGTCACTGTGCACTAGCCAAAAACAAATGTGGACAATTTGGAGAGCAAGGTTGGGTTCTGCGATTTTCATGCACACCCAGGCACGTGCGATTATTTTAAGCGTTGGTTGATTCTTAAAACACTGTTTTTTTCCCCTCTGTATTTCATGGATCTCCATGTCAAAGAAATCCAAATTCAGGCCATGAAAAGATTCCAAGCACTGCAGGAGGAGGCGGTAGAAATTTTATCCAGCTTTTAGAGCTCTGAGAGTAAATCTTTGAGCAAAAGGCACTTTTTAAAGCTTATGTGGCCTCAATTAGGTCTGAGTCTGATTGTGGATGTGATTATACACCCAGAGACAGCTGTTCACATATATACATTTGCACACATGAATGCACATCAAAAAAACCCATCAACATATAATCATTACACCGAGGCACTTACTGTTTCATTTGGAAATGAGGATTTTTGGTGGAAGCTGATGAAAAGCTTCTCCATGGTGGCAAATGCCTCATGTATAATGGAGTCATCCCTTCCTCTCACTGCCTTGCTCTCCTGACCAACCCTGATTTGACCGGAGATGAACCATAGCCTGAGTATCATCTTATAAACCTGTCCCCAGCCCCATGAAAGCTGTTGAGTGCCAGCATCCTTGCAATGGGTGAGCTGCAAGGAGCCGAGTGCTGGCCTCCAGCTCTCTTGCAGCCCCTCAGTCCCAGCTCCCTGCAGGGCTCAGCTCAGCCCTGCCAGAGTCCTGAGGAAAATCCACATTATTGCCTGAACCACTCGGGGCTGATCTCGTAGGAACTGTGAGCCTGCTACCCACTAAACTACATTTTTTCACACGTTTTTCTTTAAGAATGAAATTAAAGCACCAGGGTTTAATTAGCATTGTCCCAAGGACAGCATGCCTTCGAGGGAGAAAAAACAGCCCCTGCCTAAACATCTGTGAGCAAAACCTTCCTGCAACCCCTGAGGAGCACGTCCCTGCTTTAGAGCATGGCAAAATGGGCAGAGACATGAAAAATGCTTCTGGCCAACATCGCAAAGCCTTCCAGATAGAAAGCATAAGGAATGGCTGCGCAGCCTCAGAATTGCTCTTTTCCTCCGAAAATCTGCCCTGACCTGAGGGCAAAACACAGTCACTTGGTCATTTTTTTTTTTTGCACACCGTTCATTATATCCCAGCTCAGGAAGCACTCTTCATTCCTGCTGGAAAAACATGTGAAAAATCATCAAGGTTCTTCAAAATGACTGCAAACGCCTACAAGAGTCTAAAAATACGCAGCCCTGACAATGTGTGCTGCACCAGTTATTGTCTCTGTGCTGGAGACTGCAAACCGATAATTTCACATGCCAGCATTCAGTTGAGGAGTTGGGAATCTCTCTACCTATAATACAATTCATTTTAGCGATGAAACATTACATATACTTGTCACTGTTTTTTGCTGTTCGATGGGAAATAGGCATGTCATGAGGTGGGTCTTGCTGGCCGTAGCTGCAACCCATTTGGGGTTTTCTGGCCATGTCTTCTCTTTCCAGCCAGCACTTCTGCCTTCACCAAAAAAACTCTGGTTTTTTTTCTCTATTTCTCAAAGCGTATAGCTATAGCTTATATGAAAACCTGCTGCTTTCCTTCAGGCAGGCTGCCATCCATCGAGAAATCCTGTGTGGAGGAGGAAGGGCTGGGGTTGAGCTGGGCTGGGCTGCTCCAGCGAGGGGAGGAGATGGGGCAGAGACAGGAGATAAGGTGTAGCAGGGGTTACGGGAGGGTGGCAGCTCCCACTGCTAAGGTGGGTCTTGGAGTGGTGGTGGTGGCATCTCCCACTGCCAGGAGCACGGCTCTCTGATGACTTCGCTTTCTTTAGGAAATCTAGCCCACAGGTTTCCCTATAACGTCCGCAGTGTGCTATCAACAGTAATTGGGTTTAAAATAACATTCCTCTTGTGACAGTTGTCACGAGAGACGTTGGCCCTGTTGCTGGCAGTAAGACTGTGAGCACACAATGTGTGAACAAGCTGCAGAGGTGTTAAGTGTATGGTTAAATGGTTAAGTATATGGTTAAATGGTATGTAAGCATATGAAATCAGGGATATCTTATCATTTCATCCAAAGGGAGCCTGGAAATCACTGTATTGCATGTAGGAATTTTGTACAGCATGGTCTTGTTCCTACTGCTGTTTCTGGGGCCTCCACTGTAGCTACAGCCAAAGAGCAGAGGAGGCAGTTGTGGTCTGTGCACTGTGAAATGCCCTCCAAAAAACAGCGTCAGCCCTCTGAGACCCATCTTTCTGCTGTCAGACAGGCCACCCCACCCCAGACCCTCGGAGGTGTCCAGGACTTTCATGCACAGTGACATTAATCACATTTGGTGCCTGTATATCAACCTTTAAAGCTTTGGACCTTAGTCCAGACCTCAGGTTCACGGTGTGCTTTCAGTCCTACCCCTGACATCCAGACCCATCTGGATCTCTCACATCTGCCTGTTTCCTTCACATGTAAACCAGGACACTAGGCAAGGAGACTGCTGTGTCTTCCAGTATGTCATTAGGATGCACCCAGGCCATGCTCACTGGTAGCACGGACCCTGTGCCTGCATTTCCAGCCTGTTACACTGACATAGTAATGTGTACGCATGCCATAGTATGTGTCCTGGCCACACAGAAGAGCTGTAGGATAAAATCATTGGAGGATGTCACATAGAAAGTTCTTGTGATAGAAGCTGAATCACAAATGTGTGTGAGAGAGGAGATGCAAGGAGAGCAGCCTGTGGGAATATGCATGCAGAGGTGTTGTAAGTACCCCCTCACCTGCAGTCCCGCAGCCAAATCTGTTTGCCCTTCTATAAGGAACCTTCTGTTTGGAGTAGACTATAAATGCTGTCCTGTGAGATTCTTGAGTCAGATGCTAAAAATAAGAAGTGATGGTAAAGACTCGTTTCTGTCATTAAAATCTGGGATCGATCCATCCCATCCGTTTATATGGAGCCATGGCCATGCCCTGACTCCTGGATAAGGCTGGCTCAGCTTGCGTCTGCCCACACGGGACCTGTGCCAGTGACAGCGTGGTGCTGCCGGTGGATGGGGTCCTCTGCCGTCCCCAGCGAGGGCACAAGGGCCATGGACCCGCGCCTGCCAGAGATGCTGACTTCCCATGCATGGTGACACGTATTGCACCCGACACGGGGCTTCACACAGGGGCGACAAGGCTTCATTAATGACGGATTGGAAGCTGGTGGTTACATAGAGATTTGTGATCCGGAGTTGTCTGTACTCAGCATGGGCAAATGTAGGACATTTCCAGCCAGTTGGGGCAGTTTTAATGCAAGGGCTGAGGTCTTGAAATGACAGCTAAGATCGCCTGGAAAAGAACCCAAAAGATGGGTAGTACATTCCCTGTATGTTCTGTGAGGTCAGTTAGGTGTGGAGACCTGAGACAAAGCACCAGGAGCTTCTGCTCGCCAGTCCCAAACCCACTCAGCCAAGGATGTACACAAAACCCCAAGGTCCTCTCCAGAGCTTGGGCTGCAGGAAGAGAGTGTCCTTCCTCACTCAGGATCCAGAGAGCTGTGCCCTGGAAAGCAGGGTCTCCAGAGGACTCCTCAGGGAAAGCCATGGACTGTGACTTTGGTGCAGGCTGCAGTCAGCTGTCACCCTTGGACCTGCAGGAGAAAACTCCAGGTGTTGAAAAATTGATTCAGTCTCATGAAAAAGCTGTATCTCGAATCCATGGCTAGAAACTGGCCTGTTTAAATGGAAAATAAGGATATGCTGTAATTAATGGTTTAAACTTGGGAGTGAGGATGTGGAACCATATTCACCTGTGATATACCGTAAGCTCCCAATTGATAAATGTCTGCTAACAGGGTAGGTCAAAAGTGAAAAGCACCAGATTTTGATCTATCACAGAGATATATACGTCAGGAGCTGAAAGAGACAGTGGTATGCATTAGGATGCTCAGTTGTCACCACACTTTTTGAAAGATAGCATCTGTGGGCTTTTTGAACGATAGTGCTGCCGGCAGGCTGGTGTCACGGATGCGGTGGAGATCTGGAAGGAAAGGGTTATATTTCCTGGACTGTCCACAAAATCCTTTTTCAGCCTTAATCTCTCAGCCCCTCTTTGTTTCCTCTTCTTTAAAATGGCAATAATGCCCTCTGCACAGCTCTCGAGCGCTGCAGGGTAAATGCACTTACAGTGTGGCATGTTCTGAGACCTCTGAATTGGAAGTACCATATACCATGCAAGTTTACCATATAGGTACACCATATAAATACCATATAAGTGCAAAGTACGCTGCTACTGCTGCTGCTTTTCAGCAGGCTGGGGCAGGGATGATGGCTCCCTGCAGCGGGATCCCTGCAGGCGTTATTATTTATGCCTTCATTAGAAAGAAGACCAGTTTACACAATTCCCTCTCCCCATCCTTGGGAAGGATGGGTGCTTCAAGGGACATCCATCTTGTTAATCAGTTCCCACTCTCTCAGCCCTTGATTGCGTCTGTTCTTGGGTAAGTTCCGCTCCTAGAATCATAGAATCATAGGGTTGGAAGGGACCTCTGGAGATCATCTAGTCCAACCCCCCTGCCAGAGCAGGGCCACCTTAGAGCAGGTTGCACAGGAACGCGTCCAGGCGGGTTTTGAATGTCTCCAGAGACGGAGACTCCACCACCTCCCTGGGCAGCCTGTTCCAGGGCTCTGCCGCCCTCAAGGTAAAGAAGTTCCTCCTCAGGTTTAGGTGGAACTTCCCATGCTCAAGTTTGTGCTCATTCCCTCTTGTCCTATCACTAGCCACCAGTGAGAAGAGCCTGGTCCATTCCTCCTGACACCCACCCTGTAAGTATTTATGAGCATTCATAAGGTCTCCCCTCAGCTGTCTTTTTTCCAGACTGAAGAGACCCAACTCCCTCAGCCTTTCTTCATAGGAGAGGTGTTCCAGTCCCCTAATCATTTTGGTAGCCCTGTGCTGCACCCTCTCCAGCAGTTCCCTGTCCTTGAGCTGGGGAGCCCAGAACTGGACACACAGTCCTCATCTGATCAGTCGTGTCACAGACTTGTTTCTTCATCTCTCAATTATTTCACAGTATTAATGACTTTCCATCAGCCTGCTGCTTGGGCTGCCTTTCTAAATTAAACATCGCTGCTAATTGCATAGATGCAAATCTGAGTGCCGCTAAGAGGAAGAAACTGCCATGTAGCTTGGTGTGATGTAAAGCCAATCTAGGTCACTTGAAAAATTAAGTGCATATATGACAGGTGTGAAACAACTGGGGGATGTATAGCTTTCTCTTCAGCGGGACTTGGTGTGTTTGGGCTGCAGCTTGAAATTGCCATGGATTCTGCAGGGAAAGCTGCTTTATTTTTTGTGAGTCATCAGAGAGGGAGCATGTTCACAAAAGAAGCTCCCGCTGTGCTCCCAGTGAGACTTGACTTTGGTTCACACCTCTCTCCTCCCGCCCGCAGTACGGCAGTCAAGCCACAAATGCGAGGGGCAATCCTGAAGAAAGCACATACATGAATTGGAAATTTACTGGCAGGTGAGCAGGCAAATAACAGCTTTTCAACTCATTTTGTATTTCAGTGTTCTCAGGCCAGCTAAGCAGAGCTCTGGAAATGTGGCATTCGCATGAAGAATAATAATAATAACAGTAATTCTACTTGAAAAGCTCCAACGCCAAAACACTCAGAAAGCTGCGCTGCGGGATAACGAAATCATGACACTATAACTCGCGTTAAAAACGTGTAGGGTGAAGAGTTGTGTTTCCATTCGGACCAAAGAAATGCAATCCTTAATTAATTCTTACATCCTGTTGTTGAGCAGGATGGCGAGGCACGGGATGCTAATGAAAGCAATAGCATGAAAAGTATGTTGTCACGGCCCTGCGCTGAGGTCACCTACTTCCACAGTGTGAACGCTGAGATTTGGTAAGTCAGTAGCTGCACAGCTCCTGCTGGTAGTATTTGGAGGCAGTGCAAGGGGATGAATAGGGCAGGGGCAGAGTGTTTTGGCTGCGCTGAGCACACTGACTGGTTCCTGGCTACTTGTTCTCTCTCGGTATGTGTCTACGTGTGTACACACACACATGAGCATGCACAAAAAAATCACAAATAAGAAGAGGATAATAAGCTATTTGCTTGCTCGGTGATTCCGTGTCATTTATAACATACCGTGCAGCTGAAGATCCAATATATAACCTGTGTTTATCTCTACAGCTCCAGGGCTGACACCATGGTTTCTGAAAATCCCAGGTACAAATCTGAATTGTCTTTTATTTTGATAAAAGCCCACCTCATCTAAGCATGTATGCTTACGCTCAATTCACCACTACCTGCAAGCGCTGCCCTTCCCCATTTCTCACATCACCTGAGATCCAGCAATAGCAGAATCCCAGTTTTAATTCTACATACGGATTTATATGGGACTTTGGAACATTTCAAGTACTCTGAGGGACTCCATAGACTGAGTGAATTGCTGGATCAGGGCCAAAACCTCCCCCCAGATTGCCAAATATCAGGAATCTGGAATTCCCTCCCTCTCTGCAGGCCATACTCGTAGTTCAACCAATAAATAAAAGATTTTTAAAAAGAAGGCAAGAGAGGAGAGACAGAGAGAACTAGGGAGAAACAGAGAGATTTTCAGCATTATATAACTTTTTTTAAAATAGAGGTTCTCCATGGTTCCTCTCTGCTTTAATCCACATTAGGTGTTAAGTTCTACAGGATGAAAGTGCGGCTATTTTTTTCCCCATCTGGTATTTCCAGCTACAGCATTCTACCTCCTCCTTCAATTTCCGTGGCACCCTCTGCACTGACTTTTCAATGCTTCAGCACGACTTCCTGGCAGAACAGCAGCAGGATTTATATCTGTGGCTGGATTCTCTCCATACCTCCAGTTTCCCATGAGTCACAGGCCTGCATCCTGCATTCCTCCTATGCAATGACTGACATGCAGAGTTGGAAATTATAGCTATGTATACGCACACACACATACACACATACATATACTGAATAAATTTAATTTTCTTTTGTCACTCTTACCATTCAGGTTGATGACGCGTCAGCTGACTTAAATGACTCTACAGTTTTCCGCGTTCAGCCTCTCCCACGAGTTAGCTTCACAGCTGCGTCAGCGACGCTTTCCGATGACAACGCTGCATTTTAAAAATGTGCAGGTGAGCTCAGGAGCTATTTCTTTCTCCTATTCAAATGTGTATGCTGATTTGGCACTAAGGACTCAGGCTGGAGTTGTTGTCATCCCTTCTGTAAGACATTTTAGGCTTTGGGATATTCTGCGTTTTTAGAGGTACAAAGCTGCCGTCCAAAACTTCCACCTTTGTGGTGGCCTTGAGCAGAAAACAGCTTGCTTTGAATCACTTGAGCAGAAAGTTTGAAAGAAAAACCTCAAGTATCACCTAGAAATATGAATTTCAGGTTTATCAGCATGCTTATTGTCTCATGACTGAGGCTGGGGCTGCCTTTCAGTGTGGATAAAGTGGGACCCTTCTGCCCCAACATGTATTTTCTCTAATATTTTCCACAGCATTTCCGTATTTTTGTCCAGGGAAGGAGAGCAAGAAGTGCGTTTCCTGCACCAGAAAGTGAGTGAGCTCCAGTCAGCCCAGCCAGTCCCTAAAATTTCTGTTTCCTATTGTCAGATTTCTCTATGCAGGACTTTCCCAGCCTTCAAAACCTTTCTGAGTGCACACAGCTTATTGACTTTAAATTAATTGCATTGCCAACATATGATTCTTGTTTGGGTTCACTGTGTTGCCCTGCTTTTGGGTTTTATCCTTGTGTTTACTCTGAAATTACACTAACTGTTCTGCTTTTATCTTTAACGCGTCTCTGTTTGAACAGCAATGGTTTGATTATGGTCGAAAGTTACATCGGTGCCTGTTCTGGCTGAGTCTGTGCCACTGAGTAAGTCCCAGGTTTGCTCTCTGTTCACCCCGAGGCGCAGGACAGGGCTCATTGCGGTGGCATTGCTCTGCCGAAGGACCCACCAGCACCTCTGAAGCTCGACACTGATATTTGGTGTCCGAAGGGGTCAGCTGCGTCACTCCTGGCTGAATCTCTTCTGCAAAACAAGCTCTGTGACCTGGACTTCGGTCATCTTCAGGGATTGTATCTGTATGCTGCATATTATCTCGATTCTTCAGTCTTTTAGAGGAAGGGACAGAGGGGAGGACAGAATCCTTCCAGATACGCAAAGCACGTGGTCAGTGAAGGAGGCCAGAAGGAGACGGGGTGGGTTAGTCTAGGGAGACTTGGGTAGAGAAGACAATACGAGGTTTCGGACAGATAAATACAAGGTAAAAGGAAGGGCTGTTCCCCACGTCCACTGTGAATAAGACTACAGATAAGAAGTCAAAACTGCAATTAGGGAGATTCACCTCAGACATCACCAAAAAATTAATATAAGTAAAGCCCTAGAGAGAAAGTGATGGTTGTGCAACAGTAATGCCGGGAATTAAACAAGCAAAACAGCTTAGAGAAGTGTTTCCATTACAGGTATGGCTGCTTTTGAGGCACAGATGGGTTTGGCAACTTCTTTAGGTCCTTCCACCCTACTTTAGGTGTGTCCATGCTTCAAACACGTTCAGTTCTTCAAACACACCCAATTCTTTCCTGGTCCTAACAGCCAACCTGTGCCAGATCAGCAGACGTGCTCTTCCAAGAGAGGTGTATTCATGTATTATTTTCACTCTGAATTTCACAGCCTGAAACCTTCCATGTGTATATTGTAGAGGTGATAAACGTAACCGAGCTTTTCCTTATAGTAGCTATTTTATTCATTACCCTTATTATTTTACCACTTCAGAGAGTTAGCAGAGACCGGCTTCGTGACTGAAGTTCATCCTCAGTCCAGAGCTGCTGGATGCAGAGTAGGTGCCCTGGAACTTCCTACCTCAAATACCCAGCCCTGGTAATGCATGTGGTCTCTCTTCAGCAATGCCACCCAAGGAAGGGCCCACTCTCAAGCTCCCAGGTGGATGGAGTATTTTCAGGGAAGCTACCAGCAGTCTAAAACCATATTGGTACATGCCTTCCCCGCCTAAAATTGTGGCTCCTCTGTGCTGCATTGTGTAATGCCTTAAATTTCACAACCTTTGTATTATACTGACAGGACTTTCACCAGAGAAACATTGTTCTGCTCTCCTGTGAAAGAAGAAGAGACTAGGAGCTCTCCTAAGAGCATTTCATGGGCTTCAATTTCTTTGCAAGAGAAAGCATACCTAATTTTAGTTTAAATGGGTTGTTAATTTGACGTGTGGATTTGAATAAATGAGATAAATTCTTGGCTTTTTGACATTAAAATATATTAAGTGACAAGTGCTTTTTGCATACTGTTATTTTCTGAAAGGTTCTTTCTCTATATAGCATCTAATGATAAAGCTCTAATGCGTAAGAGTCCTGAATTTGCAGTAAGTTGCATTGAATGGCCTAATAGGTCATTTTCATCTCTGGCTTACGTGGTAATAATAGAAAAATAATAACAGAGGTTGCAAAGCATTCCTACCCTGTCAGAATCAGCTGGCTTTTTTTATGGGCTGGTTATTCATTAAGCAATAAATATTCATGGATTTTTCAGGAAAGACATAGTGCATAATTTGTCTTGAACACAATTAAATAGGACAGGCAGCCTTATCCTACAGCAGATCACAAAGGACTGAACTTGAGTGACAGCCTTGAGTGACAGCCTAAGTATGCCTGACAGTTGCAGAAGTCATTAGATTCTTCAACAGCAATTGTAAAGGCTTCTCACATTGTGTCTTTGAGCCTTTTCAGTGTAGAATCCCGTATCGAAGGGCAATCAGTTACTAATGAAACCATACCAGAAAGAAATTTAATGCCTGGTTTGACTCAGACGAGTACTTTTCACTGTTGCTCTTGTCTCCCACGCTCCTGGATGTACAGAGGGTCAAATGGAGATTTGCCTCTAGACCAGTTGCTACAGCTCAGGCTTCAAAAAAGGTGAAGCCTTTGACTTTAGTTCCTCGAGAGGCAAGAAAAACTGCAATTCCTGTGCCACAGATCAGCAGAAGACTTGGATTAGACATTAGGAAGAAGTTCTTTACAATGAGGGTGGTGAGACAGTGGAACAGGTTGCCCAGAGAGGCGGTGAAGGCCCCATCCCTGGAGACATTCAAGGCCAGGCTGGATGAGGCTCTGAGCAACCTGATCTAGTTGAAGATGTCCCTGCTCACTGCAGGGGGGTTGGACTAGGTGCCCTTTAAAGGTCCCTTCCAACCCAACACATTCTAAGACACTGTCTCTATACTCACATCACATAACAGATTGCTAAATATTGACCACATGTTGCACTGCAGTTATTGAGGATTTTCTGTTCGAGGCTCCTGTACCTACGATGGCAACAGGAGCTCATCAGGTGAGCAATAATCCCAAACCCTGTTTGCGCCCTCTCCGGCTCTGACACACACACGTACTCACACTGCTAAATTTATTTCCTCCTTGCTGAAGGACTCCCTGCCAGCTTTCCCTCCAGCTTGCTTCTTCTCCCACACGGTGCTGACTTCTGTGATCCCTCCCACTTCTCTCCCCATCCTCTGCCCATGTCAGCAAGGCTGATGACAAAGCTGCTCTCAGCCAGACAGTGGATGCGGGGGGCTCACCCGACAGGGGTAAATGTTCCAAACACGCTCCCAAGAGCAGTGGGAAGTTAAATGGGAAGTCAAAGCCCAAACTGAGTTGTCTCATTAAGACTCAGGAGTGTCAACTGTGACTCTTAAATATGGGGGATCTGAAGGTTATCATTTGTCAGTGCCTTATTTTGGCACTGATTCAGTTGATGTAAACTGCACTGAGTCAGGTGAGATATTGTGAGCTCCAGAAGATGATCTCAGCCATTAAGCCAGCAGTTTCTTGTGGCTTTACCCGCCCACATTCCTCCCCCTGGTGACAGGCCAGGAAACCAGAGGTTTACCCCATTCTTCAGGTTACAGGACCTCACAAGAATAAATAATGCACTGAAAAACTAAGCACAATGGATTTAAAGCAAATCACATTAAAAAACCCTACTCTGATTTATTCCTAGAACTAGAAATGCTATTTCAGAGAACTGGTTGAAGTGCAGCACTGCTTAAATAAGGTATCCACATCGGTATATGTGGCTTTCCAATGTTTCTGAGCCTAGCAAAACAATTTATGCTTTTCCCCTGTGGACAGTGGCATCTCTGGAGACATCCTCTCTCTCAGGACCAAAGGCCTCCTCCCAGATGAACATTTCATACTCCTTGAGGATTTTTTGTTCTTCCTGGAGGGCCTCCTCATCTTCCCAGAGAGCTCTCTCCTCTTCCAGGAGAGCTGTTTCATCTGCCCACAGACCTGCTTCTTCTGCCCATAGGACTCTGTCCTCATCCAGGAGGACTCTATCTTTCTCCCAGAGGAGCTGATCTTTTTTCCAGAAACCCTTATCCTTCTTCCAGAAAGCATTATAGTCCTTCCAGAAATAACGATACACCTTCCAGAAGGCTTCTGCTTCCTCCTGAATAGCCTTTTCTTTCTCATGAAAGGCAGCTTCCTTCTCCCAGAAAAGTCATTTTCCTCCTCCCAGAAGGCTTGGATGGCCATCTTGACATCTCTGATTTTTTCCCAAAAGCCCTTGATCTTCTCCCAGAAGCTCGTCATTGTCTCCTGAAAACTCTGAATCTCCTCCTGAAAGGCTTTCTCAGCCTGCAGCTTTCTGATGAGCTTCTGCTGGCAGGAGATGCGGTGGGGAGAGCAGGACATCAGCTGGCAATGGCAGCTCCAGTTCACGTGCTCGTTGCTGATGGAGGGGGCAGAGACCCAGCCTTCCGCCTCTCGCACCGTGGCCCAACAGAGAGGGGAGCAGTGTGTGTTAGTGATGATATCACCCAAAACTATGTCATAGTTGGCTTGGAATGAAGTTATACCACAAGTGAGGATGTTTACCACTGGCAACAAAGAAACCCCTGCCCAGGAATCAGCCAGCATGAACCGTGGTGGCACCTGAAAGCCAACCTGTGCTGTGCAGGCAAAGGCTGGGATTTCTCAGTCGTTTTCCGCTGTGACTGGAGGTGCTGCTGGTTTGAAGAGGGGTGAAGGACTGTGCCAGGACCAGCCTTTGGTACTTTGCTGCTCGCGCTGGCCCCGATCAGCAGACCCCACTCTGAAGGACAGATACCTCTGCCGTTTTCCCTCTGGTGCTCAAGGCACTCTCATTTCTTTGACCCTTGGGTATGTCTCCTGTCACTTCACAGACTCCCTCCAAAAATGTACAGCTTCCAGAATCAAGAGAAACTTGAGTGATGAAAACAAAAAATCTATTTTTTCCATTCACTAATCTGCCTAATAATTCTACAGCAAGGATTAAAGCTGGTTACTTATTTATACCCTTTCATTAGATTTATTATGACTTATTGCACCGTGCCTCCAGCTCCACAGCAGGGAGCAGATCGCTTTATAAATAAAAAAACTCTTGCTTATTAATATATTATGAGCCTGCTTATCCCTCGCTGTACCATCCGGAAAGGCCCTAGGGGCAGCAGATGCAGTGCAGCTAATGGCAATATGCACCATGCAGCTCTTTTGCACGAGGATCGAGAAGGATGGGAGTGCCCCGTGCCTGCGTGATGGCTCCAGAGCACGGTGACAGGATGGACAGACAGCCCAAGCTGCAAGACCTCCCTGCACCTGGGCAAACACGCCGCCCCTCGAGCCCCGGCGCCCACCAGCATCTGACACCACCATCACACCTTTGCTATGCTGGAGACATAGACCCTTCTCATCCCAGGCTTCTCCTCTCTCCAAAAAATGAGCTGGGCACTGGCAGGGACATGTGCCATCCTCTTTCCCAGCATTTTGGGTATGTCCGAGCAGTCTTCTAGTGACAACTGGCCAGGTCCTGCCTCTCCCCACCTCCACAATTACTGAACATGCCAGAGGGTGGATGGCTCCTTTACAGAAGCTGGGATGTGCTCTTGTGGGTGGCAAGCTGGGGAGGACCTGCTGGGGGATTTGGGGTGAATACATGAGAATCTTGGTTCTGGTGTTTCCTCCTCATGCTGCTTCCTGGCTCCTGAACCCTCCTCCTATAGCTGGGGCTTCCCTGGGTGGTCGGAGGTGATAAAAGAGGAAGGCAGGCATCTTCAGGTTCACTCCCACAGAGCTCCTGGGCCCACCACTTTTTCCCTGCTTGGTGTGAGAAGGATCCAAGCAAGAAGTGATGTGCACACCCAACTGGGCTGTCTCATCTTGGGGGTTAGTAGTACCACACCGTGTGTCTAGAAGGCCAGAAAAATTAGGTGAGTAAACGTGCCAAAACTAATCGCCAGGAACCTGTTATTACTTGAGTTTCAGAGGAGCTGCTGAAGCAGAAACCATTTCTCCTGCACCAAAGGCGTTCCTGACGTGGCTCCACTCTCCCTGTACTTTCTGTGGGGTTCCAGGTTGGCAGTTTCTCTTCATTCACAGCAGAAATGCCACTAAGTAGGACATGCTGCATTTCTGCTCCCCAGAATTGTGATTGTCAGCAATTAAGGCAACAGCAGTTCAGTTCTAGCCATCCCTGTAAGCCCCAGCAGCAGCTGCCAGCCCATTAACAGCCTCAAATACACTCTCCTCTTTAAAATGAAGGTGAGGTTGCTTCTACTTGGCTAATTTTGCCTTGCTCATTAGCCTGGAACATCCTTCTGAGGCAAGGCCCTCCATAGCCTAGATAAGTTGTTCCCATGTCCAGCGTCCCACCGAACTGCATGGGCTCTGACACAGCCAGTGCTCGAGCTGGCACTTGCTCCACTGCAGTGGGTAGGAAGCCATACGGGCTTTCACTCTGCCTAGTTTTACTCTTTGCAACATGAGGATGAGGCAGCTTTTGGGTCATATGCTAGCACATCTTCCCCAAACCAGCCAGAGGGCCGTGCGGAGGAGATAGATGCTCACACAAGCCAGTGTCGGTGCTGCAGCAGAGTTGAAGAGCCAGAGCTAACACGCATGCACCGAGATGACTATTTGACAGAAGGATAGTCTCAGAAACCTATGTGCAGAAATGGGATCTCCTAGCGCTCACCCCCAGGCATCACCCCACAGGTGATCTCCTCCTGTCCTGCCCTGTGGATCCAGGGCCTGAATCTGTCTTGCGGGCAGAGTGTCTTGCACAGCAAATTCAGACTGGTTTCCTCGCAAAAGCAGAGCAGTCTTGGTCTTGAAAGCATGACAGATGGCGGATCAGCAACCCAGGGCAGGGAGAAACAAGGAGTCGCTTCTTCATATATCATATTTTAGGGACACGGTTTAGTGGGACTTGGCAGTGTTATGTTTACGGATGGATTCAATGATCTTAAAGGCTATTACCAACCTAAATGATTCTATGATCCTTTGATTCCTACTCCCTTCTGCCCTTCCAGCATTCAGATGGATAACTCCTTAAGAAAACAATTTCACTCTAACAGGGAAGAAGAAACCCAGGTGCCCAAACACAGGCGTCCAGTGCCACTTTAGACACTCAGGAATATATAACTTATCTGCAGATGATACTGGCAAAAGGTAACATATAGGAGGCCTTTGGGACCTGCAGCTGGAAGCTAGGGGAGATATCCCAATGCATACCATGACACAGGGCACCCATGTGCATACGTGAGTCTCACCTTTAAGTCTGTCTCTGATTTGTGTGTCTAAAGCTTTGTTTGGATCCTGCCCCAAGAGGCTACTAGACTATATCAGGAAACCGCTTTGCTATTATGAGGCTTACATCTCTTGAATGTGCATTGAGTGATACAAATTAAACTTTGAGATCTTCTTTCTCATATGGTATGGTAAAAATATAACCATTCGTTCTTTTACTGCACTCCTGAGGCAGGCTTATAAAGACATAGGATAATTAGAGTACATTTTTCAATTAGAACATCATTATTGTCTCACAGAAAATTACTAAATTATATCATTTTGTTCCACAAGTCTGCAAACGCTCTTTCAATTGTCATCAAAATAACAGTCATTTTGTTTCTGCAGACATCTCTAAGAGTGCAGAAGTAATGGCTAACCAATCTGATGCTAGTTTAGATCTGTTCTCTTACTAGAGGAAGATCTGATGGATAGATGTAAAATGAAATCGATAAAATTATATCTTTACTTGGTATGACTCTTGTTATTCTTCTTATTCTTACCATCTCATACCATATAAAAAAATAAAGCCCCTAATATATGTCACAATTATGATGATGCTACTGGAAAACTTAGTATTTTTTAAACTCTGTGACAGGGACATGTAATACTTACAGAAGTGCAGTCGTTATGGCAGATGGGTCTCTGATGCCCATGGGTGACTGTGACCCATGGGTCANGGGTCACCTACAGAGGTGTAATTTCATAAAGTTTCAAACCATTGGTTCGAAGTCAAGTGGTGCTGGGTGGAGCTGGAAGGAGTCACTGGGCTCCTGACACAGCCATGACTGGTGCTTTGCTTCATTTTCATGTGGGTTGTTTCTGAAGAACACCCATCCGTGGGTTATATTACCCTCGCTGGCTCTCCTCCTGGTTTAGGGAAGCTGGCTGGAAGACAAGAACAACACTTACAGTAAATGTTAGACACATGCTTAATTTCTGTCGTTACGGTTGTGTGTCTAAATTTGGCACCCACTGTATCTTGAGTTATTTGAACAAAACCAAATGATGGAGCTAAAGCTGAGCGCAGACACAGCTGAATCCAGATGGTTTTCAAAAGTAAATCTGTGATCCTAAATCTGCCTGGAAGCTTGCTCCAAAAGCCTAGCCTGACTTTTAAATGGGTTGCTCCTACTAAAGTCATTTGAAAGAAGTGGTGGATGAGTGGTTTTGAAAATCAGGCCCGTCTTTATAGAGGGTATTTTAACCTGGATTTATGTTTCTACCCCTTCGTCAGTTGAACAACTTCTCTGTGAAAGTGTGCAATGTTTTCATTATAAGCAAAGTAAACACATTTAGTGCAACTCGGCCCCTGATACTGTAGGATGTGAAAGATGCGCTTTACTGACAGAAGTTGTCTCTATTTTTCTGTTGGAATTGTATTAAAATTTAGAGAAGGCTGTTTAGTTTCTGTTTGGTTGTAGAGTGCTTCACTGAGTCACAGTGATCTCTCTGTTCATGAGACCTCGAGCCAAATTCATCTCAGTAATCCACTTTGTTTGATGATAAAAACAACTATCCAGCTAGCAACTGACGACAGGCAGAAAGAATGAGATGCTTCAAGAGGACTGTAGGAGAAACCAAGATAAAAAGCATCATGATTGTTAGGAGATAACCCTTGGAAATCTGTTCCTGCTTTTTATATTTCAAGGCTCTTTCAGACCTCCAAAGGTCACAGTATTTCAGCTAGAAGCGCCTTCTACCAAAATACTTTTTTCTTACTCTGATGTGTCTTCTTTGATGTTCAGAATTTTTTTATATTTTTTTTTTTTAAATATGGGAATAGTTCAGATACAATCCTGTTAATTTAGAAAGTCCTGCTGCCCTGGCAAGCCTCCTGTTATTCTTCTTCCCAGATGAGATATTTCCCTCTTTGCAAATGGGTTGCCTTGGGTTGTGGAAAGGTTTTTCCTTCTTCTCTCAATTTGCTTCATCCTCCAGGGGATGTTTCTTCTTTCCAGAATGTTTTCATGCGCTGTATGTTCCCACTATAGCTCCCTATTTGACACTATAGCTGGAAAAATGGAAAGAATACTATTTAGTCAAATACTTTGTGAGCTTTAAGGACAATATTGTTTTTCTAGAGAAGAGGTTTTGGTGACGCAAGTACAGCAAACAGCACAATAAACACTGGGCGGTGGTGATATGGTGAAACCTTTGGGTATAAATTTTTGACATTCCAGCTCTTGCCATTAATCCATGGAGTTGCAGCAGCAGGGTATATTATTTCTTCCTCTTCTGATTTACTTCAATAACCTCTTTCCTCCTCACAAAATAAATTCTGTTTTCAAAGAGGACAAAGCTTTCAACTCCTCATCCTTTGCCATTTCAATACAAATTTCCTGGTAAAATGGGGAGAGGGATTTCACTCAAAAGTGCTTTCAACATCACCGCTACCAGTAACGACCTTACTGGAAAGGACTGGAAGGGTAAAATTTTGCTCTCTGGCACATCACTGAAAACATCCATGCTTTTTCTTTCAAGGACGAGGAGGCTCTCACCATCCTTTCTCGGGAGGAAAGCATGAGCAGGGACTTGGACATTTGGCTGGATTCTGTGTATGGATGAGGATTTCCACTTTGCTTTGCCCCATGTGGGGATGACAGGTGACCACTGCCGTAGCAGCAACACCTGGAAAACAAAGACGTTCCAGGAGACAGAGACACCCAGCAACTTTGCCCAAAGCCCCATGGGGCTTTGGTGCCTCCCTGCTCTCCTGGGTCATGCCACAGAAACACGTGCAGGTCCCAGTTCAGATTTTGGCCCTAGTGTTGCTGGCGGGCAGGTGACATGCAGGGAGAGGAAGCCTCCACTCCGAGGATCACCCATGCTTCACTAACAGGAGCCTGCAAAGGACATGTCACTGTTAGCATGACGTCCGTCCAAAGTCATGACATGGGGCGGGTGTGATTCAGGTCCAGACTCTGTGTATGTATCCAAGTGCTGGTGTTTATGTGCCAGTAGTGTCCAGAGAGCAATTCAGCTGGCCAAAGGCATGTGCTGCCTCACGGTGACCTGAATCCCACCACAGACCCCACTGGCTATACTGGGCAGCTCTCTGTTGGGCTTAATGAGAGCTGGGACATCTCAACAGCAACATTTTATTGTCTGCAATTTGGACCTGATTTCCAGCCAAAGGGTCCAGTAGAGGTGGGACTTGAGTCCATACCCTACCTAGACCATTAGATGCTGACCATTAGATGCTTCCCATTAGACGGCAACAGTTTAATTTATGTATGCACACATTTGTGCGTGTCTTCACTCATTTTCTGCTGTCCTACAGAGGGCTTTGTGTAGTAAGGGTTTGCTCTTTAGTGACACTGCCATTTCCACCATGTACCAATGGGCAAGGTCTTCAAAGTGGGTGGGTGACTGCTCTGCAATCACTTTCTGCCCAATGTTCGTAGCTGTCTGGCCAGATTTCCTCACCTCCTTGAACTTCTGCCCATGTGGAGCTAAATCATTCAAGGGGGTATCTGTGTTTCTGGAAATATTACACTGCACAGGATAGACTGTCTGTTGTTGCAAGTGCTCAGGTATTTTTGGACTTGGGAAGAAGGCATTTTTAGAGAGAAAATGAGATGGAAGGAGTTACAGAATCACAAAATACCTTAATTGACTTTAAACAAAGTGCTGTATATGCCATATATGCCATACGTTATGTGGAAGGAACTTCGGGCACCTTCCAGTAGTGAATCAAGCCAAGTTTTGGTTACAACCCCATTTTGTAAGACTCAGCTTTAGCAAAAAAAAGCTGTATGGAGTTCTCAGGTTCAGTGTTCTTCTCTCACAGATGCTCCATCACACCATCACCTCACAGAAGCAGTAATATGATGCAAAGAGGCCTTTCCATGGCAGCCTTCTGATCACTGCACACAGCTCTGTGCACACGGTATGGCCATGCATCTCCAGAAATAATGAGAAATCACCTTAACAAACCTATCCCAAACACATCCGTGCCAGCCACAAAAAACCCCAACAAACAAAACCCCCAAAACAAGACCTTCAGTTGGTTAATTTTAAGAATTTAAACTCAGAGCAACTGTAGATGGTCTGAAGGTTCAGACCAGATGAACATCTTCTGCATCTGATAGTCCTCTCAGCCCAGACATTTGCTATAGGCTGCGAGAAGCTCTCTCTGATCCTTGCTGCTCTGATGGTTAGAAATCAGCTTCTACTTCATTGACCATTTATACTCATTTCTTCTAAATCCTGTTTTATTATTATTTTATATAAAGAACCCTTTATCCCTAGTATATTTAGAGAAAGTGTATGCCCTTAGCTTTTGCCTTAGTAGGCTAAGCTATCTGAACCCTGTAGATTCATCTAAATAAACAGATTCCACATACCTCTGTCTTTTATAATGTTTTTTTTCTTAACTTCCTCTTCTCTGCTGTTGTTAGAATTTTTAGCAAAATCTGTTACAATTTTTAGCAAATATCAACATTGCTATTTTCCTAATATTGAATAAACTCAAGTCAGCAGTGTTTATCAAAACACTCACTGTGTGTTATTATTATTATTATTCATGACAGTAGCCCACAGGGGCCCCACGTGCTCTCAGACTGCATGTTGCTTGCACAAATCAGGACAGTGATTACCTTGGAGACTTTAGCTAAAGCAGACTAAACAGACATTCAATAGAGGCAAAAATGTACATCGTCACTTCTATTTCACAGCTCAGAAACAAAGATCACATAAGAAATGTCTTCACAGCTACTAAATGATCAATATGTCCCCATGCAAGACTGACCAGCAAAGCCTTATGTGGATTAAGAAAAAGCTCAGTACATTTTGGACTAGATGATCTGAAAGGTCCCTTCCAACCTAAGCAATTCAGTATTACAATTCATGTTGATCTGATGTTCTTGAACACTAGATTTGCCGCACTGATGATGGAAAACTTGGAGCCTGAACCTCTGTCTAGTGAAGCAAAGGGAACGGGCTCTTTGCATTCTTCCCCGCCAGTGGAGAGCCCTTGATTTGTTCCAGATAGATAGTCTGCAAAAGTGATGAGTGTTGTCAAATGTTAGCATCATGCTCTCTTCCACCAGCGAGTGCTAAATACATGTAGAAGAAGAGATGCTAAGTGGAGAGAGCTGTCGTGTCCTCCTCAGCACAGGACTGCTGTGACCTCTATCTTGGGCTCTTCTGTAGCTATCTCACATGGAAGACGAACATGAGCAATCAATTGAAATTAATGACCAAAAGGTCAGGTGAAGCATGAGTGAACTTTCCTGGAAGTAAAATAGTAAACCTTAGGCTGTAAGTAACCTGACATAATCGGTGAACTGAGGGAAGTGAACACGAAAGATGACCCCAGGCTGCGGAGAGAGACCCACCAAAAGGGACTGCCAGTGTGAAAATCTTTGAAAGCAGTTGCTCCAGTCTAACACCTCAAAGGTGAACACTCAGAATGGTAAGGTTTTTAAAAAAAACAACCCCACACATAATTTTTTCTAAGTTTTAGGTCAAAGTCAGGCAGGTACCTGTTACACACAGGCAGGGTTTGAGCTGAGCAGACTCAAAAAAGGACAAAGACCTTCTATTTCCATTACTGATCACATCTCCCTAATATAGAGAGCTACATACTGCCCAAAAGAAGTGTCGCACACTGTCTTCAGTGCACCTTTCCTGTCCCCCAGGGATATTAAGTACATCTTCTGACATGCTTTCTTAGCTAATCTGGCTACAGGTGATGGAAACTCTAGTCCTAAATTATTCTTAGGTAATTCTCACTATGTGCTAAGTTCTGGTCTTTTAGATCTGAAGATCCTGTTACCCCGACTGTAATTCAAAGGCATGGTGCAGAATTTACTTTAAATCAGCACTTCAGGCCTCATATACACACTCTTTTTCAAGGCTAGGAGAAATAACTGAATAGTCTGGTTCTATTCTACCTCCGAGCAAAAGCACATTGAAATAATCTTTCTGTGCTGAGTTCCTGTCCGGGACCTTACCTTGAAGCCTATATCAAATCTAATATCCCTTGAAAGTGGCTTTGACTGTGCTTCTTGCAGTCACTAGTGTGTGTGTTAAATATCTTCTTCTTTGCTGCTCTTCTCTTTTCCACTTGTGAATAAGAAGAGACCAAGACATAAGAGAACCTTAGTTACTTCAGTCTTCTACTTAATCTGAAACCAAAACAAAAAAACAAACCAAAAGCAGATATAGAGCAGAACAGCACAGCGTAAACAGCAACACATCCAGCACCTCGGTTTCATGTCCTTATCTCTTCTGCTCCTTCTCCCGTTCCTTCTTCCCACTCCTTATTTCTCCATACAAATGAAGGATCCTGCTGAATTTTGAAATGATGGGTTTCTTCTTCCTGAGGATTCCTACTCTTGAGATATTGGTTCAGTTTATGCCATGGGGGAACATGAATGAAGCCTGTGAGCAAACTCTTGTTGCAGAGGGGAACCATGCATGGGGCTGGGGCAGGGCAGGGAGGGGGAAGTGCTCAGCCATCTGAGACCAGACAAGCGCTGGTGTTTCAGCATCAGCGTGGCTCCTCAGCACAGTACTTGCCCAGTCCCACCCCAACCTGCTCAGTCTTCCCCTCATTTCCTAATTCTCTTAGGTTACAACCATGGCCTCGCCAGATACAGCCTTGTGGCCAGGCAGCTACAGCACAGTTGTAGCCAGCTGGCCACGTGCCAGAGGGCTGGTCACTGCGGTGCAGGAGAGGTGACCTCCCAATGGCACCTACAAGAGAGAAGCAAGAACTGTCCCCATTGCAGAGACCTCTGTCCAGGCCTTTCCATACCCATACCCCATGGGGCACAGCCGTGAACAAAGCCCTGTGGCAAGCCCTGCTCTGACTGCATGAAGCTATTGGTCCTCACCTGCTAACCTGTGTGTGTCTTACTGCTCATTTCAGCTGAAGAGGACTCTCGGAAGTGCTGCCCCAAAGACAATAGTATGAAAACACAAGACACCTTGTGAATGGAGTTGCCATCTGGTGTGGTCAATGCATGGGACGTGGTGCTTCCCCCAGGGGCTGTGCTGGAGGCACTTGGAGCCCAGCCCACCAGGAGCTGCATCTCATTGTCCAGGCTCTGGGAACTTACTTGAGTATCTAACACTCCATATGAACACTTCTGCACCTCCTGCTTGGACACCCTGTGATCCCCTGTGCCGCCCAGACCCAACCTTTGAGCATAGTGCCATCTGGTGAGGCCTGAGATACTCCTGCAGCCCAAACAAATAATGTCACATCTCACTCACTAACCCCTTGGGACAGTAAATTTTAAAACTGGGCCTAAATGCCAGCACACCCCTGAAACAAATTTTCAGCAGGAGAAGCAACAATAGGCCTAGCATTTCACCAAAAATTGCATGACTGAATCTGCTCACTCCGTTATCAGCCACTATAGCTCCAAGCTGAGTTGGTTCCTAACCCAGCTTTCATCCACTACAACCAGGTTTAAAATTGTATCTTTTGGCACTTGACACCCAGGATACAGAGGGTTCTTGAACAGACACAAAGGGAGCCCTCAATACTGGGTTTGTTATGCTGTGCTAATACTGCATCAGCTACCTAGAGAGGTGGTATCACCTCCTCTTTATGGAGGAAGAACTCAAGGTCCCCAGAGAATCCCTTTGGTCTCCTGCTCAAAAAGAAACTGGCTTGGCAGGAAATGTCCCTGTTGAAGAAGATGTTTTCTTTACAAATGTCCTGCTCTAGATGCCTTCTTCTCCAGCCATAAGATGGTGCTCTGTGCATGGAAACACGTGGCTGGGAGAGGCCACCGGGCTGGCTGCCACTGAAGCACCTTTCACACAAGCATTCCATGAGCTCAGGCTCCCACCTCGAATCTCTTGGCTGCAGCCTGGGACTGAGCCCTGTGGGTGGGTGATGGGAAGCCAGTGGGGTGAGTCCTGGTTTATGGGACTTGGAGGGGCTGCATAAGGCAAGATTTCATCTCCCAAAGCAGAGGTTTGAACGCACCAACTAAACACACAGATGCATAGAGGCGAAGGTTATTTCTCGTTGCATGGGGGGCTCTAGCACCCTCTCCCCAACATGGCCCTAGAAGAAAGACAAATTTAAGCAACTCTTGCATTTCCTGTCTGGTTGGACCAGAGGGTTAGCATTGGGATCCAGATCGCAGATACCCAAATGAGGCTGTCAGAGATAGGTATCCACACAACATAGGTATCCACATCAAAGTGCAGACCTAACCAATGCAAGAGCTGTTCAGGTAAATATAGGCTTCTAGGGGTGATTGAGGTGCCCTCGATTACCCAGGATGTCTATCCAGGGCTGGCTGATATGAGACAGGACCTAGAGGAGACCCACACCTGGTGTCTGCAGGCCAGGTAGGATACCTCAAGCATCCTAGGTGGGACTAAATGCCTGCATTTATGGAACTAAATCAAGCCATGGCTCTCTCCAGCCCCTAATGGAAGTTCATAGGTAGACAACTCCACCAGAGACTCCTAACTCCACAGACCTCAATACTGCACTGAACTCCATCCTCGATCATTTGCAGTCACTTAACCGGTCTGCAGTATTCCTGCTTTGACACCCCCTCAGCGACTTTTCTCATTATCGTTCACCATAATTACTCTACCCTAAACATATGCTTCTGTTTCCTATGAGTTAAGGCTACAAATGGAGATTTTTAGTCCTTGCTTTTGGAGGATTAGTATTTGCAGTTCTGTTGAACAGGTACTGTGTCAAGTATGGTTTGCTATCCTCCAACTGAGGAGGATAAATGCAAGGACAGGTGGCAAAAGGCATATTTTATGAGTGAGAAAATGAAATAAAACAAATGAAAATGCACAATGTTTTCTTCTGTTGTCAGTGGAACCGTATGTTTTTGTTATGGCTGCATGCAATGCGAATATTAGCTCTGATCTGCAGAACTGCCAATTAAACTGCTGATTTAGATTATCGTATTTCATGCATAGTAACTTTACAGGCTTTGACCTTTTTTTTCATTGTCTGTAAAACCTTTATGAGTTATTAGCCTTTTTTTGTTAAATATATTTTAGAAGTGAGAGGTTTATTCCTGCTATGACATTAAAGGAGGCATTTTGCTGCTAGGAGAGTTTAGCGTTTTATTCAGCTGTGGTAACTTTCCCTTATACTCGAGCACGAAGCACAATTAAGACAGAAATGTTGAGTAGTTTTATTATGCCCTTGTGTGAAGAGCTAATCTTTTTTTCTCCACTTCATTTTTCAGGGATTCCCAAAGGACTTTACAAACTCTACACATTTGTCTAGCACCCTCTGTAGTGGCATAAACAAAGAATACATGGACCTCAACTGGGGCTTTGGCTTTTATACTTTTAGTGATTCCTCTTTCTCTTATTGCAAGTTTCAAGAGCACTGAAATTTCACGGTTAACGTTCTGGGTTTATGGGTAAATTTTGCTTACGTTAATTTGGGCAATTTGTTACATTGGTGGGTAAAAAGGGGAAGAGAGGACTGGGGTCCTTAAATCAAGGCATTTATTATTTCAAGGAAAAATTTCTTTACACAGAACAATGCACAGGTTCACCTCCTGAATTACCAGTGGGAGACAATAATGAATGCCTTTCAATAAAAATGAAAGAAAGCGCTTTTTTCCCTATAGGAAAACATCAAACATTCCTAAGGAAGTAATTTCATTAGTCATTCACTTTTCAAAAACAGGCATTTTGTTTTAGCCTGGCTTTCTATGGAAACACACCGTGTGCATTTGTAGCCTTGGGTCTTGTTCTCTGGTTGTTCCCTCTAAATAACTTTTGCTGAATTTGTTCGAATTTGATAGAGTAATTGAAGAGTCTGAGATATAAGGAAATGAGGTGAGGACACCTATCCCATTACCCTGTCTTGGACAGTGACTATGGATGCAGGGAACATCTCCTGTTACTTTCCCAGGATTATCCCCCAGCATCCAGGGCTTGAGGCTCACAGACGTCCTCAGCCACAGCTGGTACCTTTGTGTCTTTTAATCTTCTTTACAACAGAAAAAAGGCAAATCTCATCCTGCTCTGCTTGCATGTTGCATATTTAAAGTAGAAAAAAGAGACACTCTAAGTAACCCAGCTGAGGGAAAGCTGCAGCACAAGCAGTTATCCCTTACTAGACTTCAAGAAAGAGATTCTCCCCATAGGTTGTCCAGCACATTTTGTCCTTTGTCTCTCTGTTTCTCAGGCCTAGATTACATCATGATAAATTCTCCTAATGAAGGAGAAGCATGAAGCGCACAGTCTGATATTCTCTCATTATTCTGCCTTGCCTCTTGGGCATTGGCCAAGTAAACTGCCACGGAGATGGGCATGTAAACCTCCCTCCCCAAGACAGTCTTGTAGGAAGAAGCTGAGGAATTGAAACAGACAGTGACAGGCTTCACACGGCTCTGTAATTTATTGTGACAGCCACATAAAAACTTCTCCTTAGTGATACGGAGGAGAAGAAAGCGCCTGGTCGGATCTTGTGCATGTTGGCAGGCTGAAGTGTTTCACAGCGTCCACCCCATGCTGAGCTCTGCAGCTTCCAGACCATCCAAGGAGATGGAGGTGGTCACCTCCTGGCTCTCACAGCCCAGGGGACTTCAGACTGGGCACAGAGTAACTCGCTGCACCGACAGCACTTCCAGTTCCAGCATCTTCCTAAGGCTGCCTAAAAATTTCCTTTAGAATCCCGAGAATCAAGCAATTTAATGGTACCCCAAATAATCACTGTCAACACCGGCTGCACTTGCCACAGGGACTCTTGGTCACCATTATTTTTTGCCATGATCTGCGGTGACTGAATGTTATAATTTCTGGGATCCTACAGGCAGTCGTTAAAATGCTGGTAAGTTGGTATTGATGTTTGGTTTCCTCTGCGTAAGCAGAGTATTTCTCATCAGATAACTATGCTTTTTTTTGTCTTGAACAATGGAAGAAATGAAATGTACACTGAATTTCTTTCCCATGGGCTGTTTATATTTCAATATACAAGGATAATTTATACAAGAAAACGTAACATCCCTGATTACATGCAGTATTTAAGAAAACAGCCAGACTCATCCAATTTGAAAAGAATAAAATAACGTAGGAGATGGGGGACTATTTTTATGTTGATTTTGACTTCTGAGTCATCAAGTTAGGAGAAAGCCCTGTAGCAAAAGTACTCACCCTATATAGAGGGTAAAAATAAACTGAAAATAAAGACAACCTGAAAAGAAAAGACAGCATCTTTACAGGGCCCTTTCCTTCTCCAAGCTTATTCTTAAGTAGTCAGGAAATCCATGTTGAGGTACAACTTCTTCCAAAAAGGCACTTAGTGAAGGAATTCCAAGTGCCTGTTATGAGGGGAGGTAAAAGTCCCTCTTGGTCTGAGAGGGGCCCCATGCTCTAGGAACCTGTGCTCTGGCTTGTGCTTTTGGTGTCAGTGTCACAGAGTCTGTTTGCTCTGCTCATCCCAGCGACCCCAGCAGCACAAGGAGATCAGCACACAAGATGGAAAGCTGTAGGTTGGAATGTGTGACCACTCTGGCATGACCCCAGCAGTCACAGGCAACCCAAAACTTGCCTCAGAGCTTTGCAGAGGGTGAGAAAAAGTACCCCAAAGAAGGCAGTGACATTGGAAATACCTGAGATCCTTGTTGATGTCCCATGCCAGGCACTGGCCCAGGAACAACCCTGGGAAAAGCAGCTCTCTCCACTGGAAAAGGAAGGTTTATTAGATTGCAGCAAAGAGGAACCAGGACCACATAAAGCCAAGCTGTCCAAGTTTGGCCACTTGCCTGGTGCGTCTCAGTCTCAGTCTCTTCCTGCTGTGTCTCTTCCAGTATCAACGGAGAGCATCAGAACCTTCCAGAAGTGTCTTTGCTGACTGTACGGAGGAGCTGTGTTCTCTGTTTAACTGCTCAAATAAATCCCTGCTTAAGTGCAGTGAATAAAAGCCTTAGTCTCACCCTTTGCTTTGCTGATGAACTTCCTCAACCAAAATTTTCCAGGCTTCCAGCCATGGACCTGAAGACACGCTAGCAAAATTCCCCTTTTTCTCTTGGAGATTGTTTTGGTTTACAGCTGCAGAATCAGGTCTAGCTGGGATTTTACCCCATCCTGCGTGCATCCCCATATTCTGTGTCTGACTCCTTCCCTAGGAGTTGATGCTACTTCTTCTCATGGAGCTGACAGCTCATGGAAGTGCCAAGCCATGGGCGTGGGAGGCTGGTCCTCTTTTTTGATCCATTGCTCTCAGCACTGATATTTCTCACCACTTTTCCAAAAAGATCTAATAATATGTCTTCCCACAGTTCCATGCCCTGCAGCGGGTTTCCTTGAGCCACACAGCCCCCTCTAAGGCTTCACGTTGTGTGTGAAAGTTGTGACTAGAAGAGCAAAGGCTTTGGTAGCATTACACTTCATAGAATCATAGAATGGCTCAAGATAGAAGGGACCTTAAATATCATCATGGAACTCCAACCCCTTTGCCATGGGCAGGGACACCTCCCACTAGACCAGGCTGCTCAGAGCCCCATCCAGCCCAAAGAGGGCATTCACAACTTCTCTGGGCAACCTGTTCCAGTGCCTCACCACCCTCACAGTAAAGAATTTCTTCCTAATATCTAATCTAAATCTCCCCTCTTTCAGTTTAAAACCATTACCCCTCATCCTATCACTACACTCCCCGATAAAGGGTCCCTCCCCATCCTTCCTGTAGGCCCCCTTCAGGTACTGGAAGGTTGCTATAAGGTCTCCCTGGAGCCTTCTCTTCTCCTGGCTAAACAACCCAAACTCTCTCAGCCTGTCCTCATAGCAGAGGTGCTCCAGCCCTTTCATCATCTTCATGGCCCTCCTCTGGACCCATTCCAACATGCTAAAACCTTAGTTTAGACTGAGCTTGCATGGTACAAGCTTCCCCGCTGCCTGGTGTTACCTGTGCTCAGAACAGGAGCATCCAGGGGATGAAGCAGCTGGGAATAGCTCAGTATTTCACCTTTGTCAGTCTGCTGGAATATGGAAAACAGGCAGTTGCAAACCATGCGTTCAGTGCTTTTCCCAGCGCACATGGCCATGCAGTGGGGAAAAGCACGGAGAGTATAAAAACCAGCACGCGTTTGTGTTTGTGCACATGCACATATATCTTGCTGACCCAGCAGCAATCAAAGTTGCCATCAAACACCATCCTTTTCCTTCCCTTGGCTGACCCCAGTGTGAGTGCCCTTTTCTTAATGCAAGACCCTTTAGCACTGGGAATGATATTGGCGATGAACTGTGCAAACCTGATGGCTGAAGGCAGAATTGTTCCTCCTGAGCTGGAGCAGGCACTTTGTCCGCTCCCTGGCAGTGACTAAGGCAGCAGGTAACCTTTTCTTTCTTTGCGGGGCCTTTCAGAGAAGATTTGAAATACAATCTCTATTAATGCTGTCACTCCTCCCGCAGAGGTGCTCTCCCTCAAGCCCACTTTCTCTTGTGGAGAAACAAGGGCTTTCTAGAAAAAGATGTCACACCTATAATTAGACCCGAGATATACCAAATTGGCACCTGCTGGTGGGAAGGTGACCTAGCAAGTAACCACCTAACAAAAAGACCTTTGCCAGGGTGAGACAAGACATACAAACTACCCAGTGGTTAAGGTTATATGTATGTGGCACTTTGCAAAGAGCTCTATCAACTGCATCGATAGGAAGGGGGTGAAATTGCACAAAGAATGAACCAAATACTTACCGTTCACCACTGATCCCTGAATAAATGAATTAATATTTTTTTCTAATAAAAGACTTTGCGAGGGAAATGTACCCTGCGGTACAGTCACAGATGTGTGGGGTCCTTTGCTTCCCCCTGCTGACACCCTGAAACGGCGCAGGGTGGGCTGTGGCTCCCGCCAACCGTGGGAGTGGGGAAAAATGAGGATGGGCTTTGCCGGCAAGCGCTCCCGCATCCCACAGCTCCCACGGTGCCGCTGCCAAGAGGTGTGTGAGCGGGTGGCCAGAAGGAATAAAAGCAACTGCAGGCAGGGTCCCAGGGAGCCAAACGCGGCTCTGGGGTCCCACCAGAGAGGACTATCCCAGCTGGCTTTCACTGGAGGCTGGATTTTGCAGTTCCCCTGCCCGGTCTCCCACGCACGCAGGTAAACGGATTCGGCACCCACAGCACTCTCAGGTAAGAGGGATTTGCTGGGAAGTGGACAATGTGCTGGGATAAAAGCCAGTGTGGTGGGGCTTTGTGGTTTGTTAGGAAGAAATCAGCTCTGGAAGAGAACTTTGTTCTGAATATTTTAGAAAAATAAAAAGAAATCATTCCCTCTAGCAGTCTTTAGGCTGCTCCGGAGGGGCTTGCTAGCCCATGTGCATCTACCGTGTCCCAGCAGGACCCTCCAGCAGTCGGGAGCCACTGAGTGGGAACTGGGGTCTTAGGAAGCCCCAGCGACTCTGCCTGCTGCGTTCACCAGCGTGGAGTGGGGCACCTGAAGCTGGGAGAGGGCAGAGCTCAGTTTGAGAATACTGAACACCGTAGGACCAGTGTGGAGGTGGCTCTTGTTTGGGCTGAGGTATGGTGGGGCCAGCATGAAGCTGCCTTTTGGCTTCGTCATGGGTCAGGGATGCGCCAGTCGGTCAGTGGCTCCTCTTCTTTTGCCTCATGTTACCTAAACATTTAGGGTGAGAATAATGACCAGAAGAATAGTTCAAAGCTAAAACTGGCTGAAATAACAAAGAAAGTGGGATAGAAGGTCTGCGCTACAGAGACTTATCACTGCTGCTTGTCAGGGACAAGGAACTGAGTTACAACCGAAGGCAGCAATGTGGGGACACAGCGTGAGTGCCAGGCGGGCAGCAGCCAGCACTCCGGGGCAAACCTGGCCACCAGCCACCGGTGGAGTGGACGCTGAAGGGGGAAGTGCTGGACAGGCTGGGGGAGGCACAGGGATGCTGTGGCTGTGTGGAGAGGCCCCAGCCTCCTCCGAGGGGCTCAGAAACTTGTCCTCCGCGGCTGGCCCTTGTAACACAAGAGCAGGTCCCTTCACCTGGGGGAAATGGCTCCAGGGAAGGACTAATGGGAGGAGGTCCAGAAGTTAGCTTTGGTCTTTAACTTTTTTTTTCCCTAGTTGTGGCTGAGTTTTCCATTTTGCACATGATTTTCCCAGCCCACCAGCAAACAGGGAGCAGGCAATGTGTGCCAGGACATCCCCCCCTGCCTTCGCGTGCCTCCAGTCTTCATGCTGCACCACTTGCAGGTTCCTGCGAGTTTCAGCGATCGTTTCCCTGTCTCAGCTGGGGAACAAAACCGTTCCCCAGCAGCCTGGCTGCTGAATTGCACTTTAGCACCCTCATGCATTGGCACACAGGAAACTACTCATCTTTAACAGCCACAGCAGCTTCTGCAGAATCACCAAAGGGCTGGGGGAAAGGGGCAACACCTATTTATCCAGCAAACATAATGACTTTTCTGAGGGATTTCTCAGTCCTGTAGGAGCCAAAGCTAACGTCTGTGGAAGGGCTGAAACCGTTGCCTGGTGGCTATGTGTGTTGTGTCCTTGTGCAAACACGTTTTGTGTGCAGTTATCATGAATTTGCTTTCTTTTTCTCACCTGTTAAAACACCACGCAGAGCTCTGATTCGCAGTCATTTCTGAGCTCCATCACTAGATGGTGACACATTCCTAGATACTGAGTCCTCCTTCAGTTTGTCTTTTTTCCTTTAGTGTAAAATAGCGGTAAATTTAGACAAACCATATGTTTTACCCCCTGCTTATGGAAATACAGCATTCCCAGCTACATGCAATTCTGCTCAAGATAATTTGGTATTCAACCAATTTTTAATATGGCATTGGCTTTGTTAACATGGTTTCTGCAAGAATTACTGCTATAAAAGTAATTCTAGTCATGAACATTTATATAAAGACTAATATTACTGATCTCTCCATAATTTAGAATATTTTTTTAGCAGCCAACGGCATACTCAAAATGAATGCCTGTTTTTACACTTTCCAGGAACAAATCTGCACTGAAAGTTTTTAAGTTTAAAATTAATGTGCCACTTGGTTGTGGAAACTACCAGTTTTCCTTCCTCTTCCCTTTATTCCCTGAGCAAGCACATAACAGTGCTTATTTCCTTCCTTAAAATATTCGCCAACAGTTGCAGGCCAAAGGCACAGTATTTGTTCTTCTGAAGAAGGTTCGGTGGCCGGAATGGGAAGTATGCACTCCCCAGAGGTCAGGCACTCATATGTAATCTCCATTCCAGTCCATTGTTCAGTATTGGTGGGGATGTCCCCTGGGATTTGCAAGGTTTATAATAGCAGTAACAAGCCATCAAATGAGGCTTGTGGCACAGTATGAAGATGAGGGCTGGAGAAGGAGAGCTAAAACTCATGAGATGCCTGATGTGATGTTGCATGCTAGAAACCTGGATATATATGTTGCTGGTGGGTGCTACACACAAGTGTCTCAGCATGGGTTACTGACCCGGTGGGATGCTCGGCTCCTCAACAACAGGTAGAGCCAGACCTGCCTCTATCACTGCCGTCACTGCCAGGAAATAGAAACTGCAACATCAATGTGCAAGGAGCAAACCCTGTCCATTCCCCACGCCGGCAGAAGGTCCTGTGCTGCTGTAGCTCATGGGTCTCTGGGCTTGCAGGAGAATGCAGGCTGCCAGGAGACATCCAGCTTTGCTCAGCCATGTCTGGCAGGGCTTGGGCAAGCTATGGAGGGGGGTACAGCCACATATTGGTTGGGTGGTACAAGTCTGGTTTTATCTTCGACACACGTTTAGAGCCCGGTGGTCAGGCTGGGCTCAGCATTGCATGGTGAGAAATCTCACCAGGGTGGGGTTTGTGACAGCTTAGAATAGAATGAAGCTAAGCTTGAAATATTGCTCTGTAGTCATTAAGGAACTTAAGGAGGCTAATTTGAGGAATGTGCAGAAATGCAGCTTCCCCCATCCCGGCCTCTACCAGACACAGTTGGTGTTGGTGGTAGACCTGTGGTGACCCTGGCCAGAGGCTGAGTCTTGAAGTGCGTATGTGTGTGTGTGAGAGCTTTCCACACTCCCATTGATGCTGGATGCTACTCAACTGTCTGCTGCTGTCTGACACCCAGGCCTTGGATGCCTAGCTGCTTGCTCATCCCTCACCCCACCTCGTAAAAATTCTTCTTTACAAAGAGCTACTTTCTCATCCAGCTACTTTTTTATCAAAGGCATCTTGTTCTGGGCTCTCTGTGGTTTGCAGTTTTTATCCTACATTCCTCTTCAGAATCCTCCTTGATCTGAAAACTGTTTTCATCCTCCCCTTTTCTTTAATTCATTTTCGCTCACTAAATAATTTTTGCAAAGGTTTGTGTAGTGAACCTTATCCGTTTCACTGGGTTTTCTCATAAGAGTTAAATGCATTTTCTTCTGCCCGATCAAAGTCAAGATAGAAACTTTTACAGTTGTCAGGAAGACGGCGTTAGTACTTCTCCCCCAGCCTTGCTGTGACCCCCAAGCTCTAGCATCACCAGCAGGCAAGCCCAAAGCTGCTGGAAGGCATACCTGGCTCTGAGTATGCCCCACTCGGACGGCTGCTGCCTGGATTTGTGGATAATTTGAGTTTTTTGAGGCTGGTGAAAGCCTGACAAAGTGTGTGAGTGACTCTGAGTCAAAATATTTAGTAAGTTAAAGACACTTTTCATAACCACGTTCATTTCTGTATCCCCACAGACACCCCAAAAGGCTCTTCACAATGACTGCCGGCCTGGAGAAAGCCTGCCACCGGTGCATATCGAAAATTGCCAGCAATGGTAAGGCAGTTGTGGTAGTAATCGCCTTCTGTAGTTAAGCAGCCCTGCTGCTAGGATGGGTATAAAAAGGAACTAAGACGATACCACGTCATACCTGAATCTTCCACTGAAGCTTCTTTTTCTTCCCTCCTTTCTGAGGTATTTCCTTTTCTAGGCAATTTTGGATGGAGCGCACAACAGTAACTATCCTGGCAGCATCTGCTCGTCGCAGTATTTGGATTGTAGCAGACCAGTGTAAAGTTTCAAACAAATACAACCACCACCAAATACCTCAGTGTGGGCTGCAGCAGACCACCTAAGCAATATCACGAGCCTGTCTCCTGTTTCAGGTGGTGCCTTGCATGTAGTTCTGCAGACGTATCTGCAGGGAAAACCACGCGGTAAAGAGCAGCACATCCAGCCTGGGAACAAACTCCCCCAGCAGCAACTCCTGCAGAGCAAAACTGCTGCCAGCCTGTGTGCTGACACGGGGACACGAGGTCTGTGACAGGGTATGGTCAGGAATAATTCCCCCTTTCACCCGGAGACATCTGGAGCAGGGTCTCCTTCCCTCCGCTTGCCCAGCCCCTGGCACAGTGGCCACTGCAGGCACGGGTAGACCTCCTAAGCGGCCACGTGTTGTGGGTAGGAAGCATGAGTTATCTGAATGGAGGTCTTCACACGACACCCTGGGCTCACTCAGGCTTTGGGGCAGCTGGTTTGTCCCAGCCAGGGTGGAGGACACAGAGGACTGCAAGGAGCCGACAGCTCCTGGGCTGGGTGACCAGCCTGCTTCTTGCTCTCCGAGGAGCAGCCCAGCAGAAAGCGGACCCGGGCTGGGAGCCCCGCAACCTGAGAAGAGAGGCACAGGAGAAACACGCTTCAGGAGTGGGTTTTTGGAAGACCAGGGAAGCAGTGTCCTTGGCAGGAGCTTAAAATCCAAGGGTTTTAAAGCAGCTGACTCCCGCTGACTGCATCTCCTTTTCACTCCAAGCTGCAAATGCCTTTTGCTTTCACTTCTAGGCAGGAGCAATTTCTAATTCCACTCAAATATGAGGAGAAGAAAACCCCTTGACCACTCACCATAATTGATACTTCACCCACACTAATTGCTGTGTTTGCCAATCCAGGGCTGTTACCTTGTGGTCTTTTATATTCCTGCTTTTGGCTTCACTTGAAAGGCTCTCAAAGTTCACAACGAAGTTTAATTAACGATTAAGCCCGTTAACTCCTTGCTGCCTTACAACCCTTCAGAGAAAACCAAGCCAGGGCAACAGACAGCCCTGGCCTGGGTTCAAACCAGGCTCACCCACAGGAACCTGGCACAGACAGGGAAGGAGAGGACATTTTCTGGCCCGCTTATTCACGCTCATCGTTGCCCCAGGCCAAATGAAGGCTGGAGAATGATGAACGCCGAGGGGTGCGGAGCATGCCCCAGCGGGCTCCTGGGAGTGGGACTGGGTTGGTGTCAGCTCCCCCACACCCCTCAGAGAGGACATGCGGGTGGGATCTGGGCCTGCTGGTGAATATCACAACAATAAAAGGCAAAAGTGGTATTTTCTATGACTTGTGTTCCCACCTGTTACAAGTGAAATGTCAGTGTTCCCTGTCGATATTAAATCATCATTGGGACTTTATTGATGACAGAGATAATAAATGATCTTTCTGAAATTTCTCTGAAAGAAAGGAATTAGTTCTGATCTCATCTATGCTCTCTTACATCAGGAGCACCCTCTTGCACACCCACAAAGTTACCCATGAGTAAGGCAACTCAGAAACACCTTTCCAGGAAACTCATTATCTTTAGGTTTTCATTACCTTTATGTTCAAAATCAGCTCAGCTTTAGCTAGGGATCAGCTAGTGCATCCAAAACTGATTTTCTGTTCATTAAAATGCAAACCCTCCTGAAGTGCAGTGACACTTAATTTCACTTTTTCTCATCATCCTGTGTGTATTTTTCAAAGAGCATTTCAGCTCAGCCCCACCTTTGTACCTATGAGCTCACAATATTTAAATGACTCTGAAGAGGCAACCTACCTGTGCAGCATAATTTAAATTCTTTTCATTCTTGGTACAGCAATTGAAGTTCAGAACCCACTACTCCGGGCCTGTTGAGAAGCAAACTGGTGGATCTTTATGTAATCTTTATGTAATGCTTAAATCTTGTTTTAAAAGTACATCTGTAAATCAATCACAGGGGGCCAAATCCAGAACTTAGACCATGGCATAAGTGTAGTTCAGTAGCGAGAGATATGGCATAAAATTCAGACCAGCGGCTCTGCAATATTGTCTAACCCCCAAAGCACCTACATCTACGCCTATGTCTACATCTACGTCTGCCTCTATGTCCTCCCCATCTTGAATATTCCCAGATTACTGGCACCTCCTCACTCTACACCATTTCTGACGAGCAGCGTTGCTGCATTACTGGTGTCAATGCTGGAACCTGGAACTTAAATTTTAGGTGGTGTGACGCTGGCATAACTTATCTGGGTATCAAAGTACTATTTCACAGTAACACAACCTTGTCTAAGCAAACAGCGATGGCCTGCACCAAACAGCTGGTGGCCCTGAACTTGGATTTGGTCTGCAAGTCAGTTTTATCACACTTCCCCTGCCCGCTACAATGGCTTTGCACAGGGACTGGAGACCTCCATGGGAATGGCTGTTCCTTACACTGAATCTTCCAGCTGATGAGTATCTAGTTTGGTCAACGGATTAAATCACCCCAAGGGTGGTATTCCTGCCATTTGTCCCAAGATACCATTCCATCAATAAATCTCCTTGCTATGGCAGTTAGCCTCACGGACAGAGTGATCTTTGTTTCTGCTCAAGTTCATCTCAGGTCTCAACCTTCATAGCTCTTTGGATCACTCACAGGTCCTTTTTTGAGTGCTCAGACCTTGCTCTTATTTTCTCTCATTTGTCTGTTGGCTAGCCAAGCCGAACAGATTTAATTATTTTCCTTCAAAATTAGCTCGTTCAAGTCTTTTCTGCATACCCCATCTGATATAATGACATTTTCCTGTCACTCGAAAGCCCAGCAAGGCACGCAGTATCCATGATTACCAAACCCAGGGGTGGACTCATCCCTGGTCTGTAAAACATATGACCTTGCTGGAGCTGGTTCCCCAGAGCGATCCACTGAGATTTCCTTTGCCACCGCAGCACCCACACATAGTGCATCCTTTCTTTTCTCCAAGTCCCTATCAATACTGCAGAGGATGCCTGCAGATGCCGTGAAGGAATAAAACATGGATGAAAATACCCGCTACCCACCAGCACTCCAGCCTGTTACACCACTGGTGTCCATGCTGCTGTACAGCACACCGTGACACTCCTTGCTAAGCACTTGCTTGCACTACCATCTGCATCTGCCTCAGGGCATGATCAGTCCTGGGGCCTGGCCAACTGACACAAATTTGTTCCCATCCAGACTGCTGAGAGTCAGTCCCCTTCGGAGCAGAGTTCCCGTGGGGCACCTAAAGGGAGTACTGCGAGATTATACCTGGAGTTTTCCTCCTCAGCTTGCTCATGAAGATAAATCCTGGGGTAACTGCAGCATTTGTTTGGAAGCTGGTACCATCTCATTTAAAAAAAAAAATAAATCCTTTTTTATCAGGAACCTGACAGGCTATAGAACAAACAGCATTTGGGAGTGATGGCAATGCACACAACACTTTGTTTATTACTGTATTTATTATCAGAGAGCTTGTCACACACTCTACTGAGTAGGCTGCACTACAGCTGTATTAGCATACTACCGACGAAGAGTGGGTAGGTTGAGATTTATACTCATAAATCACTCCTGAAAATCCCATGAGGACTCTTCTTATTTGAAAAGAAACAAACTTTTCCCTGTCTTCAAAGTAAACAGGGACAGCATGAGTTGATTTGAAACTTCCAAGTGCTTGGAAAAATCATGGCAGCAAAATGAAGTCTGAGGAGCCTGGAGGTGAACTGGTGGGGACATGGTTTAGGTTAATGGTTGGACTTGATGATCTTAAAGGTCCCTTCCAACCTCACTGATTCTATGATTCTATGGTGTCGTGTTCAATCCTGCCTTCAGATCCGTCCCACAGTGCCAAAGGACAAGGCACCTGCTGTGTGCCCTGAGGCCAGGCACATAACCTGGGATGAAGAAGGGAGGGGGAGGAGAGCTGCAGTGCAGGGACATGGCTATGGAAGATGTCACAGCTCAGGCATCAGACAGAAGAGAGACCATGAGGTACAGCCATAATGTTAATGGTGATTCCAAATTCATTTACCTCTGTGGTACTCTGACAGGGGTAACTCAGCAGAACAGCACATTTATATCAGCTGACCATCCTGCTGGGCAGGAGACACAAAACCTGCACCCAACTGGTCTGATTTTGCTGCCCACAGATTTCAAGGAACATGCAAGATATACAGCTACTTGCTCTCCTCTTCCTCTGTTGTTATCCCAGACATGAGCTCTTCACCCATTTCCTGGCACATCAGGACTCCTCCCGTAATGCCTCCCAAAGCAGGACTTTACCCCACCACGCGCTGCCCCGGCAGTGGAGAGCTCGGGAGCATCCTGCCTGATGGCCTGACACCAGCTTTGCGGAGCAGATGTCCTTCTGAGCCATGCCTGGAAACGCTTCCCTCACCCTGCTGTGGTTTTAGACACCACCCATCCTGGGTTTTTGCTACTTTTTCTAGGAATGCGTCCAGGGGTTTCTCTGACCAGCCTGTGAGGCGGTATCACCGACTTAAAAATATCACAAGCCCCAGATGTGGAAAACTGCACAGATAGCAGCGTCCTCTCTGCAGAGCTGTGCAGCCCTGCGGCAAATATCATTTTTTCGAGCAGTTTGTCTTCGGACCAGAACGGGGCAGCACAACCCAGACAAACGCAGGCAGAGAGAGCGCGCGTGTCCCGAACTGAGCAGCATTTCTGTGAAAACCCCACACGTTTCGGGGAAAACAGTGTTTAGTGTTGCTAGCGGCACCGAGAGCGGCTGCCGAGCCCTGCCAGTTGTGTAGTCAATTGTTGAGAGTCTCGCTTTGTTAAACATGGATCTGGAAGCCTTCCCAGACTATGCATCTGCCCCTCCAATTCGAGGCCTAAAGAGGCTGTAGCTGAATGGGGAGATAATGAGCAAATACATTCCCAGCGACTGCTTTGGGAGGGGAATTAATGAACCATTATCTTTTTCTCTCGAGCTCGGAGTGGTCCCTACCTCCCATTTCTCCCCTCCAAAATCAAGCTTTCAGGTAGAGCCTAAACGCAAGCAAACATGGACACCTGTGTGCCAGATGTGCAGCCCCACACATACACGGCCCCCCCGCGAGCCTTTCACCGCAGCATCCCTCCCCGGGGGTCAGACAGACCATGCACTGCATGATTAAGAAATGACACCATGCCTCATCCTACCAGGCTCCTGACATCTTGCCCGTGCAGCAGGGCCAGACGCGGGAGGCAGCTATGAAGCCCCAGGCGGAGGGGTGACGCCGCTCCGAGAGCTGCGCCGTGTTAACAGGACTTTTGGCAACACCAGGCAGTCGGTGAGGCTCCTGCAGACCCGAACCGCGCTCATTGGGACACCAGATAAATGAGCTGCCCAGGCTGTGGGCACTATTTGCAAGTGATGTTCCTGAGTGCGTTGCAAGCCCAACTCAGCTACAACAGCAACGCTTCAGAATGTGAAAATAAGAGTCTAGATCACGTAACGGCAAGAGGACCTGGCATGAAATGTGACATGTGGTGAAAAGGGAAGCTCTAGGCGGAGTTCTAATGAGAGGCTGTCAGTGTTCGAAAGAGCTTAGTCAAGTGTAGGACGCTATTCAAGCAGAGGAAGAATTTCTGTACTGTGCAGCATTCAAGAGATAGGAGAGCCTGAGCGAAAATGTGTGTGTGTGTGTGTGAGAGAGAGACCGGCTGACGGGGAGAGGAGGAGGGGGCTCGCACAAAGGAACAGAAGTGCTTTCTTCAGCTCAGAATATCTTCGGCCTCCACCAATTCATAGAGATAACAAACACGCTACTTCTGAGAAAGAAAGATGTCTCTCCAGCGCTGAAGTGTTAAGATCCTCGTTCTCTGCGGAGAAAACACGAGCAGCGTGTGGGGGATGGTGTGCTCCCATGAAAACTGTCTGTGAGTTAGAAAGCCTGGTGGATCTGCCCTGAATTTTGATGCCGCTCCTGTGTCCTCTGTCTCAGTTTCTCCTTCTGTAAAATGGAGGCAACGATGCTTCCCTTTTTCTCTGAGATGCCCTGAGGGCGATGTTTTGGCAGTGCTGCAGAGTTTCCCAGAGCAGCACTGCGCACCGGGTGCTGGCAGGGTCCCCGCTCCTGCGTGGTGAGAAGGACGCCGTTCGCCTTGCAAAGGTCGCGGTCCTCTGGCACAGGGAACTGCGTGACACAGTTTGCCTGGGGATGGGCTGGTCCCAAACCAACCCCAAACACTTGCTCCAAGATTTTTTTCATAAGCCTCCAAGGAGACATCCTACTCCTTTCCTTATCCATGCCCTTCTCAGTCCCTCTGCAATCTGTGCCCATCTCCGCTTACCACCCTTTTCCCTCCTTAGGCATCCACTTGCAGATTGAGCCATTTGCAGAAGCGCTCTGCGGGGACGCTCGCCACAGAATGTCCTCATTATGTTTTACTCTCATTTTGCAGGGCAGCGTTTCACTTTAATATTGCCAAGTGTTCATGATTAGGCACAGAGGTGACAGCTCTTATAAGACGGGCTGCTCACACTGTTCTCGACGTTATTGTTTCTCACTTTCTGCAAAGGTAAGCATTCATCCTCTGCAGCATCAGGCTATGCTGGGGAAACACCAGGGCTCAGATGCACCAGCAGCTCTCTGGAGAGTAACTAAGCATCTCAGATCCACTCATCTGCAGGAACAGTCGATGCGCAGCCCTAAGAGCATCCTTCCATGCAGCTTAAGCTGATCCATCCCAACGACAAGTCCCACTCCTTGCCGCGGGGATGCTGCCTTTGTGTTCATCGCCTGAGCTGGGTTAGACCAGCCAGAAACTATTCACATCTGCAACAAAGACAGTTTATTTAGCTATCAGTGAAAACTAAGTGCAATGGCATTAAAGCTGCTATTTGCTTAGCAAACAGATACGGCTCATTAGTTGCCATGGATTAGCTGATGCAAAGTTACTTGTTACTGCCCAGTCCCCTGGCAGTGCCTCTGAAGCTGATGCAGGCTAAGGCAGCAGTGGCTGAGTCCCTGCCCTTGCGGTAAGACAGCTAGAAGTAATAGCAACAAAAGCAGTTTGTGTCTCTCGTTGCTTTCCTCCTGATACAAGGACTAACAATGTATGAGTTTAAAAATGGAAGCTTGAGCTCTGGGGGAGTGATAAACCACTTGCCGGTCTCCCCATCTCAAATGCTGCACCATAAACAAGATATTCCCACCCCACCGAGTGCACTGCATTTCTTCCTACACAACTTTATGGATAAACAGCGTCTGTAAAGCACTGAATAGAACTGCTGGTTTCTAAACTTCAACCAGCCCCAATAACACTGTCTTTTTTTTCTCATTCACAGCATGCTTTATATTTGGGCTCCTCACTTTCCTTGCCTTACCACTCTCCATGACTTTTACAGGTGAGTTTAACACATCTGGTGGGAGAAAGGAGTTTGAAAACCTAAAAGTTTCCACCTGTTAAACCTGTGCATTGGTACCTTAGCTTCAAACAGAATCCCAGCCCGCACTGCATGGCGGGGAGGAAGCAGCGCTTGAATTCTGACCCTATTTGTCTTAAACACCCCTCCAGTGTGTCTTACCATAATACAGGGCTCTGTCTGTGGGAGGAAGCTCAGAAGTTGACACATGAGAAGATTTCATTAATCAGGATCCCTCTGTATTAACTGCACTGCAAAAATCTTAGAAGCGTAGGGCTGGAAGGGAAGAAGAGATGATCTAGGCTGCTATTTCTCCACCTTTTTGAAAGTGAGACCTGATTTTTGGCTGATCTGTCTCTGTATAACTCCCAAAGGCTGGATTTGTGAGTAGCATTTCAAGATCAAATATTTAAGAAAGGAAAGGAAAATCCTTTGAGCTGCAGAATTTTATACATTTTTAAACCGCATAAGGCTCTTCTTTCCTTAACCATCACCTTTTCCTTACCATTAACAGAATTTTTTAAATTTTTTTTTTTAAACTGAGCATTTTCTAAGACTTCATTGCTCCCTTTGGGCCTTTCACATCCTCCACATGGGTTGCAACCCCCACTTCAGAAACATCGGTTGAGACACCAGCCCACCTCCGCTTTCAGACAGGCTCGCACGCTCATGGCATCCCTGACAGATGTCTGACTTGCCCTTGCTCAAGGAAATTCCACGGCTTCCCAAGGAGCCTATTTCAGCATTTTATTGCTCTCACAGACAAAATATTTTTCCCCATATTCAACCTAAATCTTCCCTATGGCAAATTAAACAGATTATAGCCTGTCCTACCCACTGTGGTCACAAAGACAGATTGGTCACCGTCCTACTCAAGAGAACCTTTGTACTGTTTGAAGGCTGCTAGTATAACCCCACTCCATCTTCTCTTTTTTTCCAGAGATCTCAAAACCCTACTTCTTTCATCCTGACCTCACAGGTTGCTGTTTCTATAGCTTTTTTTTTTTTTTAACATTTTCGTCTCCTTCCTTTGGCCTCTGGCCAATGTAAGTATTCCCCCCACCCACATGCTCCCTCCCCTCCAAAAAAAGATGGAATACAGGACTCCAGCTGAGACCTGAGGAATGAGCAGTGCAGAATTAACTCCTCTGTTTAAGATGCAGGATTCCTGTAAACACACCTCAAAATTAAAGATGCTCTCTCTGCATCAACTCATTGGCTCTAACTTTGTTTTTGGTACATTGTAAGCCCAGATGTTTTTTGGCAGTGCTGCTCCCTATCAGACATTTCTCTTTTTTTATTTACATTGAAGTTTTCTCTCCTATATGCAGTTTATCAGCTATTCAGCTTTATTGGCTGTCATCTTGCAGATTTTGGATGTCTTTTTCCAGTGTATCCAGATCACTTTGAATTTTAAGTTCTGTCCTCAAGAGCCCTTACAATCATTCCAGATGGGTGTCCTTGAGAAGTTGCTCACCTTCTGCCTCGTTATTCAGGGAAGATGGTACAAATGAAAGATGGTTCGAGGCCAGGTTGGATGGGGTTTTGAGCAGCCTGGTCTAGTGGGAGGTGTCCCTGCCCATGGCAGGGGGGCTGGAACTAGATGATCTTTAAGGTCCCTTCCAACCTAAACCATTCTATGATTCTCTAAATGAACTCTACATGTAGATGCTGTGGGCAAGATGCGTCCCACCTAGATGTGGACTGTACGCATCTGTAACTAAGCTAAGTTGCCTTTGCAAGCAGTTAAGAGAAATGGGTGTTTCTGACAGTGAAAGTCCCATACCCTCTTTTAGGTGTCTGGGTTGAGATGAAATGACTTTTAAGGGAGTCAGGACACCTAATCTGTTGGCATGTATAGTTGGCCAAACCCATAAAAAAAATTGTTTAGCGAAAGGTTGGCGCTGCTTCCTTTATCTGGGGCCTTCCGAGTACCAGTTGGTGACTGTGGTAGGATTCTGATTAGGACGTCCTAATTAGGAATTAGGAAGTTCTAATGAGGGATTAAGGAGCAATTAGGAAGTAGGGAAATGGACTGAACTGTTACATCTCAACACTTAGGCTCGTATGCTTATCCATGACTTAAAATTGCTATTTATCCCTTAAGAAGATTTTAGCTTTTCCCCAGGCTGAATACGCCTGAGCTGTGGAATAGGGGTGGGGAGGTATAATTCTAAGTGTGGCACGGCTTGCATGCATATTGACAGCCAGCCTTCTGGAAATGAATCCAGGACTGTAATCTGACCACTTATAATTTCCTAGGAATATTTCATATCTTTAAGATCAGTGAGAATTGGGAAGTGTATAGTAAGATATTAGCCTGGAGCTCTGGGTATCTCCTGCATCAGATATAGTGCCCTTTTTTCTTCACAACTTAGTGAAATTAAGAGATAATGTCACTGTAATATGGTGTTGTCAGAGGATATTGGTTTCCTGCAGCTACATACTTGCAAAGGCATTTTTAGGAAAATGAAATGTCAAAGAAAATGCAGATATTTATTAGCCACGCAAAAGCCTCTGATTTTCTGATAACATTCTGTTACCACGATCTCAGAGAATAACTTGCTAATGTGCCTCCAGTCATTTTGGCTCTTGTTTTCTGCAGAGGAAAACTGTAAGATATTTTCACATGTTAACAAATAGATTATAATAATATTTGTTAAAACTCAAGAGAAGAATAACTGGTAGCTCTGGTAATAATTACACACTGATATTATACACTTCTAAAATTTGAGAGTACTGTAAATCACAGTATAAGTCAAGATACATGAAAAGGACTCAGCAAATTTTCCAAGCTCCAGACTTGTGACATCATTTAAGCCACAGATTGTTTAGCAGCTTCCTAAGTTTTACTTGCAGAGATGATCCCCTTTTTTTCACTTAACACTCAAAGAATAGAGCGAGCTGTGGAAGGACCTTATGGACTTTTTCTGAGAATTTCTTGTAGTTTCCGGGACAGTGAAGGATTGCTCCCAATAACACATTCTTGTACTTTGTCCAGACTGCCTTTATACACAGTGTTCCCCAGGGGTAGCTAAATCACATTTGAAAGCTGATGACATCGTTTTCTCAATAGGCAGTCTAAAATTTTCCTCTGTTCAGATTTAACCCAGTACTACTGCTCATGCTCTTATCTACACCAAATAATTCCTCAGCTCTCAAGTGCTCCTGATGGTTGTCTGAAGCCTATTCTCGTACTCTGTACCTTTACGTGGGAGCCAGCCTTGTTCTTTAGTGACTGTTGTTAACATAATCTCTCCTTGCACTTCAGCCCTTCAGCCACACACTCGTTTCTGCGAGTTTCCACTGATTTGCTGATATACTTTCTGATAAAATGGTGCCCAGAAGCAATTATTTTAAGATAAATCCTCTGCAACACTTAGATCCTAGTGTAAAGCCCACAGTCTGGGGCCCGACTGACGTCTGCACTAAGTGATGGCAGCTGCAGTCATCCACCAGGAACAACTGAAAATGACCTGGCATGTTGTGTCCTCTGCCTCCTACTAGAAGAGAAGGTGGGGAGTGGGCACCAGACACCAGATTAGCCTTGCTATAGTAAAGGAGGAGCCCTCCTTTACTATGGGAGGCACTTCAGCCATTTTCAGCCACTTGAGAAGAGCTAGGCAGATAAAATGAAGCCAATGCTGTATTATCCCCTCATCTCATGGATAATCATGAGTCACAAGGACACTTGTTTAGCAGTGAACTTTTGCGGACCACGTCACAACACTGCCCAAAACAGTGTCCTGAGAGAAGCTCATATCCAGATCGCTCACAAGTCCTCTTTCCACTTGGATGGACATTGTGTCCTGGATCCCACTGCAGTGTTGTTCTGTGGTAGCAAGAAGGTAAAATGTGCAAGTACCTCTGCCTTCCCAAGCTTCCCATCTCTTATTTTCCTTCGGACAGCGTGTAAGCTGTTGGACACCCTTGCTGTGTCTGATCTTGCAAAGTTTGCTGGTTTATTCATTTGGACTCACGCTGTGTGGTGATGAGGTTCAATTGCTCTTCGCTCTAAACCACAGATTGCTCTGGCTTGCAGGGAGCATCGCACCAGGCACAGAGCTTTGATTTCTCATGGTCTGTATATCCCATCGTTAACAGTCAAAGGAAAACATATCTGGTGCTCATGGGAAGGAAGAGGTAGCACTGATGCTCTCCTACTAGTTTTGGTGTTCCCAAATAAATCAGGCATGTGCTATGTGTGAATTGATTGGCACGTGATGTGTGTGCCTAGATTTCACTGTAACAAATATCCATGCCCATCTGTCAAACGTCAGTCCGTATTTCCTATTCACCCTTGTGCTCTGTTTTAAGTTACTACTGTATTACCCCTTTCACCTCCTCTTTTGCTGTCGCATTTGCCTGCAGTATTCTCCCCAAACCTACAGAGTACAACTGCCTGTCATTCAAATCCTTCCCAAGACGGACTGCTGTCATATTAGATATATGAAAATAGATTTGTATGGGAAAGAGAATCACAACTCCATGGAAAAAAAAAAAAAGAGGCATGTTTTCTTGATTATTTTTTTTTGGCCTCAAATCAAAATCTCAGTAACATACTGGAAATAGCAATTGCCTAGGTTCCTAAACTGAAATACATTCCCTGAGATCCCTGGCCAGCTGCTTTTGTGGCAGGCTATTACAGGGCCAAGGACTCTGAAAACCCTGGCAGCTGCTTTCTGAAAATGGTATAATTTGTGACGATTTCCCTGCTGCCCACCCCTGTAAAGTTGGGAGTCTGAGCAGGTCTCAGTGTTACACAGTGGACAAGAAAATTACAGCCTTGCAATAGGGGACAAAAAGGGAGAGTGTCCGAATCAGTCTAAGTCCAGCCCTTTTCAATTATGAGAAGGCTGGTAATAAATACTTAGTGTAGAAGAGTCCTCCAGACTCCATAGTCCTGACACACAGCAGATCACAAGACGCTGCCTCGTATCCTATGGCCAACGTAAGATCTATACCAGAACATATGTATTGTGCTATGCAAAGAGCACAGGAGAGGTTCAGGACATCAGCAATGTTCTGGACCAGCAATAGCAGTGGATTTGGTGGGCAAATTGATAAGATGAAGAGGATTACAGCTACAGAAGGCTCCAAAAAAAACCCCAATCTCAAACCACTAGTACTTCTTTCCTGATTCCTCCTGTTCAGTGTAGTTCTGAATGTGGAGGCAAGACGTTACGCCTGAGAGATGTTTAGCACTAAGACTGCCACATTGCTTTCAGTATCCTGCATCTAGATAACACCAATTATTCAGAGAAAAGTCATAATTTCTCCTTGAAATTTACTTATACAACAAGAAGAGAAGAGAAAATCCTTTCTGTTCTCTGCAACTGATCAGTAGAAGCCCTGAAACATGGGATCAATAACAATAAAATTAGAGTGTAATGAACACTTTAAAACTGACTAAAGATGCCACTGGGTAGGAGACTTGGGCAGGGGATTCATCTCAGCTAACTTTAGATATCTACAGCTGGCTGTCTAAATTCCTTGTATAGCCATGGAGAGAAAGACGCACTTTCAGGGCCCAACTCATCTGACCTATTTTAAAAGTCTGTCTTAGGATGAGATGAATTGAATTTTACAAGTGGCTATTTCTCACTATTGACTATAAAGAGAGTCTAGGAAACTAGTTCAGATATGGATGCCTGCATTGCAGACATCTATATTTGGACAGATGAGTCTCTCTGCCACAGACCTGTATCACAAGCTTCAGTGTCTACTGCCAGCAACATCCTTATACTGTCATACACTCCCTTCCCTAAAACATATCCAGCTTTCTCTTTCTAGCAGTAGATTTGAGGGTTGCCAGGATCCTTGGCTCCATAACAACCAAAGCTTTTAGCCTCCAGCAACCCAAACAGCCTGGAAACTTGAGCTTCTGTGGTTCCAGCTGCCTGAGAAGCTAAAATGGTTCCAGGCACACCCATGGGTGCTGGGTCCCAAGCTTCGAGGTATCTAACTCGGGAACATGCCACACTCATGAGAGCTAATGAGCAGAAAAGGCCTGGGAGAAGCTTATCAGAATGCCTTCTTTTCACAAACGGCTTTGATTTTCAATGAATTTTCTACTGCTGATGAAAATTTCCTGTCCAGCTTATTCAATCATTCATTTAACACAGATGCAGTAGTTGAAGCTAATGACCTGTGTATGTGGCTCCGATCAGGAATGCCATATCAACAGTAATGCTGTTGTTACCTTTGCTCTCTGTCTTCCTTCTCCTGCCTTTCGCTTGTTCATGGCCCTCACTCCTGTAGTGGGAGACGCAAATCCCTTTTAATTCAGCCCCCATTTCAGCAGACACTGGATACAAGCCTTGGGTCTAAGCATTACACTTCACTTACAGTATCTTTAGCTTTCACTGTACAGCTTGTTGCACTACTTGATCACTTGAGATAACAAACATTAATTTTTGCTGTTCAGGAATGAAGTTTTTGGAAGATTGCCCAGTTCAGCCACTAATTCCATTATATCTGTTGGTGGGTGGCGTGATTGGCAGCTTAAAGGTAACGTGCCTTCTGTGTGTGAAATATTTTTGTGTGCCTAGACTTTGACTAGTTAAGACATAATGATGGCTCCAGACAGCTATGTGCATGCAGTACTGAAGAGAGCTATCGGGATTGAACGGTGCTTGTTCCAGCACCTAAAGCACCCGTCAGTCAAGTGAGACACTAATGAGTTCAGCCTCCAGCATTGTCCCACACATTGTGGTGTGACTTTCTCCTACATCACAGCATCTGTGCTACCATCTCTACTGAGGGAAATGACTACATAACATGGATGCCTGTGGTAAATGGGGGTTTATTTCCACAGTCTTCCAAGCCTGCCAGAACTTTTCTCCTTCATTTTCAGGCACAGGGGCTGGACAAAAAGTGAAGTTATTCTCCTAGCTTTGGGAATGCTACAAAACTCAGGTGGTTGTACATAGTCCTTCACAATTTCAATTTATTCCCACTTTGACCTGGCCATAAGCAATGACTATGCAGCAGCATGGCTTCCTTCCAGGGTAAATACACCCTTGCATCACAGCAGGGTTTATTAATCTAGCACAGCATTTTCTAACCACAGTTACCTGTCCTCCAGTGGACTACACTCACTTTTATCTTCACTGAGCCACAGACTGGCTGCTTGACAAGTAGAGACACCCACATATCCATGTTACACCATGGTTACTACAAAGCCATCACTCTGCATTGACTCTGGGGCAAAGGATTGTCCTATTCTGACAGTCCCCTTGCAGACGGTGTTAACTGGTTGCTAGTGGGCACGAAGAGGCTTGTCACAACAAACTGCAGAGCTACTTTAAGGCTTCTCAGCAGGATTAAGCAAAACTGATTTATGCCATCCTGGTGATGTTCCTGCCAAAGGAAGGCAAAGGGGAAGAGCTGAAGGGAAAGCTCTGGAACTGCACCACTGGGGCACAAAGGGCTAAGAACAGCAAGTGCTGCTTCTGGAGAGAACATCTGTACTGGGAGCACTGGCTGTCCTGCCATAGCTAACGGGGGCAGCAGCAACCCAGCTGCTTTCCAGGAGCCCGAGACCAGCAGAGCAGACCTGACAGGTTGTGGCCTGATGTTTCGGTATGGGCAGCCTGTCCCTTGACAGGGAACCTGCTAGCCTCCAATCTGACAGCACCGCATATCGCAGCCAGCAGACGCTGCAGACAGGAGCTAGCTACACTAGCTTTGATAATGTTTCTAGCTCCGTTTCTTTGATGGAATCAAAAGAAAGGGGAAAGGATATTCCTCTGCAGGTCTCTGCATCCCTTGCACTCCTTCACAGCGGTAACCAAACCGCAGTACATCACTGGGATACGCATCATCCCCCTGAGGACCTTTGGTCAGTAAATAAGTAAATGGGGAAAAAAAGAAAGTGCTTAATCTTGTTATAAGGAATTTGTTATGCTATGAGTTCTACTGGCAAATGCTTAGCCATTCCATCACACCAGTGGACTTATCCGTATAATCAAAGGTTCATTTAATAATAGTTTAGAAAAGAATAGAACAGAATTTAAAGGAAATTTTCATGCTAATTAATTGAGGCCTTCATCAAAAACGTTGACTCTTTCTCAGCTATTTCTGGTTTAAAGTCAGTTTTCCTCACCCTAAAAAAGATGGTAAGTGGGTCAGTTGATATTCCTGCTGATGTCAAATAATTTGGCTTCAGTTGACAACGGGACTGCCTATTTCGCAATCTGACATTTGGTCAGAATTTGATTGGCTTAACTCGTGTGTCATGTCATAGTGCTTGATCTGTAGCCAAATTCCACCTGTCTCAACTCTGCCCTCTCTTATGTTCATCAGACTGTGCCAACTTCACTGAGCAGTGCATTTGCTTGATCTCTGAGAGTTAAAAGGTCAGAGAATGGATATAGGATGAAGTCTGAATGAACGCTGTCCTGTGATGGACATCATTTAATGGCAAGTCATTCTGGCCCAGATCTGTACAGATCTGTCGGCTCGTCATCCCTTTCTTTACCACCTCCAGTCTTTTAAAAGGCAGTGGTAACCCACAGATATTCAGATGTTCACCAAGGCAACTGAACCATTTTACAGCATCTGGAGAGGCCTGGATGCTCATCTCAAAAGCTAAAGAGCTGCACAGAGCTTTAGGTCAAGCCACAGGCCTCCACACGGAAACCCCAGACCCAGTGGCCGGGTAGGTTTACCCATCCTGTGTGTCATGAGCCTGTCTAAAATAAATGTTCACCTGAGAAGATGCCCTGCTGGTTTGAACAAGCCTACCAGTGTGAGTGCTCAGCTGGATGTGAGACACCCAGTGGAAACACCACTTTTTTGCCCGTCTTGGTGCTGGGACTTGGGTCTCTGTTTCTCACAAACTGGTACCAACACCTGGGCTAGAAAAACAGCTGGTTTTATGAACAAAATTTTAATCATTTATATGTAATTGAACAGTTTTACAGGGAAGAGAAAGAGAATCCTCTTCCCAGGATGTGCTGGATCCTCTTGCTAAGCCCTGCCTCCAGGAAATGGGGCACATGGACTAAAATCTGAACAAGGCAGAACATAAACTCAAATGGGTTTTCCTTAGGCAGTGTTCTCACCATTAATCACTGACTAATGGAGAAGGGAGAGTGTAAAACAAGAGGTGCTCTTCTCTCTCATTTCAAGCAGAAAAATGAGCACAGAATATAACTCTGGGAAAGAGAACATGGCTTGGACACAACGTCCCTCCCCGTAGCCACTTACAAATCCACATTTTTTACCTTGGAATTTCATTGCTGGTTGGCCAAGGCAGGTTCCTGCTCAGTTGGTTTCTTAGAGTCCCTTTCCCAAAGACACAGCTCGCTGCAGGGAGGCTTGCACGGGAACCTGAGTACCCAAAAAGAGGAGTTGCAATTACAACAGCCAGTGTGTTGAGGACTGGGTCAAGTGCTTCAGGCATAGCAAGATAACACGGGTTTCACAACATTTGGCCCAAATCTTTCGTTGGGCCCTGTATGTACCTCTCCTATAAATCTACCAAAATTAAGAAAGTCATTTAGGGGACAGAAGTTTGAAAGCTTTTCTACACTGCAATCAACCTACCCAAATACTTTGTATTGCTAAAACTAAGCTTGGTGTTCTCTAAGCATTGCTGATGAGTCCTACTGCATTTCCCTGCAGACCAGACCTTCCTAACCTCACGGTATCATGGTATTCCATCTTTTTCTCTGCCGGTTCTGACTGACGGCAGGAATGGAGCAATCTGAAAAAATGATGCTTAACTGAAAAAAACCATGACAGAATCATTCCAAGTATCTAAAGCAATTTATTTGGGGTTTAGGCCAAAGTCTAGATCCTTCATAATTTTATTTAAGCTGATTCACCTATATAGCCATGGAAAATAGACTTAGGAGAGACATATCCACCCACTACAAGGCAGGAACTATTCTACTTAAGTCATTTAGCAGTTACTCTAATCTGTTCTTAAAAGTCTCCAGCGTGGGAGCTGCTGCCATCTCCCTACACAATCTGTTCTCATGCCTTTCCACCCTTACCACTGGCAAGTTTTTTCCAATGTCTGTCCTAAATCTCCCTGGTGAATAAACTGTAGGGGAAAAAATGCATTATTTTCCATCAGGATCTGCCTCCTTTGTGGCTCCTCAGCTTTCTTTTACACGATTTTCCCACACCCAACTTTAATTTGGCCCAAAGGCTGGCAGTGGCCAGAAGGTGTTCAGACTTTCCGCAGACAATTCATTTATTCTCTTTTCTCCCCCAATGCCTCCAGGTGACTCTCCTGCTGTACGACTCAACCAAGATGAGGCAGCTGCTTTCCAAGTCTGTTGTGATTGATGACGATGATGACGATGAATATCCCTGGAGACAGAATGCTCACAAGTACTACATCCATCTGACCCTCAGCCTTTTCCTCTTTCTCTGGTTCATTCTGGGGAACTACTGGGTTTTTAGTGTGTACCTGCCAAATTTCATCCCACCTTTCCATCAGCCTCAGGATTACTGTGACAAAACCCTGTACATTTTTGCTGTTGGTGTTCTCATTATTAGCCACACTGTTCTCTTTCTCCTTATCTTTTGTAGCTGCTGCATATATTGTTTTTCCAAGCAAAGATACTCCTCTGAGGAAGACTAAATGCTGCATAAATGAAACCCCAGATGTTTGGGAAAGAGTGTACAACAAAGGACAGGCAATAATTCACTCTTGCGTACATCTTTGTTGTACTATGTCTATGTATGATAGCAGTCAACTGCAAGAGGAAATTGTAAAATACAGTGCCATCTGGAAATACCTAAGATGGAATACAGCATAATCAATGTAAAACTGCTGCTACAGATGCCAGGGTGCACTCTTGCTAACTTCTACATCCCTTTTTTAACTCTTGGATATTCTATTTGGAGTAAGCTTTTGCAGATGGCAAACTCCTCTAAAACCAGGGCCCCTTATGTTGTTTCAGCATAATACATCTTTGCTTATAAAAGAAGCTATGTTGTCCTCTTCGCTGGGATCTGAGCATCGCTGTAGCCTTGCTGAGGTATGTTACTGTCCCTGCATTACAGATCATAGAATCATAGAATCGGTGAGGGTGGAAGGGACCTTTAAGATCATCAAGTCCAACCATTAACCTACTCTGACAAAAACCACTTGTACACCATGTCCCTGAGTACCACATCTACCCTTTTCTTAAACACCTCCAGGGATGGTGAATCCACCACCTCCCTGGGCAGCCTGTTCCAATGTTTAATAACCCTTTCAGTGAACAAATGTTTCCTGATATCCAATCTAACCCTCCCCTGACATAACTTGAACCAGTAACTCAAGATGAGGGAGCTGAGACAAGAAGATAAAGGGCTGTATTCTGACCACTTTGCATGGCACATGGACTTGGACAGTAACTTAGATGCTCATTAGAGAGCTATTCAGGCCACCGTTAGACCAGCCAGTAAGTAGATATGATAGCAATACAAGCATGTATAAAAGGCAGCCTGAATATGACCCCCAGGTCTCTTCTGAACTTGGATTAGAAAGCATCTATACCTAACTTTGGTGCTAAAACAGTCTGAATATAGCCACACATATCCAATACATCCAAACTGAGCCACGGCCTCTTTGCAAGTCCTCGGCAGAACAAGCAACTGAGCTGCTGAGTATCAGATCTGTGCTTTAACTGGGGCCCAGCATTCCCCAGTCTGGGGAGACTCCTCCACTTTTTGTACAGCAGCAATTTGTCAGTACCACACCAACGCAAAGACGGTTACCAAACCATTGTGATCAAGTTCATAGAAAAACTGATGATGTTATGTTGGCATTTTAAATACAAAATGACAACAAGGCAGGGATGTGAGAATTTCAGGAGGACATGTTCGCTACAGCAGTTCTCTGCTTGTGGTGTGAGTGTCCCTTTGATTTGTTCACTTTGGTGCTGTAACATACTGAAATCGATACTTAATGGACAGATGTAATGCGAACAGCTTTTAAGCCAACAGCAGTGTCAGCTTTAAAAGCACCAGCACGCACGGAGACAATTGTTTTGTGACATGTAGTGGAATAAGCCCATAACCGGTCCTGGTAGATTGTTTTTTCATGTGTTGATGAATGCAGCGTAAAAGTGCTCTTTCTGCTTTTGCTTTTATGCATTTCTGTTAATATGGTTGAAACTGAGGGGCTCCCCTCTCTATAAGCATGAGGGTGGCCCCAGGCACAGGAAGAGGATGTGTGTTTTGGGTATTTTTTCTGTTAAAACCCACACGGCTCTGAAAACTGTTTTAGAGGAACCTAAAAGAGTTATACTGTGCCTGTGGAAGGGTGACATCTGTAAAAGAACCTCAACAATATGCCACAGCTGAACCGGTTCTGCTCAACCATCCTTCCTGGGACTGGGGCTGCACACAGCGTAACATCTGTGGGAACCACCTGTCTTCAACCACGAACATTTATCTCAAGGGCTACTGTACAGATAACTAAGGGTGCATTTGGTCCACAGCGATTTTAATTCAGGCCCTGGCTTTAAGAATTGATCATTTCCAGAAAACTAATCTTAGCAAGAAGGTAGGATAAAGGGTGAACTAATCTGTCAGTACGGCAGCATCAGTGTAGCATTCCCTTGCTCTGCAGCAGCCACTCAGGAGAAATCACAGTCAGGCTGTCCCTGCTCAAAAATCCATGGAATGGGAATTACTAACACTGCTGGCTGACTTAGGCCATGCACGGTTGCATGTAGGGAGCGATACACAATTGCTGCCAATGGTGGAATGCTAGAATTCCTCTTTCCTACCCCAAGTACTTCACTGGCTCAGCACCTGGGCTCCTGGATGTCATTGTTCAGTTCTGAGCTGATCTAAGTGATTTTACCTTCAGTGCAGAGCACCTTTCATTCATTAAGATGCCAAAGTGCTTAAGAAATTGCCTATCAGCAGGCATAACTCCATCCATCACTTGAATGCAACAAAGCAGCTGTTTATCATTACACACAAACTTTACCCAAAAGCTTGGAACCAGCAAAAAAAAAAATAAATTATACTCAGTTGATAACGCAAAATAAATTTAAGAAGGAAGTAGCTACATACATTCCACCCATAGAATTCCAGTACAAACTTCCCTGTTCTAGCAAAACGCTGCTAGAATCATTCTTGATGACAAAGAATTAAGGGCTCACACTCCTGATTAAGTCTGGATTGATTCCCACGTCGCTGCGCATCCAGTGACCCTGCAGCAAGTGATGGTGTGTGGGCTCCTATCTGAGCAAACATGAGGTGACTGCAGCTCAGCCCGGAGGAGCAGAGATGTAAGCTAAGCCACATGGCCTCGCGTTTCCTCTGCGCCTGTGTGAGCATAGTTACAGCACCTCAGCAGGTGTGCAATGATTTATCAAACTTCAGCCACGGAACAGTAAGCCTGAGGCCTCTGTCTCATTCGCAGAGGGCTTACACTGACTCATTCTCCGCAGTCCACCATCGAGGCTTAATTCTTTAGGGATGAGAACCCAGCGCATTCATTGACATCTTGGGAAAGTGCTGCCAAATCACAGTGTTCAGTACCTGGTTGGCACAAATGCAAAACGATAAAGGAGGTATTAACGAAGAAAAATGCATCTGTGAAATATTTTGAAGTTATATAGAGTAAATAAAAAGCTTCTGTTAGGACTGGGAGAGGAAAATTCTGACTTGATAATGTTTACCTTTACTTGTGTACATCAATAAGCTACGTCATGTGCAAGTGTGAACATCAACACCTCCAAAATTGCTGGAGCCATCAACTGTGTATCCAGAGAGATCTGTGCACACCTTCTGCACTTTCACTGCTTCTGCCTCCTTCAGCAGGCTGGAATCACGCAAGTGTGGAGCAGGCACATCTGGTTTCGGGCCTATGATTTAACGCAACTGAATTACAGTGACTTATTAAGTTACCACGCTTCTTCTGACCCACCACCATCAGGACAGTTTCTCTTGGGTTGCTCCAATGGATAAATAAAGCACTCAGTTTAAACACAAATGAAAGCAGTTTAATTGAAGGCGCTTTATCTCACTTTGGGGTAAGCTAGGAACATGTGCATGGTCCACAGCACCTTAACTTGCAAGCAGCAGCTTTTTAAATTGCCACAAACTGATGGTGTCCCAGACATATGCTCAGTCTCTGGAGAAGCAGGGACATTTCCTCAGCAAACAGCTGTGGGAGAATTAAGTCATTACAGCCCAAAGGCCAAATGGCTGAAAATACAAACTACACCTTGGTGTGAAAATGTAGTATTTTGTCACTAGGCTAAAATTGCAAATAGAACATGTTCTTTTTTTTTTTCCCCACAATAATATAAATGTCTTCTAGAAATGGAAAAAAAATATGCACCCTTAAGCTAATTATTGTGAACTCTGAAATTTGTTGATTACAATGCAGGAAACCAGCTGTAACTGTTCCAGTTAAATCACCTCCTCTTTTTGAGAAACAAAGGTCTACTTCTAGCTTTTAAAGGAAAAAAAGTACATGATTTCAATGGATTACATAGTCTGCTCACTGCTAGTTGTGGGTACTACAGAAATCTAGGAACATAAAGACAGATAGACATTTCTGCGTGCACACACAGACTCTAGATGTATACGTATCATAAATGCAATAGTAGCAGCCATGAAACAAATCACACTTATTACAGTTTATTGCCCACAGTATATTTCTCCTCCCACTACTCTACCTTCTTTAGCAACGAGCACAGTGTTCCAAAGCTCTAGGGAGAAGCTTCCCACAGCTATTTTAAAAGCTGCAGCCAGACAGGCAAATGCTTTGTTCCTTTATTCCAAATGTTGAGCACAGACAGCTCCGGCCTCCTGACCCAAAGAAGAGAGGAAAGATGAGCATCAGACATAGCACAGACCTCATCTCCTCAGGAGCAGGAACAGGAACATTGTGCTGCTGGAGAAGAGATCTCTCTCACACAGGACTCACTCGGAGATTTATGAGGTCCCAAGAAATCAGACTTTAACACTAGAAGAAAATAAAGATGCAGAAGCTATTCTAGGTTATGTCCAGAGCTGTTTTCAATGTCTCAGATCCTAAAACGTGGACAGTTGGTGTAAATGAGTCTCAATGCTTTGACTTTCCAGGCAAAGGGCTACAAAGATTAAACCAGTGATAACTTCTATACATTGTACAACATTCTAACCCAGATCAGTTTTTTTAAGTTATCTTTAATTTTATCTCTGATTATTCATCTTCCCCAGATTCTAGTTGATGGGGACTTTGCATCATTATGAAAACCCATGTATGTTCTCCATGTAATATAGAAAGGATTGTTACATCAGGACCGCAATTTGAAATTATTGCTCCTTGGCTGACATTTCTTGAGGTTCTTCTTCACTACTGCAGTACATGAAAGTCCCGCAGATGCTAGCCATAAGAGGAAAAAGCAAACATTTTTAGAAAATATAATATTTGAGGGGAAAGACAAAAGCATGACAAACGTCATCTAATATTGCATAGTACAAGAAAACTGCCAACAAGAACAATGATTGCAAGAGCAGGTTTCTGAGAAAATTGTATGAAGTTCTGAGAAATCACATATACATGTTTATACCAAATGTCTCATTTCAATAAAAATGCAGGGGGGAAGATACTGACCAGCATAAGTGCATGAGCCTATGTGACCAGAGTTTAAAAATTAAGGTACTTTACATTTACCAGTCATGCTAATTATAATCAACCCTGCTGCAATTTCACTGAGATGAATAGTTGTATCAGAGACTGATTTCGCCCACAGATTTGACTCTAAGCCAAACTGACTCTTCTGTATGACTGCTAATGCTCAAGCAAAGGGGGACTCTGCGATGCCTTTCTCTGTGCTGCAGCACAACAGCTGAAATGTGAGAGATGCTCGACGTGCAAACTGTGGGCCTGTAGATCAATATACATGAAAGCTTTTTTTAACAAGGTCCTCTTGACATCCAGGTGAGTTAGGTGCCTGCATATCTTATGGATTTGATTCTCAGTCCTTTGGAAGAAAACATTTAGCCTTTCAGTACTGATATGAAATGAGTACCTAGGGCGCAAACAGTGGAGAGAAAAAATATCCACGATACACATTTATTCACAAGTTGCTACACACAACATCTTTTTATTACCATTGCTTATTTTTGCTCTCTGTACTGCTATTCTACTTCTGCGTGGATTTCACATTACAGTTCATAAATTCTATTTATTTTCAGAATATCTCAGCAAAAGAGTTGCTTCATTATTTTTAATGGACTTTTAAAAAAATGCGTCCAACCACAGGTGAAATAAGACTTTCAGTAAGCAGGTCGGATGGTTATTTGCAGGGGAGGGTTTGGCTCCATAGCTTTACATGGATAAGTTTTACATATCTCTGTGGGTTCTGTTAGCACAGCATGTGGACTGCTCGCAGGCACAAAAGTTCAGTCCATTCCTTTGGCATTTGAGCACAACGTATTGCAACCATATAGGCCGAGGCGTGTCTGTTGCCCTGCTTGTAGTTATTTCTTGGGGGAATACACACTACCAGGTAGTATCTGCAATTTGGTAACAACTGTGCTGGAATAATACATGCTAATAAGCTGTATGATTTGCAAAAGAACAAGAAAAAATAAGATAAAAGAATGGTCAATAAGCCCATGAGCATCCCTGCCCAACAACTGGTAGTGAGAACAGTAAGATCCAGTAGAAGAGCAGTAAGAAGAGAATCATAGCTGAAGAAAACATTAGTACATTACTGTAAGGGCATAAAGATAATTTTTCAGTCATGGGAATCATAAAACTGATCTTTTATTGACTTAAAAATTCACTTTCTAAGATGAAAATCAACTCTAAAGCTATTATGTTTTAAAAAGTTATATACTAAAGCATGCATAAACTATTTAATACATAGGAGATTAATTAGGTTAGCAGCAGGTTGACCTGCTGTTCCCAGTCAATTCTTTTCCCTTTGGGAGGACACTCAGCAGTCCCTCTCCCTGCCAGGACATGCCTGTCCCCGGGAAGTCCCGCAGGCTCTCAGAGACCAGAGCCCACAGCAGTTGATGGAGCAAACCTATACCTCTGATAAGGCAAAGTAAGACACTCCTTTAACTGGCCCCTGAGTAAAAAGGAGTGATTGAACGGAGCTGATGACATACTGCCACATTTGTTTCTCGAGAACAAAAGGCTATTTGGTCTGGGGAAAGCTTGACTGTTCATTGGAAACAACACTGCTGATGACAGCAGCTGGCAAACTTAGCGATGACTTGGGCATGAGCACACAACAAAGAAAAATACCCTACTGTTCATAAAAACACCACACATGCCAGGACTTTGACCCCTCCCTGCGTTCAGGGTGAGCAGCTTTTGCTTCTCTCCCCCTGCTAATAACATAAGCGCTTCAGACATGTGCCTGAGACCTCAGGGGCTGGATGTTCCTCTTCGACCACTCACCAAACCCTCTGCTTCAGCCAGGCGAAAGGAAGAGCTGACTGCCTCTCCCCAGGCTGTTGACAGCTCTTAATTGCTATTACACTCACTGGGGCAGCACTAGTTTCTAAAGCTGGAGTTTTTAAGTGTTCTGCATCCAGATCCAAGGCCAGCATGGCAAACTCAGGGTTGGGAGTGGCTCGCACACGGTTTGCCACTTCCTTTGAAAACCTGGCCCCAATTATAGATGGCGAACTTTTCTGCAAATTTGGCCCTTAAATCCTGCTCCTGTTCCCACTGCAATCAGTGGTGATGTTCTGATTGACTTAATGGGGGTAGGCATACAGACTTAATTAGAAAATTGGTAACTGCAAGGAAAGGAGAGAATGCACAACAGCCTACCAGATCTCTGGTAAGAAGCAAGCAAAGGAGAAAGCTGTCCTTAAGACAAAGATTTTAGCCTCTCTCTCTCTCAAAAA
>VXBO01014059.1:419853-548517 GCA_013400135.1 Rhinoptilus africanus | reverse complement strand
AAAAAAAAAGGATAATAAAAGAGATAGGCAAGATGGCCTTGAAGCTGCTCTTAAACATCTTGTATAATATATAATTGCTTTCAGATCTGGAGTACTCTATCTACCTTTTAGATCTGTCCCCTGGGAAGAAAATATGAAACAAGCTGAAACACACAGCCCTTAGCAGCAATCAGTATTTTCAGCTTTTCTTTATATACATGAGGCAATTAAATCTTTGCTTACAACTCCTTGCTCTTTGACAGGTACAAAGATGGAGCAAGTCTAAAGTGTGGTTTTCATGTTAGTCCAGCTGGGGGCCAGAGAGGCACTTTTCACCAGCTCTTGTGTTTTAATAAAATACTGAGATTCACAATTCATTACTGTATTAAATAACCTAGCATCTGGAGGCTCAAAGTCTCAACACTCCAGAATTTTCATTTGCTTTGAAGATTATCTGCATTCATGGAGGTCCTACCTACATAACAGAGTTATGTAGGCTATTTCTACAGTTGTAAATGCATCTACCTGAATGCAGGATTGCCAGTGCCAAGCCAAGCTGTGCAGCGTTAACCCTGGTGCAGTCTCACCCATAGCTCTTGGTAACAAATTATCCCTTGACCAAACTATCCCCCTGATGAGATTTGAGCTTGTTTTAGACAGAAGTAGCTGTTAAATACCTAAAGAGAGCCTGGGCATCAACAAAGGTTTGCCTAGTTTGGGCAGTAAGAGGATCAAGACCTGGGAATATGCTATGAGTTATCTGATAGTGTCGATAAACCTTAAGTGTTGTAGTCCTCAGGGGGAACAGTTAAGTTGGGCATGTTACATCAGGACTAAACACCGGCAGGGTGAAGCCATTTTGTTCTGTGCTCAAATGAGGGAAATGTTAGGAGCTCAACAGCCTTGTGGCTCTCTTGATCCCACCCCCCTTCCAGTGGAGGAGCTAGGCCACACATATATATCAGTTGCTGGCTGTGATAATTATCTGAGATGCTGGCTATCAATCCATGAGAAGAATTCTTTGTCTAAAAAATCCCTCATATTCAGAGCAGTGTCCTATCGGAGTTTAATGCTAAGCTAGTAGCAATCGTGAAAGAAACCAAAAGCTGTAACTTTTCAAATTTCCAAAGGTCCAGAATGGACTCTAATTCAGCTAACAAGGTGTATCAACCTAGAATTCAGTACAAAAGGCAATATGCAGCCAAAACTTTTGATGTGGGCAGTAATTTTGCCTGTGAGAGTACTGTGAGGCAGACCCTTCATTAGCACCGGCTGGTTCTTGGCAAAACTATGTCTTAACTTTCTCCTGCTTACAACCCTTACAGCCTTATCACTGTGATGGCTGGGTTAGCAGAGAGCACTCGTACAATCTCTACAGTCTCCTGCCTCTGGAATAACAACACAAAAGCAAAACATCACAGGGGGTGAAATGAGGTAGCAGAAACATCTAGGTGTTCGGACAGTGTGCCAACAGCTCGCTTCTGATGTAAAGCTGTTCAGACAGAGAGAGAGATATTTCATGGCTGAAATATTTACGCATGGATGTGTCAACACCATGCTGTGATGATTCCTTTCTGGGTGCAAGCTTAGGGCCTCACTATGGAAAAAGGAAGTGTTTCTAAGCAGAAATCTCCCATATGAGCGTGCTCCGGGATTGCTGCGCTCTGGCAATGGCATCACTTCTCAGTGTTTACAAAATCTCCTGAAAATGGCATTTGTTAGAAAGGTAAGGCTAACACCACAGTAGTGGTGCTACAGTATTTATATAATAATCTCAGAGAATGTTGTGTGTGCACCAGCGTGACACTGGTTCCTAATCCTACATTCAAATATCTTCCTAACAATCTTATCTTCTCTAATGTTAATAACAGTAATACGCTGTAATTCTTCATTTCTGCTTAATTCCCAAAATATTACAACTGCTCCCATTGTCTGGCTGCCATAATACATTTTTGTGTTTAACTCACGGACAGCTTCTGCCATGCATACTCTCATTGGTTAGTACCTCAGGGCTGCCTCATCCAGCATCTTGCTGATTACTGTCCAAACGGTTTAGCCTGCAAGGAATTCTATGTACCTGCATACACCTCATTTACTTTCAGAGGTCAGCAGACTGCAGGGATGTACCCCCCAATTTATGAGAACATAGACTGAAACTAAACAAAACACATCAGAGCCATCATCCAGTATTGCTTGTACTAAGCCATAGTCTCAGTGCTTAAGAAATGAACAGGGTAAACAGAGAAGTGACAAGGGAATAAAGCACAACCTGCCTTATTGCATTTACTCACAGGAACCTCCACAGGGTTTTTGTTTTGTTTGGGGTTTGCTCATGTTTTTCAAACTGAAATCATATTTCCTGTAAAGAATGCAGCCAACTCTGTGGCATAAGTAACTGTGGAACATTACTGTTCTCCTGAGGTGCACCGAGGGTTACAAAGCCCAAGGTGAGACATTCTCTAACTAGCATAAAAATGTGGGGCAACACTGCGGTTTTCTGCCTGAACATTCATCACAGCAGGCTTGACCACTTAATTCTCTGGTTTTCCCCTGCTGTGCATTTTTCCTGAGCCAGGGTTCAAGGAAGGTATCCAGGCAGACTTGCACAGGCTGTTAGTGAAAGGGAGAAGCTCAAGGGCTAGCAGGGCAAGGGACTGAGTATAGGAAGAGGGGACATTATCTCAGCCTGTACGCAGGACTCGCACAAGCCTAACATCTGCTCTGTTCACAGCGAGTGTGATTATCTAACATCATTATAGCAGTCTAGGCTGTACAGTTTTGGTTGCTAATTGCATGTTGTAGGTGATGATCAGAAAACTATTTCCATATAGCTCACAATTATATACTTACAGACATCATAGTACGCCACTCAGACTATTGACAAGCTGTTCCTTTCTGGGCCAGAAGTCTCCATTTTGAGCATCGGAATCAGGAGGAATTGTTTAGGAACGCTTCAGTCAAAAACTCCTAGCCATGTCCAAGAACAAAATCAGTTACAACTGACTCAGGCTGCTGGTTTTGAATAGGTTCTTTCAATCTCTTTTAATAAGAACAAGCATTTTCAGATTTGGTGCAAAGGTATGACATTTAGCTAGACGGTCTCCATAGGGAAGAAAATATTGCTGTGAAAGTGTGTCTTTTTGCCCTCTATAAACTCTTATTTCACATACAATACCTAGTACAAGCAGACAGTGCTGAGTTCCAAAGTTTTAACTTCACGGTGGGAAGTACCTTTTGTGTGAGAGCCTAATACTTACAGAACGTGCTGAGAAAGTGGAAGACTTGAGTAAAAAGCCTTTGCCAGAGTGAAGAGATTTAGAAAAAAGAATTATTAGGCTACCATACAGGGTCAAAGAAGACAGAATATTTCCATTCCTCCCCTACCTCTGCTATTGAAACCAGGTAACTTAAGCTCTTGAAATCTTAGACAGGGTTCCCAAAGTAGCTTCTGTGCATGTGGCCCTGCATACCACATAAAATACATGAATTTATCTAGCTTGCACACCAAACTTTGTAAACATGTAGTTCTTTAATGTGCTTTAACATAATTATGCCTATAATGGCAACTTCCTTATGGCTAACATGGGCTGTCCAGATGTGCAACTCCAAGTGATTCTCTTGGGCTTCACAGCTCCAATGCACATACCAGAGGAACCGAAAACACATTTTAAATTTCATTTCCCCTACTGCCACTTGTCTACCCTTTCCTACTGGTATACTTTGCCCCATTAGCAGGAGACAGGAATTTCATGGGTTTATTTGTTACATAAAAAACTACTTGGTCATGTTACCGAAGACAGGCCTCTGCTTTGTTTCTAAAAAGATTGTTTCTTACTAACCTTCTTACTGTGTGAGAAAATAGCCAATTACTGACCTTCTTACTGTGTACAAAAAAAAAAAATAGTCACTGAGATGATGTTACAGGTAGTAATAACGAGGAGACAACCAGAAGAAGTTAACCACTTCAAGGTTCTTCTATACGTCAAGTATGTACTCCTATACCAATTAGGATAGAGTTATAGATGCTTCAAAGAATATCCTTATTATCTTCATGAAGTTGGCAAACTTACAGCAAACTTTTACTGTCTTGGGATGACTCAAGACCTTAAAAGGATAATGTGAGGAAGGGTCTCCTTACCCAAATGGCCACCGAGACACTCACGCCTCCGCAGAAGTGTTTTGCCAACACAGCAAAAGTGTATATGCACGTGCAAAACAGCTATTCAGTCATCCTAATGAATATGTAAGACTAGGCAGAGCTATGTATTAGGCAGGAGAATTATGAGAATATTTTGTGTATAAATAATGGGTGAATATGCCCAGTAAGGTGTGCTTGATTTGTGGCTTTTCTCCCTAGCACATGACGTCCAATACAGCAGTATCTCCTCTCTAAACTACTTTTGGTTTTGAGGGCTTTTGTTCCAGGTAACAGCGTGGCTCAACATGCTCCGCTACGTTTCTGCCAGAGTGTCTCTTTGACAGCTCTCCAGAGGAGAGGATGCAGGCCCAGCTCTGCAAGCACCAACATTCATTCCTAAAACTCAACACCCCATTTCCAGCCCCAGCTCATTTGAGAGCAGCATTTTTCGTAAACCTCTCATTCCTTCCTCCCTCCCTCCGCCACAGCTTTCACAGGCCAACGTGGCACCCGCTGCTGCAGCCCCCAGAGTGGCAGGGGGCAGCCCACAGCAACCGCCACAACACCCGGCTGCCTGTAGCTGGGTGGCTACAAGCAGCCCCCCTTTCCCTGGGGAAAAAGGGAAAGGATAAAGAAAAAACAACACACAAACCGCTGCAGGGCAGAAGGGAGAGCAAAACTCTCCCCGCTAGACCCGCATCCCCCTCCCTCACACCCCTCTCCGCCCCGCGGGGACGGCCGGTAATGGCAGCGGCCAGGGCAGGGCCACCCCTCGGCCCTTACCAGCGGGCAGGGCCGGGCCGGGCGCCTTATGTAAGGGCAGAGGCGGGGCCAGCCTGGCTGTGGCGGCGACAGGCGGAGCTGCTCCTCCACCACCGCCATGTCCTGGTACCGCAACACCGTCTGGTTCGTGAAGGGGCTGCGGGAGTACACCAGGTACGGCCACCGCCGGCCCCGGGCACCGCGGCCCGGGGCGGGCGGGGCGGGCGCCGCGCTGCGGCCAGGCCGGGGGCGTTTCTCTGCGGCAGCGGGGCGTTTAACCATTTCGAGGTGTTGTGTTTTTAAAATATTTGTAACGGTAGGCCTCCCTACCGCCGTCAGCACCGAAAAATTTTAAGGCTTTATCGAGGTGGTGCCCGGCGGCGCTGCCTGGGCCCGCCCCGCCCTGGAGCTGCAGCCGGGCCACCTCCCAAGTGACAAAGTTTGGGCTGTCTGGCTTGTGGTGGGCAAACGCCTCAAGTTGTTGCTCTATAACTCCTCTCAGTGTCACTAGTGCTGTAGGTGGCCTGTCCCACGAGTATGGAGAGTAATGGGGAGAGGGGGTGTGCTGGGCCGTGAGGGGGGAGTGCTTTTTAACTGGGTTTTTTGGAAGTACTCTCTCCTAGTTTTCTCACAGGCGTCTCTCATTTATTCAGGAGTGGCTACGAGTCTGCTTCCAAGCACTTCAACCCAGCCGATGTGGAGGTGAATGTGGCTGGAAGATCCTTTCTGGTCACCGGTGCCAACAGTGGTATTGGCAAGGCCACGGCTACAGAGATAGCGAGGAGAGGTGAGACGGGATGAGATGAGGGGATCTGAGGGGTCCGTGCAGAGAAGATGGAAGGACGCCAGTTTGGCCTTCCAGCACAGTCACAAAGGCACAGCTCCTGGGGACAAGGCGGGCAGGCATGTTATTTAACAGAGCTGTTAGTGTGGGTTAGAAGTTTAAGCATAATCGGTGCTGTGAAAACTGGAATAAGGAAACAAAATTAGTGGAGAGCATCTGCAGTGTTCCTCAAGTTCATGTTTACCAAAACTGTCTGTGTAACAGTGGCACCTGAGGGTGTTAGTGACCAGTCAAGGTCTGCTTAAGGCTGATTTTGGTACAAGTAGCAGCCTGGCTGAATTTGAACTATTTTGAAGAGCTTGCAACTGTATCATATGATGAAAGAAAACATTGACTTTGTTAAGCTGAGGCGGGAGAGTGTAAAAGAAGCAAAAGTTGTGCTTGGTCTTAACAGCAATAACCTGTGCCCTTTAACTGATTGCACACAACTATTTTTTCTGTTGCTCTCTGTAAGCAAGGAGATGGTATGAACTAGAACTAGCTACTGTTGAGGGATAAGCCTAATCCCTTCCAGAGTGGGCAAAATAATTCCTGTTGTGCAAGAGTGATAAGAGTTTTGGCATGTAGGATAAAAGGGAGGAGCTTGCAACTCTTTGCTGTCTCTTTGTCTGCTTAGGTTTCATAATTATCTTGTGAGGGAAAGTGGTGACTCAGTTAAATTAAACCAATTCAAAATTATTAGCATCAAAGAGCCTTTGGGTTAAAGATCCTCATCGGTGACAGTATGTGACTGATTTCAGGTTCCCACTACTGCCATTATGTATAATAGCCTTATGTAAGTATTGCCTTATCTGGCGACTCTTGCTCACAAATGGACATGTCTGTCAGGTTTTGCACGCTGTCAAGCTGACTGGATCTGCATGGAATTTGGTCACAGTGGCTAGTATTAGGAGCCTAAAGAACAACCTTGGGCTCACACTGCTTGTCTGATACCTTGTGTGGGTGCACATATGAAGTTAAAATGACTTAACAGTGCCTTCCTGATCTTATACTTGCGTGCGTTGCTCTGAAACTCAATGTCAGCTGTTGGGGCTCTGGCTTCTAGTTGAAACTCTTCAAGTATATCATGACAAGAAAATACAGAATTCAGACTCAGCAAAAGAATAATCAAGCTATGTTAGTTTTACCTTCAAGTGCTTCAGATCTTTGTAAATAATTACAGTCTTGATGACAATTTCTTTAGCCTGAGTTTAGCTTTCTTCTGAATCGTTGTCTTATGGGTGTTGCAGATTCAGGCTTTCCTGTATGTCTTGTAGACTGCATTTCCAGTTTGATGCAGTCTTCTCCCAAGTACTCTGACAATTCAGGGCTGGAGCACTTCTCCTATGAAGACAGAGTGAGAGAGTTGGAGTTGTTCAGTCTGGAGAAAAGAAGGCTCCAAGAAGACCTTATTGTGGCCTACCAGTATCTTAAGGGGACCTACAAGAAAGCTGGTGAGGGACTTTTTAGGATGTCGGGTAATGGTAGGACTAGGGGGAATGGATTAACACTAGAGAAGGGCCGTTTCAGAATGGACGTTAGGAAGAAGTTCTTCACCATGAGGGTGGTGAGACACTGGAAGAGGTTGCCCAGAGAGGTGGTGGAAGCCCCATCCCTGGAAGTGTTCAAGACCAGGCTGGATGGGGCTCTGAGCAAACCTGATCTAGTGGGATGTGTCCCTGCCCATGGCAGAGGGTTTGGAACTAGATGATCGTTTAAGGTCCCTTCCAACCCTGACCATTCTATGATTCTAATTCCCACGTGTTGTTTAAGTTCAAATAATTTCAATCTTTACCACAGAAAATACATTTAAATCCCTTTCCTAGCCCATAAGTTGCACCAAAACTTCCCTCTCTCCTTAACAGCAAGAAAAAAGTTGATATTCAAACCCCTTAAAACCCACCTCTGATTTTATTGACTGTTTTCCACTGTAGACTATGAGAATCGCAGAATGGTAGGGTTTAAGGGACCTCTGGAGATCATCTAGTCCAACCCCCCTGCCAGAGCAGGGTCACCAGTGTGTTGGTGATCATCAGAATAGTGACCATCTGATGTTGGTGAACATCACAATGTTCCTGATCAGCTTGAAGACCAGCTACTTGTTACACGTGTTTAATTTGTACCTGCACAAGTTACTTGTTCTGTCCTTTGTGCTTTGGGAAGAGTTCCTTAAAAAACTGCAAAGGCATATCCTTATATGCCTAAAGGTCATAATTAATGCCTTCTTTTGCAGTGAAGCCTGCAATCACTGTGAGAATGTCTGGAGATGAGCACTGGACACTGCGCCTTCTGATTGTCTTTTCTCTTACTCATGAAATCTACTTTCTCTCAGGCAAAGACTGTCTTTCATTCTGATCTGTATATATTCAGTGCCTGCCTGTGCACAGTCCCTTCCATGCGTGGTATATGTATAACACAAACTGAAGATGAACCTTTTATTAAACATTGGTTAGTGTCATTTGTATGATTATCCCAAATTAAGGCGTTTCCCACTGCAGTGGTGCACTTGGTAACAGTAACCCAACCAGCTCTGGCAGTGCAGTAGAGGAATTGCACCGTGTTAGAAATCTTCAAAGAACCTTGAGGCTTGTTGCCTGCATCAGCTGCATGCCAAGTACGATTGCTGTAATGGTGGTTCGTGGAAAAAACATCTCTCTTGGACAGAAAACTTCATTATCAGGCCCCACACTAAGCTGTGCAGTGTGTGACTGCTCTATCCCGAGGTTACCCTTGGTGTCTTGCATTTGGATTCTGGGCACTTGAAGAGTGACCTGACACCATTGTTTTTATTATCACACCTTTGGGCTTACATTGGTTGAGCCTTCTAGTGGTGGACTGCTAGCAACCCCTTAAAACACCTTTAACAATAGGTAAAAGTAAAGAGTGTGATTGAGATTAACACGTTACTTGTGAAGATCACAAATACAAAGCATAAAAATGGATTACGCCTACCTGTACTTCAGTCCTGTTTTCAAGGACTCTCTTTAATGTGGCTAAGCTATGAGGAAAGTATCTAGGCCTTTGAGGGGAGCCTTGCCCTGTTTGTTCTTTTTCATAGAAAAGTTGGTTGGAAGGGACCTCTAGAGGTCATCTTGTCCAGCACGCCACTTGAAGCAAGGCTGTTGCCAGCACTAGATTGCTTTGTCTCACTGGATCTTGTAAGGATGGAAATTATGCAGCCTCTTGGGACAGCCTGATCTATTTAGAAGAAAACAAGTGAAAACTTTTTTCTCGATGCCTGACCTAAGCATCCCAAGCTGCAATTTGTAGCTGTGGTCCTTGTCATAGCTCTTGCTGCTGAGTAGAATTCTGGTATCTGGCATTTTTATTTCCTTTTCACAGAGCAATTCCAGTCACTTGTGTTGTTCAAGGCCTTTATTGATCTTTCTGAGGCGTGTGTCGAAAGAAGTATTTACGACACAGATGCCTTACCTTCGATTGCCAGTGTAGCTCTGGTATTTTATCAACACTAAACAGGATGTGCAAACTTGACAGAAAATGGTTTGGGTGGACAGTACCTGGAATGCAGTGGCCTTCTCCAGCCTTGTGTGAGGACTCTATTACAGCATGGTGTTTTTTTCCTCCTGCATGCCGTCATAGGGACCAGAGCCAAGCAGAAATCTTCTAGCTTTCTTATTACATCTGCTCTTTGTGTCCTAAACCTTTTGTTTGAAGGACCTGTACCACAGTCCTTTGACAGAACCTGCTGGGGTTCTTGGTGTGTCTGGGCTGCCTGATGAGGCACTGGTGAGGCCGCACCATGAGTATTGTGTCCAGTTTTGGGCACCCCAATACAAGAGAGATATCGAGGTGCTGGAGCGAGTGCAGAGGAGGGCAACGAAGCTGGTGAAGGGCCTGGACAATAAATCTTATGAAGAGCGATTGAAGGAGCTTGGACTGTTTAGTTTGAGGAATAGGAGGCTGAGGGGAGTCCTCATCACTCTCTACAACTACGTGAAAGGACGTTGTAGAGAGGTTGGTGCTGGTCTCTTCTCACAGGGAATTAGCGACAGAACAAGAGGGAATGGTTTCAAGCTGCAACAGGGTAGCAGCTGGACATTAGAAAAAAATTCTTCACAGAAGGAGTGGTCAGACACTGGAATAGGCTGCCCAGGGAGGTGGTGGGGTCACCATCCCTGACTGTGTTTAAGAGTCGTTTAGATGTGGTTTTGGGGGATATGGTGTAGGGGAGAACTTTGTAGAGTGGAGTGAATGGTTGGACTTGATGATCCCAAGGGTCTTTTCCAACCAGAATGATTCTATGATGATGCTGCTGGGTCGGTGTCTTTTGAGGGGAGTTTGACCCTTGGAATGGGTGAAAGCTGGTGGACCTGGGAATGCTGTGGGGTGCCATGGCCCTAACCAGCTCCCAGGTCATCAGCAAGTGTCACAGGTGCCTTGAGAGCTCCACAGACCTGAGCTTCAGGAGGATTAATGAAAAGCCACCGCTTAGCTCTTGGCAGCAGAGAAATGTCACTGTTGGTTGTGCACAGCTTAGGAACATTCTGCTTGCTGGGAAGCTCTTGTGATATTTCAGTGACCATCTGACCACTGTTGCCACAAGCAGGCTATAGATGTCCCACAAAGTGGAATGCAATTACAATAGTTTTTTTTTGTTTCATTTGGATTGTATCAAAAACTAACAGCAACAAGAACTGCAAATTGTACATCCCTTCCTGCCCCTCCTTTTTTGATGATGCCTCCCCCCAAACACAGTTAGTAATTAATAACCAAATGTGTTTCTTGTCAAAATCCACCAGGTGGCACGGTTCATCTGGTTTGCCGAAATAAGGAACGGGCTGAGGTTGCCAAAGGAGAAATAGTGACAGAAACAGGCAATCAGGTGAGGTTTTTTCAGTCTTTTGTTTACTCTTAGAAAGACTGTTAACATGAAAGACCTCAGAGGCCTTGATATATTCTGTTTTGTCATTTTGCTGTTGTGTTTTTAATAGTATTACCATATGGACATGGAAGCATCTAGTAGTTTATCATCCATATGATTTGAAGTGATTTAATTTCACTAGGTGGTGGTTTCTGTGATTGTAATATCACCAGCAGCATGCTATTTTATTTAATGCTTGTTGTCGATGTGTTTTGTTTTGTCCTACTTCCTATTCCTAACTATGTGGCTGAGACTTTTAACAATTAATGCATTGCAACACTCTTGCAACAACATTTATGAGTTTACAGCATTGGAGTTGAAGGTTTTATGTGTCTGAATAACATGCTTTTGATTTCTAAGGTTGGCTGCTCTGTGAAGTCCTGCATGTGGTCCTAGTTCCACGCTCTATGGACTTTTCCATCTCCTTTTCTTATAGTATCTCTTCCTTACCCCCTCCCTTTTGTTACAGATTCTTTTTGCTTCTGCATTTATCATTCCACAGTATAGCCCTGTAGCAGTCACTGTTGCTTTTGCTAATTATTCAGAAGGGTGGGCTTATGGAGAAGTGCAGTCATTGTCTTTCTATCTTGGTATACTGGTTTTGGTTGGGATAGAGTTAATTTTCTTCATAGCAGCTCCTATGGTGCTATGTTTTGGATTTGCAACCAAAACAGTGTTGACAGCCCATGTTTTAGTTATTGCTGAACAGTGCTCGCACAGCCTTTTCTGATTCTCACCCTGCCCCAGCAGCGAGCAGGCTGGGGACTGCAGAAGAAGTTGGGAGGGACACTGTGACAGCTGACTCCAGCTGATCAAAGCGATATCCCATACCATATGATGTCCTGCTCAGCAATAAAAGCTGGGAGAAGGAGGAAGGAGGGGACACTGGGACATTCACAGTTACGGTGTTTGGCCTTCTAAATCACTGTTGAATGTGATGAAACCCTGTTTTCCTGGAGATGGCTAAACACCTGCCTGACAGTGGGAAGTAGTGAATGAATTCCTTATTTTGCTTTGTTTGCACACACAGCTCTGCTTCACTTTTTAACCTGTACTCAGCCCCCAAGTTTTGTCTATTTTACACTTCTGATTCTCTCCCCTGTCCCACTGTGAGAGGAGTGGGCAAGTGGCTGTGTGGGGCTTAACTGCCTACCAGGGTGAACCCCCAACTCTTGGATGGAGAGCTATCTTCATTTTACATAGTGATTTGGCTTGTGAGCACAGTATTGTGATCCAGAAATAGTTTTTAACATGGATAAAAAAATCTGAAGACTTTTTATGGTTAGAGATACCATATTGACTAAATTTCTGCTCCTTGGTTTCAGCTCCCTAGTGTGACACAACAAGTGTTCTTTAACGGCAGTGAATTAGATCAGTCCTTATGTAGAAATAAATACTTTCCAGCTGTCTATAACTGTGTAATCCCATGGCTACAGTAAGACTGGTGATTATCTGTGTTACCTCTTTTTCTGTCTGCAGTCAGACAGCTTGGGAAGAGAGGTGAGTTCGATGACCTCTGAAGGTTCCTTCATGTTCTGTTTTCTGTCATTTGGTGAAACAAAACTCAAGGCAAACAATGTGCTTTCCCTGAAAGCAGCACAATTGCTGCATTCCCACTTCCTGGTAGGCTGCAAACCTGTGGTTTCCCTAGTGATGAAAGAGTATGAGGGCACTGCAGAACTTGTTCGTGACCCTGGGGACAGGGCACTTGTATAGAAAGCAGCATTCACTGAAGTGTTAGATGAGCTGTACAAGAAGAGGCCCCGTGGGACATGTGACTGCACTAGGAAGAGTCATTTTAATAAGGAGTCCACAAGAACATCCTTCTTTATAAATAATTATTCAGAAGCGATCCAGGGAGATAATAAAATGCTTTATCTGCAATGTGACAAGATGTATCCAGAGTTAACTTGCTCTTCCTAATCATATGGACAGAGATCCCATTGTTGTATATGCCATAGATTTTTTTTTTCCATCTTCCACAGCAACACAAGATGGAGTTCAGTGTTGAAATGGAATTATTATTTGGCACGCACCCTCACCTAGACCTGGGAGCTGGGAAGTTCTCCTAATCTGTTACAGTAGATCTAGTTGTGGAGATTAGGTCTCACTTTGAAAATTATTTTGCCGCCATCAAGGACTTTTATAGGGGACAGGCCTCTGGGTCCTTTTTCTGAGCCAACGTGACAGTCTTCAGCAGATAAGTGTTGATTTAGATCTTTTTCAGTCTCTGAAATCACTTGTAATATTGAACATCTGCCCAAAAAACTCCAGCTCTTCTTTTTCAGTAGATAATGGTAATAGCTTTGAAAGCAGAGGTATCCAGTTAGACACAGCAGAGCAGTGTCAAGTTTCTGGTCAGAAGTGAATGTTATGATGAGAAAATTCTGACCTAACTCAACTAAGGAGCTGAAATCCAGTGGCTAGAGAGAAAAAAGTAATGTGTTTTTTATCTGCAGGGAAGCAGAATTATAGGCAGGGAATGATGCCTTATAATTTTCTCAGCTTCTTCACTTACCTCATTTGCTTGTATAATGAGTATTTAAAGAAACAGCTTTGAAAGAGAGGAAGGTCTTTCAATGATTATTTGTTGTTTTGCATGAGAACACATCCTCTGCATAATTACTTTAAAACTGCCTTTTCCTGGGATACGTCATAAGACTACCTGGTACGTTTTTGAGACTAAGTGCTATCTAGGAGAAGAGTAGGAGTTCACGTGCCTTTTGTATGCTGATAAATGCTACTGTGCTTGTGCTTGGTAGAAGACAAATTTGCACAAAGCAAGAGACTTGCCTGTAACAAACAGTAAAAGGTTTTGGATGTTTTGGAGAGAGGAAGAGATTTCTAGCTTTAGTGGTTTAGAAAATTATCACTTTGCTCTATGTCAATCTTTTCCTTTCTTTATTTTATTGCACCTGCATCTCTGGCTGTAGTATTCCAAAACGTTGCAAGACTGTTGTGACATGGGGTGGCTAACCAGGACTTAGCATGGGAGGGGATGTAGAAGGCACCTGACACAGCTGGAGTGGGCGCAGTCACACACCTGGAAGTGTGTTCTCCTGCCCTGGTTGGAGCGACTGTGCCTGGCACATGGGAGGCTGGCCCAGACACAGCTCCAGAGAAATGATGTGTCAGATGTTGGGCTGCAGGGAGCGACTGGTATTTTTCCCTGAGCCTGGGGCAGAGCTTGATGGTGGCCTCATCTGCTGGGTTCTGCTGTGGTTAAGGTGCTGGGCTGCCAGGTGAAGCGACTGCAGGAGATGAGCTGGCTGCATAACCATAGGGAACAGAACAGAAACAGGGTCTTTCCACGGAGTGGAAGAGCACAATTCCCACGTTGCGTGGACGGAAGGACAGCTAGAAGTAAGCTTGAGTAAGCAGTGGATAGAGACTTCTGAGTTGGGGGGGAATGGAAGCTTGTGACTGCTGGCAGTAGAAGGCAGGCTCCTTCTCTGTCTGCAGGTGTGGGTTTATAGGGTAGGTATAGTGCCATGGTAACAGATGAGGAAGAACAAGCTCTGTCAGGGGAGGTGTTTGTGCCAGGAGAGCCTGAACCACTGCAGGCACTGGGAGGAAGTGATGGGTGATAATGGCTGGAGGCTCCCTCCTGTGGGGGATGGGGGCACCCATCTGAAGTCTTGGCTTGATGTCTTGAGAGGTTTGTCACTTCCTGAGGACTCGGATCTAGGGTATTGTGGAGAGTCTGCTGAGGCTCATGTGGATGTCAGACTAATACCTTTTATTGCCCAGTCACATGGGCACCCATGACATTGTGAGGGGTGACCTTGAGTTCATGGAGAGTGCTTGTAGAGGGTGAAGGGCATGGGGGCCAAATAGTGCTCTCCTAAATCCTTACAGTGAAAGGGAAGGGCTTGGGTAGGAGCATATGCACCCTGCAGGTCAACACCTGAATGTGCAGCTGGTGTCACTATGGCCTTTGTCACTTTGTCTTTTGCCTTTATGACCTCTTTGACCTTCTCTGAGAAATGACCGTTGCTGTTTAGCAAGAGTGTCTTTGCCAACAGGTTTACTAAGCTAGTGAGGTGTGCTTTAAACTGGTTTCACTGCACTGGGGGATAATGACCAAACCCAGAAGAATACTGGAGTCATGGGACAGTATGTGTCTAGGGAACAGTAAAATAGAGGAGGCTCTCACAGTTTTCACAGAATCACAGAATGGTAGGGTTGGAAGGGACCTCTGGAGATCATCTAGTCCAACCCCCCTGCCAGAGCAGGACCACCTTAAAGCAGGTTGCACAGGAACCCATCCAGGCGGGTTTGGAATGTCTCCAGAGACGGAGACTCCACCACCTCTCTGGGCAGCCTGTTCCAGTGCTCTGCCACCCTCAAAGTAAAGAAGTTCTTCATCATATTTAGATGGAACTTCCTATGCTCAGGTTTGTGCGCATTCCCTCTTGTCCTGTCACTGGGCACCACTGAAAAGAGCCTGGCCCCATCCTCCTGACACCCACCCTTTAAGTATTTATAAGTATTGATAAGGTCCTTCTTCAGTCGTCTTGTTTCCAGACTGAAGAGACCCAAATCCCTCAGACTTTCTTCATAAGAGAGATGTTCCAGTCCCCTAATCATCTTCATAGCCCTGTGCTGCACCCTCTCCAGCAGTTCCCTGGTCTTCTTGAGCTGGGGAGCCCAGAACTGGACACAGTGCTCCAGGTGGGGCCTCACCAAGGCAGAGCAGAGGGGGAGGATGACCTCCCTCCACCTGCTGGCCACACTCATGTGCTTTTCATGTGAGAGCAGCATGACTGGGAGCCCATCTCAGATGCCAGTACATGAATACACACAGCATAGGAAACAAACAGGAATCCATGCATAGTTGCAGAGCTGTGATCTCACTAGAATTGGAGAGATATGGTTGGCATGGCTATAGACTGCTGGAATGGATGTATACAGGCCCTTTTAGAAGTGCAAGTTGGGAAGACAAGGAGGAGGAGTTGTGCTCTATGCAAAGGAGAAGCTTGAATGCATGGAGCTTTGTCTGAAACAGGTAATGAGCCAGCTCAGAGCTTATGGGTAAAGCACAGAGGTCAGATCAATGTGGATGACATCACGGTGGGTGTCTGCTACAGACTGCCTGATGATGTAGAGGAAGTAGATGGAGCCTTTTTTAGAGGGCTAGGGAAGCCTTGTGATCACAGGTCTTGGCACTCATGGAGCACCTGAACCACGCTGATACCTGCTGGCAACACAGCAGGGCATAAACAATCCAGGAGATTTCTGGAGACCATCAAGGACAATTTTTTGATATGAGTTAGACAAGCCAGCTAGGGGCAATCTCTGCTGGACCTGCTATAAATAGCAGTCTTGAATAGCTGCCTTGGTGCAAGAGGCCACGAGATTGTGGAATTTAAGATCGAGACAGGCAAGAAGGATGAGTTGTAGAATTACATACAATCTTTGGTTTTAGGAAACCAGATTTTGTCTTCTTTGTGGACCTGGTTGGTAGGATTCCATGGGAGGCAGACATGGAGAATAAAAGGCCTTGAGAAAGCTGGTTGATCTTCAAGGAAAATCTCCTCAAAGCAGGAGGTACTTTCTGGGAACTGGAAAAAGGCAAACCACTTAACTTCAGAAAAGGCAAACAGGATTTGGGGAACTACAGACCGGTCAGCCTCACCTTGCTCCCCAGGAAAACTATGGAACAAATCCTTCAGAAGCCATGAAAGATAGGAAAGTGATTTTGAAAAAACAGTGTGGATTTATCAAGGACAAACCTGGCCTGACTGTCCTGATTGCTGCCTTTGGTGAGATGACTCTGCATATGGTCGAGAGGAGAGCAGCGCTTGCCACTTACTTTAACTTTGCCAAGGCTTTTTACATGGTCTGCCACAGTATCCTTGTAGCCAATTTGGCGAATGTGGTTTGAACTGGTGGATGACAAGCTGGGTGGAAAACTGTCAGGAACATTTGGCTCAGAAATTATCAATCAACAGTACAAAGCTGATCTGTTGGGTGATGGAGTGAGGTGCCATCTTTGTCAGATTGCAGATGATCTCAAGTACGGGAACTGGAGAGCAGGGCTGCTCTTCAGAGGGATTTAACAGGTGAGGAAGTGGGCTGACATGAACGTCATGAAGTTCACCAAGAGCAGATGCCCAATCCTGCCCTGCGATGGAGTGACCCCATGGAGCAGTACAGGCTGGGACTATCTGACTGGAGAGCAGCTTTGCAGAAGAAGGACCTGGAGGTGACAAGTTGTCCCTAAGTGCGCAGTGTGCCCTGGGGCAAGGAAGGGCAACAACATCTCAGCCTGTATGAGCACAAGTGTAGCCAGCGGGCTGAGGGAGGTGCATCTTCCTCTCTATTAAGTCTTTGTTGGACCACAGCAGGAGTCCTGTGCCCAGTTTTGGGCTCTGCAGGATAAGGAGGTCATTGATGTCCTGGGGTGAGTCCAGTGGAGAGCTGCCAACATGACTAGGGAGATGGGACATGTGGTGTGCAAGGAGAGGCTGAGAGGGCTGATTTCGCTCAGTACTAAGAAGAGAAGGCTGAGGTGGGTCTTACTGTAGCCTGCAGCCATGTGATGGGAGGGTGAGGGGAAGGCAGTGCCATGCTCCTCTTGGAGGTCTGCAGTGAAAGGACATGAGGCAGCAGATATAGATTGTAGCAGGGAAAATTTCTGACACTATAGCAGGATTATTTTTTTTTCACCATGAGGGTGGTCAAACATTGGAGCAGGGTACTTGGAGAGGCTGGTGAATTCTCTGTCCTAGGAAACAAAACTTCCCTGGACAACCTAATCTCAGTTACCTGCCTTGAGACGGCATTGGACCAAGCAGCCTCCAGAGATCCTTTCCAACCTAAACTATTCTCTAATGCTGTGACATTGGGCATTGATTTGGAAAGTTGCTCTCAGCTAAAGAGGAAACTGCAGTATGAAGTGTTTAAACAGAAGATTTGCAAGCTTTGCAATATTTTTTTAGTTCGCTGCTGTGCCTGTCTGTCTGTCACCTATATTTATCTAAGTAGCATTCTCTCTTAATAAATTTGGCAGTAAAACACTGTGGCTCAGAAGCAACTGATTCAAATGATTAAATGTGTTCTAAGGACTAGAATTAGAGTTCCCAGTTGTGCATGTTAACTGTGTTTTATTTGTGTTCTGGAGATAATATTTTTTCATACTGCTCAAATACCTTTTTACCTAGACAGGCCTTAGCAGTGAACAGGGTCTCTTCACTCTCCATGCTGATTGTAATGTACTTTTTTTTTTCCTTTAGAATATCTTCTTGCATATTGTGGATATATCTAATCCCAGGGAAATCTGGAAGTTTGCTGAACAATTCAAAAATGAACACAAATTAAACGTATTGGTAAGTTTGCATAGTTAAATCACATGGCTGTCTTTGGAGTGTGTAGCCTCTGAACTTGTCCAACAGGTAGTCTAGATTTTATAATTTGACCTGCAGTTCTGTACTTAATTTTCTGTAGATGTTCCTGCAGTAGTCCCCATGCTCCATTTGCTCTTGTTTAGTCTCAATTCACATACAGAGATATGACATTAAAAAAAATAATAGAGAAATGCAGTAATTTTTAGCTGCATCTTTTGAGGTTCTCACCATGCAAACATTGTGGCCTTTAGGTTGCATGTCAGACTATGCATATTCTGCTAAACACAGTATGGCAAGGATTGATGCCTCCTCCCGAGAGAGGATTACATTTGCTTCGAGCTCCTCTCTCCTAAAGATTAAACTTTTATAGAAAATGTAGTTAGAGTGGTCTAAAACAGAGCCAGGGAAATAGTAAGCAGTTAAGCAGCATGACTGGTAAGGAGTTCGGTACTCCTTCTCCTTTATTGAGCTGAGATTTGCTCTGGGGGCTGAACTAAAACTGAGGCACCTGGAGCTGTTGTTTTGGTGCTTACTAGCTGAGGAAATTCTGATAGAAATGGGAAACTTGCTTTTGAGGAGTGGCGGTGAATGAGCAGGAAGGTACTTAGGGGCAGATCTCTTTTTGAGGTGGGAAATAAAAGCTTGAGCTTCCTCTGGAAGGTAAGGCAAAGCAACAAGTGTGTCTGAGAATATGCTAGCTGCACACAGCTTGCAAGCTTCCGACTGTTCCTGAGGTTTTACCTTACAGTGCACCCATGCTGTGTGGGGCAGCGTTGTTTTAGCACTGTGTGAGCCACGTGGGTTATGTGTGCAGAGAGAAAAGCTGGGGTCCCTACAACCTGGGCACAAAGTCAGTGTGAAGCACCTCAACTGGTTAGCTGTACTCTGCTCGGGGCTAACTGGACTGCGGCAACCTGCTGACCTGGCTAATCTGCCAAGTGTAGAGCTAATTTATTTAATTTACTGAAGGTGGGAGTTCCTGTGGGGCCCGTCTATCACATGTTGCACAGCTTCCCATAGTGAACTTCCCCTAACGGAGAATCCATCACCACATAGCACGGATTCTGTGGGGTCAGTGTGGTGTCTCAGGTGAGACTAACAAACTACACTGCATATTTATGCGGTATGAAAAGAGTTTAAAAACATGGAGTAAGGCATTTAAGGGGACTGCTGGCTCTTAGGGCAATACATTTGCGGTGATCCATTTCTCTGAAGATCCTTTCTTTTGAAAAAAAACTTTTGTGGTCAGTGACAGAGTAGCGTGACTTGGAATGGCATGGTTTATTGAAACAGTTTGTAGCTTTGTGTTGCAGTGTCAGAAAAGAGCAAACTAGCCTGGACTGCTTCTATGTATGGTTTTGTTTGTAGAAATTTGTGTAGATTATTTTTGTTTACAGGAGTTGTCTTACAGATCAACAATGCAGGATGTATGGTGAATAACAGAGAATTAACTCAAGATGGACTTGAAAAAAACTTTGCAACAAACACTCTGGGTGAGTATTGAAGGCTTAGTTCTGAAATATGGTACTTATTCTGGTTACAGAAGTATGTAATTAGAGCTGGGTGTGTGAGGTGTGCGTTCCCACTCAAAGAGCGGTTCTACCATTGCTGTACCAGGGAAGGAGCGGGAAAGGAAAAGAAGCGATATTACAGCTTGTTTGGAGTGTGAGTTTTTAATTTCTCCATTTTTCAATTGTACTCCTATCAGTGCCTTTATTTAACATAGTAGCAGTGGACAATTGCAGATAAGATTTAATTAAACTGACTCTGAAATTTGCTAGGAAGCTTTATTCCAAACAGTACTGCTAATGATACTCTTTGTAGTAAGTGTGCCAGTGGCTTGGGTAGAGGTTGGAGTATGTTTATACATTGAAAAAGACATTAAAATATTTCAGTAGGCCTGAACAGCCCTGTTTGATGTGACGGAGGCACTGTGTGGGGAGACTGTGCCCTATAGTCCTTTGGACACTCTCAAACAGTTGCAGCATCTAGTCAAGTGATTGAGCAGTACTGGGTAAGTCTTAGGCACCCCACGTATAAGGGGTGTATCCCATAAACGGTGTGGTGGAGGTATACAAGGGACAAATAAAGGGAAGCAAATGAAGGGGGAAAGGGGAGATGTGAATGAGCAGGGAAGATGGTGAGCAAAGAGGAAGGTTACCTCCATAAAAACCATGGAAAAGACATGAGCAAACAGCCAGCCAGCAGAGAGAAGAGCTGTCTGCTGCCACTGATACCTGCGGGGCTGAAAGCAGCACCTCTTGCAAAGAGAGGTGTGCTGCCATCAGCCAGCAGTCCTGACACCCTGTTCCCTCTGCCTCCATGCAGGGTAGGCAGCTTTCTCAAGAGACTGTCTTTGTTTCCTGTTTCTTTGACTGTTGTCCTCTTGTTCATCAGTATCTAGGACAAAGAAGGGAGGGGGAAGCTTAGGTTAAAAAGATTGGGCATTTATAGAGCTAATGTAGCCTGGAAACCATTGTTGGGTTTTATTCTTAGTCTTTTTCCTGCGTTGCTTCCTTAATTCCTGTTTACTTTTGAAATCTAACATTTTAGGTATAAATGTCTTGTGCTTAGCTGATGTGGTGCATGCATCTTGTTTTTTCTGCAAGTCTGACTACATTAAACTGACAATTAATTCAAGTATAAGGGCACAGATTCATTTTCTTCAAGTTAATCTTCTGCTCACATTCTTCTGGCCAAAACGTTCTTCTTCTTCATGGACAAAATTTAAAATGAAATTTATTTTGTCATCAAATTTCCCCCGGCTGCAGAAGTACAAGAACCTTCTACCTTGAGAAATTTATTCACCTGAAATTAGTTTAACCCTCCTGTGGTCTTCCAAACAAAAATTCAGCAATGCGCAAAGGTGCAGTTCTTCCAGAGAGGAGGAGAGTGAAACAAATACAACAGTCTGAACATGGAGGCATGCTTTGGTTTAGTTCTAAACATTGAGGAAATTAATTGCTGAGGAACTGTACTGGTGCATCCCTTGAATTTGGATTTTTATCACACAAGTAGAAGCAGCAAGTTCTCCTTTCTCAGCTGCAAATCAGCCTCCCTAGAGATACACAGCTGCACAGAGGAAGCTGAATTACAATCGTAGCGAACTAGAAAAATGCCTGTATTATTTCTTATGAATGTTACGTATAGCTCTCCTTTATTCATTAGTGTATCACTTGCTGCATGACTGTACAAGAAGGTCAAGGAGGTGATTGCACATTTGAGCAGATAAGGTAAAGCGGATAACTCATCCTCTGTTGTCCAACTTCTGCAGAGTTCAGACAAGGACTGGGTTGTTTGCTTAGTCTGGTTCTCTCTAGGCAACAGTAAGGATTACATTTTGAAGCTTTTGGAGCAGAGTGGGGCTTGGTTGAGCTGGAAGAGGCTGTCTGCAAGAGAAAACTGTGCCGGCAGGTCAGACACACATGAAGGACCAATCCTGCCACCAGTGCAGGGTCTTTTTTCCTTCAGAGATGGAGTAATAAATCTTATCTGCTGGAGTCATGGTAGAAGAAAGCTGTATGGAAAAATACATATCAGAGTTGATGCTGTGTTAAGTCATTTCCCTCGGCACTAGGTAACTTTGGGCGTGCTTTTCCTTGGAGAAGTTATTTCTGTATCTGTAACTGTCTGTGGTTATAGGTTCCCAGAGAAAAACTTGTCTAAGTTAGATACGGCTGCTGTGTAGGTTGCCTGTAAACTAGAATGTGGTCTGAGAGAACAAACTAAAGTCCCCTCTGCCTCTTTCCACAGAAAAGCTAAAGCCTGAAGGGTGACGTGGGCTCAAGGCCTGTGTTTTGAAAATCTGCAGTTGTCCCCCTCAGCAGCAGCATCGAGCCAGTAACTCATGACTACCTGATTTCTGCGGAAATAAGATGGAATAATATTAATATTTTTTTCAGATCTTCACATGCAGAGTGTCCCTTGCATCTTTCTTTCACTGTTTGTTTCTACCCTGGGTGTTAGCTCTGGTCTAGGAAAGGATTGTGTAAATTGTAACTATATAAAAGTGCAAGACTCTGAATATAACATGCTTTATATGCAAGACGGAGTCTTTGAATTCTATAGCTAGTATCCGATTAACATTTATATAAGCTGTAGAATTGCTCATTTAGATCTCTAAAATGCTGTGGAGCTTTTAAATCCAAACTAGGAATATTTTCCTCTTGACTGACTTGTGTGTTTTCAAGCATAATGGCTGTTAGACTTCAGCTGTAATTGGTAATCTGACTTGTGAAACGTACTTCATATCCTGATCTTTTCTTGGACATACACGGGACAAACATGAATGCATAAGGTAGATAAGATGAATATGCACAAAAGTAATACTGGTTAGAATAGAAAGTAAACTTCCCTTAGTGTGAAATATCACTGACTGGCTAGTTGAGAGTTGCTCACTCAAATAGGATGTGCAGAGTCCTCTCTAGTATTGTCAGAATATACAGGTGGGTGAAGGTCATGAAAATGCAAAATGCGGTCTGGTAGCTTAGGCTTTGCATGGTTGGTCTAATATTCAAGTTCAAACTGTAAACTGCTTTGAGCAGGCAGCGGCAGCTTTATCTGCACTGGTGCCTGGCATCCTCAGGCACAAACGCCATGTGGCTTGTTGAGGTTTTGTCGTTGCTGTCACATTAAATATCTTACCTTTTTTCCCCTGCTAGATCCCCAAGAATTGTTGCTGTGATTGCTGGACCTCAGTGAAGGTGCAGAGAGCGGAATAGCTATGGAGCACTTAGAGGGTCATGTGGGAGCGCTAGCCAGGCACGAGTCTGAAATGGCACGTTGCTGAGTGAATCACTTCTTCAGTATGAAGTTGAGTGACTGGTTTGGGGTAATGTGGGCTGATTTCCTGGGAAACCGCTGCTCCTGATGGGCAGATTTTATTTCTGTATCCTTTAGTTTGTGTGTTGTTGCCCCTATGTTTCCTCCTGTGGCCTGGCCTTGTAGTCAGGGTTGTATCCAGGAGCTGGGTAGTGACAAGCAATCGTTTCTGTTGAGACTTGCAGACTTCTGAGTCAGCACTTCATTTTGGGGGTTTTTTGGTTGTTTTTTTTTCCCCAATTTAATTTTATTTTAGTTGTTTTAGTAAAACTGTCGACAAAGACTATTCAAACTGGCAGTATTCAGTCATTATGGAAAAGAACCCTGTCAGCATTGGTAGGCAAGTGGAGGCAACAGAAGCGTGTTCTTACTGAAACACGAGACAATTAGCTGAAACAATCCTTGTTCTTCTGTTTTATAGCCTGCCTCACTTTACTTTTACTCAACACATCTTCTTGCTTGACATGGAAAAATGGCATATATGTTACATTTTTATTGCTACTTACCAGCCAAGGGGATGCTAAAACACATTTGGAGATAAATAAATGATGCTCCCAGTATGCATCTTTTCTTCAGTCTAATGTGTGCTCATGTTTTAATGATTCAGCCATATACATTTCCTCCACGTGCAAGAAGAGGTAAGGCCAGAGGAAACAAGATGCTTTTCTACCACAGTACCAGTACAGCCCATCTATGGCAAATTGTCTAACCTGTATGAATATTTGTTGGTCGCTTCCCTACACGTAAACCATGTCTAACTGGTGTTTCACACAAGCCAGCGTCACCTGGTGGACTGTGTTCTGAACTACTGGGTCAGGCAACTTGGGTAGCTGCTGTCAGTCTACCATGAGGTCAGTGGCTCATCTTTGGCAAGACAAGCTTGCCGGTAGAAAGGAGACTATGATACCAGTTTTCTTTCTAAAGAGCTTTGAGTCTTACAGATGAGAAGTGCTGTGTGAAAGGATACAGGTGAATATAATCACACATCCACTAGCTATACTGAAGCCTGGGTTCCCAAGACACATACGAACCCTTATTGAGCTGGGCTTTATAATTCAAGGGAAACATAAACCTTTGTTTTGTCTTTCACGTTCATTAGCTCTTCCTGTACACTCTCGGTTATTGCTAGTGCTGTGGAGTTGGCCCTCAGAGACAGCAAGCTAACATGTTCAATCCTGATCTTGTACTCAGGAAACAGACTCGGGGATATCTCTTACTTGGAACTGCATAAATTGAAGGCTTGAAAAGATAACCAGGTCAAGGAAAAATGTCGGTTTGTTCCTTTTTTTTTTTTTTTTAAGGCTTGGACATAAGAAAAGCGAGCCACTTTAACTGATTTTTACCAGATGAATGAACCATTGAAATCTGTACAATAAAACTTTATTTTTTGTTCCCGCTTTTTTCACAGTTGAAATAACACTGTTCCTAATAATACTGCAAAGCTCAGGCAGATGGAAAACTTCACTGAGTGTGGTGCTGGCTGCCTGCCCTTATCTGAATGTTAGCAGATTAAAAACCTCACCAACAATTTACCACTAATTGCTAGATAGAACATCAAGCGAAAACTATTCTAGAACCCACCAAGACACTTGGGTCTGCAATAGTTGCGTCATCAATTAATTTGATGTTATAAACAGGTAGTGGCTTTACAATATTACTTCTGCTGAAACCATGATTTTCTTTATAAATTGATTTTAAAGTACAGGTTCTGGGGTCACTTGAAATCTGTAAAGCAGATAGGAGTATGTGTTCATGTACTATTATTATACATGATACCCTGTTGATTTCCAAGTCTGAAGTATATGGATCCTAAGGAGTCTTTCAGGTTTTTAGAAGGCTAAAGCTGAGTTACACCACCAGCATTTTGGAAATCTGCCTTCACAGTGTTTGTTTCTATTTTCTGTTAGGGCTATTCTATGGTTTGTTTAGTTTCATGTTCTAGTACAGAAAGATTTGTAGCCTTCTGTGGGAAAGACCGGTGTATAATATGCTGTAGGCTGTTGTCCCTTGCATGGGATTATGCTGTGGTAGAGATGCTGAGATCCATGGTGAACTAACTGTTGCAAGGAAGTGTAGAGCTACCTTCCTGGAAGACCTAGCAATAGTGTCCCCTAATAAAGTCCCCTCAGCTTCTATTTAAGGTCATGGGAAAGGTAGCCTAATTTTATTTAGGAGTTTATGAAGCAGACAGGCTGATTTTTGTAGTTTTTGGAGGTTTTTTTTAAAACAACTTGGTCTTCAAATCGGATGTTTAACTCTGTAACAACTCCTCATTTTCTACATTTGCATCATTAAAGTCTTACTCCGTGATTGTGAAACGGCTGAATTACTGCTCATACAGCTTGACAGAGGGGTTCCCTGCATGGGGTTAAAAATGGGAGTTGTTAATTGGAACACAGATCACTCAACTACATTGAGAAGATCTCGGAGCAAGTGGAGCCACAAGGGAATGCATGGTGATTCCATTTTTAAAAAAATTTTCTTTGAGCAAGTAAACATGAAGCTTAAACATTGATGTGATAAACACAGGGAGTGTGTATGAACAAAGTGTGTTCTCATTAAGTGCCGTGCTGGTTGCTTTCACTGGAATTACCATGTGTAATGCACAGGCTGCCAACCCACACTGTCTGATCTACCATATGATAGAGTTGGTTGAATGGTGTGTAATGGTGGAGTTGGTATGTCCTTATAGGAAAGTTTTATTTATTACACTGTATTATACGTGATTTCCTATTATGTGAGCTCAGCTTCAAGACATAAAATTTACAGGAATTTTTCCAAAGATGAGTAAATGTTGAGAGGATGTTTATCTTTAAAAGAAATTGTGCATCAGTTCCAGGAGCCTCTTTAACTGGAGAAAACATGGACAGCAAGTACTGTATCAAACCTCATTACACTGAACAGGGCTGTAGCTTGTCCAGTAGGTTTCTCTGGTCAACTCTTCACCTCATCAGAGTTCAGCGAGGGCAAGATGAAATCTTCTATGTGGGGGCGACAGGCTGGATGGTTTTTCACTGTCTTCTGCATTCCTGCTGCTTCCGAGCAAGCTCCTGAATTCATCTTGCTGGACGGATGAATATTCCAGCAAGAATATTGGCACAGGAAATACTTCTTTTCAAAGGGAAGTGTTGTATACCGTTTCACTGCAAATTTTGCTTTTTTTTTGCCCACTGTTAAACCAGTGGGAGTCGAGCTTTCAGGCCACGTAGACAATATACCGTCCAATGTCAGGAAAACGGTGATGTATTAGAGTCTGGCCTCTGTCGCAGTCATAGGTACAGGTAGTACATCCGTATCTCCAGCACTGCCTTGTAGGTGTGCGCATAGCTCCCTGCCTGCGGGGTCTGAGGTGCGTGTGAGGGAGAGGCTGCTGCTCGAGTTTCTGCCGTGTGAGTAATTCAAAATAGCCTGCTCTTTTCCACAGGCACTCAGACCTGGGCAAGGAATGGGCCATAGTCCAGGAGAAGTGTTCAGACAGAAACATCCTGCTCTGAGTTGCCATGTGTCCCAGAAGGCTCTCAGCTCCTCTTCTGAGAGGACTGATGGGGAACAGGCACTGGGAAACGTGGCGGCCTCAAGGCTGAGCATCTCCTTTTACAGAGTAGCTGCTTGAGACAAGCACACGTTTTCTCCAGAATCCCCCAGGAGTAGTGGCAGTTCTTGTTTCTGGGAAAAAGGGTCTTCCTCTGTTTCTGGCAGAATCCCGAAGGCCGTCTCAGAGGAGGGGCAAGTTCACCGAGATACCCAGTGCTTAATCCTTGCAGTTCATGGCACCTCACCATTGATCATCGTCTTTCCCTCCATGCACCTTTGTCTTCTTCTCTCTTGGTCTTTTTAAACAATTAAAAACCCCCAAAACTAAACCAAAAACACATTCAAAAAATATGTACCGTTTGTTCACAGTGATAATTAAGCATTAATCATATTTGATGTGCTTTACTATTTTTAACTAAGCTCTGTGGGAGGAGGTTTCTCCCTTAACAGACAAAAAAGATTTTTGTGTCAAGGAAACATACTAGAATGCTGAAGTGTTCATTTTGGAAAGGCCAGTGTTCAGTACCTCTATATTAATAATCAGTTATTAGCAGAAGGATATGTAATTTGGATTTTGGCTTGATTGCCTTACGTGGGAGGAGATGGGAATGTAGTTTCTTCTACCAAATCAGTCTTGGTTTCCCTTGGAAAATTTTTTTTACTAAAAATAAGAAAATTTTCCTTTTTTGTTTTTATACTGTTCATGCAATTCATGTTTTCATAAGGACTGTGGCAGGCAACGCATTCATTTGCGGCTTCCCGTTTTACTTAGAAATTCATTTCGGTGTTACTGCATGCTGCGATACAGCTGTGCTTGGCCAGATACATGTCACGAGGTGCGAGGCTGTGCCAGGCCTCTACACTGGCTGTACTTCACGTTGTTCAGTCCTATTGGTTTGAATGTAACTGTCAAAATACATGCCAGCCTTTATGCAAATAAAGGTTTCAGTCAATGAGGAGGTTTCAGTGGAGGTTTCAGTCAACGACAGTGTATGCCAACCAACGATATACCTTACTAGCAAGGTACCTGCATTCTGCTATTACTGTACTACATTTCTTGTCCAGGCTATTTTGCCTGACAGACCAGCCCATGTGAATAAGAACGAGTAATACCCAAGCATATTTGTTAAAGTACTAAGGAGTTTGTGTTTGAACACTTAAAAGGGAGACAGTACCTGATGAAATGTTTAGTAGTGGGAGAAGTTAAATGCTTCAGTCTTACTGCCTGACGTGTCACGTCAGTGTGTGTTTTGAGATACTGGTGCTTACCATAGAAGCTGGGATCAGAACTGGTCTTTTTGCGCTCTGTCTCAAAACAAATGAGCAAGTGGTTTTGTGGGGCAAAAAGGCTGAATGCTCTGGCTCTGTGGGACTTACTGAATTCTTAGACTTGAGGAAGAGAGGAGACGCTGGCTTTGCAGTTAGTTTGTGGTTTTAAATAAGCACACAAACTTCTGACAAGCTGTAGTTGCAATAAGCAGGATTTTTGGCATAGAACATTTCTCTCATCCAGCTGGAAAACAAAACAAACCCCGGTTGTTAATGAGGCAATGTTAATGCATTCATCTTTGCATCCCTTTAGAATTAACAAGCCAACATGAAGCCCCTTGAAAGTGTAAATTAATCTGCAGAATGGTAAAATGAAGCATCCTCATACATAGCTGGTGCATTGCAGCTCTGCCTTCAGGAAATGCAGCGCATTTAACCGAGACATGATGTTTCTTTGCATTTGAAGAATCCATAGCAAATCAAAATTTAATCCAGGCTCTCAGCTTGTACTGAAGTGATTTCTTTTTATTCTTTTTTTTATATCGTGGCAGTCTCCCATGACAATCAGCAGTAGTTCTTGTCCTAATGATATCATCGTTTAGTCTCCCCACCACTATCAGGGGAGACGTACGGGCTCTCGTTATTCACTGGCAACTGCCTTTGCTTGCATTTTCTGCTGAAGACGGGCTGCGTTTGCTCATCTGCTGTGCATTCACTTTGTTTGGTTTGAAATACATTGTGCGCATATGGATGGCCCTCTGATTATATAGAGAAAATGAAGGCTGCTGTGACTGACAGGGGAAATGAACAGTTTGTTCACCAAGCATGTAACATGTTTGAGTTTGGTAGCGTATTTATAAACATGCTGTATTTTAGCTGGGTGATCTCATTGCCTCTGTGTAAGAGGGGTTATAAAGACACATGCTGAAGTCTTCATGTCTAGTGGAAAATGTGGCCTTGGTAGCTCATGGAAAAAACCACGTTTATCGCTGATATAGAATTGTTGAACAAGAGCCATTTGTGAAGAGATGAGAGGGAAGTATTATACTCGATGAAAAAAGCTAGACTAAATGGGGCTAGATTCGTTTTGAATTAAACATTTCTTTTAAAATACAGTTTAAAGGGGAAAGAAATTAAAAAATATCTCTGAAGAGATAAAACCAAACAAAAATCCCTGTGTCGCACTTGAGTGGGTGAAACATCACTAGGTGTGTCTGAATCAAATACACTAGCAGTTGAACAATGTTTTGGATAACAAACTTTGCTGGTCATGGTAACAGCTGTAACGGAATATTTTTGTGTGGTGTGTACAAATCTAGGCTAAATGAACACAGTTACAGTGGGGAAGGACACGGTTCAGTTTCCCCATGTAATCTTAGCTCAGCCTTGGGCATGCAACATTAGTATTTTTTCCCCCAAAGTTTCTTATCTTTTGTAATAGTCGTGCTGAGGATTCAAGAGTCAGTTTTTCTGCACAACACAAATCAAAAGTATTGGGGTACTCTTGAGCGATTTCAGAGTGAGAAGGTAAAAATGGCTGAGTCTTAAGTGCATATGCAAGGGCCTAAGAAACACAAGCGTGAAGCACAGTTTCCTTCTCTTATTTGTGAACTGGCATAGACACGCCTGTATGTGCCATGCGTGGAGGGGAAATGCATTCCCTGTTTCTTCCCTGGCATGACTTCACCCCCAAGGAAATCCTTAGCTGAGCCATTTTGCCTTCAGAGTCATGGCTGAATGTAGTGAACAGTTTGCTGTATAGGTACAATAAACATAAAATTCTATAAAATAACTGACATGCCTTTTGATAAATATGCAGCAACGTGGACCACTACAAGTTGAGATGGCATACAGCAGGTAAAGCAGCAAAATAATCAGCATTAAATTCAGATCAGGTTTCAGAAATAAGGAGCCTTTGGGTTTTGGGTTGTTACAGAGGGTGGGGAGAGAAGAAAGCTTTTTTAAAAAAGAAAAGTTAATGTTGGTGCCTGTGTGTCTTTTAGGTACGTACATTCTGACAACTGCCCTGCTGCCCCTCCTGGAAAAAGAAGCCGATGCCAGAGTGGTGAGTCTGTGATATGGTGTTTTACTGTTCTTACCTTCTGGTTTGTGACAGAATTTCTTTTACTGTGCTACCAGTGGGGGATTAGTTATAATGCTGTAAGCATCTCTAGAATCCTCTTGGATTTTGCTAACAGCCACCTCCTTCTTGAAGGCAGAGCTCCTGCCTGCTACTCTCTACTCCTCATTGGAAATCAGAGTAAAACACTTCCTTTGGCAACCCCCCCCCCTTTTACTTTCCCTGGGGCAAGTTATCTCCTGCAGCGTAGTGCAAAATACCTATAACAGTAGTACAGACTTAAATGAGCCTTTCAGTGTAAAATAGGATAGCAGGTACATTTTTATGTTTTTTAAATTAGATTTCCTGAATTTTGTACAGTCTCTTATTTTCTAATTAGCTTCTGTAAATGCTAAACATATAGCAATATTTATAGTTTATTATTGTGTTTTCTTTCTCCTGATTACTTTTCAAAAGGAAGAAGCACAAAGTTCTCTGAAGGAGTCAACCCCACTTTGAATGAAAATCACTTTCTAAAAAACATTCTATTTCTTCCAACTCGTCTCCAGGTATGCTCCATGCATGAGCGTAGTGCAAAGAGTACGCAGAGGAATCCCGCTCACTAGGGACTTCAAAATATGGCCTGAAGACCACATTACATGCATGAGTGTGATTGTGGGCTGTTCCTGGGTTTGTTTTTCATTTATTTCTTTTCCATTCATTTGATTACAGATAACTGTCTCTTCTGGGGGCATGCTAGTTCAAAAATTAAACGTATCTGACTTGCAGTCGGGAAATGGGACATTTGATGGAACTATGGTGTATGCACAAAACAAGGTACAGTCCATGGTTTTGAAAAGAAAGCCTAGCACTTGTTTACTAGGCGGCTTATACCGTCTGCTTTGCAAAAAGCCTGTTGTTCACTCTTGCTTTCCCCTTGCATCCAACTCATGCAGAGACGCACAGGCAACAATCATCAGGAATCATAGAATTGCTGAGGTTGGAAGGGACCTTTAAGATCGTCNGATGGCATGCACTTATGAGCACATACCATTTTGCATGGAGGCATGGCTATCCTTTCATTTAATTTGATTTAAATCTCAAGGGGGGAAACTGTCTTCAGCTGACAGCCCCTTTCTGCCTGCGTGGTTCTTACCTACAGTCTGCAGCAAGTAGACGTGGTCAGTAAAAGCAGTGTAACCACTTTAAAAGTAAGCTTGTGGCTGGGATATGGATTGCAATGACCATCGTGGTCTCTGACAAAATTATCCAGTAAATCCAATCAGGATGAGCAAGGGTATACTCATAAATGCCCTGGTATTTACAGCGCATTTGATGTAGTTTGTCTCCCTCAGAACTAACTTGGTGGACCTGCTATTGAACTTGATGCTAATCTGGCTCTTTTTGCTCTGTCCTAGAGGCAGCAAGTTGTTTTGACGGAACAATGGGCAAAAGCTCACAGGAACATCCATTTCTCTGTTATGCATCCCGGCTGGGCAGACACTCCAGGTAACATCTGCTTGACACTATTTTTTTTTTCTTTTCAGGTCTAGTCAAAAAGCAAAGAGAAATGAGACTTTCTGGTAGATTTCTCCAACAGGTGCAGTGATTTCTCAGCTCCAAACTGGTGCTTGAAGTAGTTTTGTTACCCCCTTGGTAGCTCTGTTCTGCACAGTGTCTGCCATCTGTGTATAGCCAGAGCATAATAATGGGCAATGAACGAATCCAGCCCCGCACACAAATGCACAGCAGAACTCGTAGTGCGTTAAGCTAACCTTTAAGTTACATTTGTAGTGGGAATGTTAAACACACAGATAAGAGCTTTGCCTCTGTACGTACCAACGTGCAGCTGTTGGGAGTTTGCGAGGGCATATAGGAACATGGAGCACGCACCATTGTTCCTCTGCTCTTCCTCTACACATTTATTGCCGTGGAGAAGCAGCGTGTTTGGCCAGACAGCTCTTTGTCTGAGCCGCAGCTGGTGTTCAGTGCGTGTGTCTCAGCAGGCGGGCCAGCATCAGTTAGCCAGTACGCATGTTGTGTTCCCCAATACGTTACCAGCTCCTAACACCCAAGCTTGGGATGCAGACTAGCAATCTGATCTCTAGCTCTTTTCTAGGGACGCAGTTTCCCAAATTTGCTTCTGATGACAGAAGCATTTACCCTGTCCACTTTATGCTCAAAAGCTGCCCTTTCCAACTAAATATCCTAGTACTGCTTTTTCTTTAAATACATTTATTTTTGCATTTTTGTCAGATTCAAACTGAATGAACCATAAACTTATTCCACCTTAAAGTTCAAAGACTCTCCAACCCCTAGAAATAAATCACTGCAGGGGATGGGCCTTCAAGCATCACCTGTTGGACAAAATAGAAAGAAACCAGAGTTTAAACATGAATTATGTTGTTATAGGTACTGTTCATCATGCAGTTTTTAAATACAATGCTGCAACTGGTTTCCTAAAACTGGTGAAAAAATAAAAGCTAAAAATCCTCTTGGAATACCTGGGGTCTCATATTTCTGTTTCTCTCATGTATTAGCTCTTTGCAGTTTAGAATGGAATTGGCTCAGGAACCTCTTGCTGATCCTGTTCTCAGTTGCTACTAGTTTTGTCCCCGTAATTTGACCCAAACAAACAACTGGTAGTTAGTAATTTGACCCAAACAAACTGGATCATCTGGTAGTTTAGCGCTATTTCACCACAAGTCATTGTACTCCTAGCTATGGGGAAATACTCCTTCTCTTTCGTAAACTCTGAGATGCCTTTTCTTCTTCCTACACTTACAATATCAATTTTAAGCTGCTCTTTTTTTTTTTTCTTTTTTTTTTTAATCAAAAAAGCCTTGCATGGCCAACCACCATTCCGTTGTTATTCCTTCTAGCTGTGAGATCGGCAATGCCAGATTTCTACCAGAAGATGAAGAACAGTCTGCGCACAGAGGGCCAGGGAGCTGACACTGTTGTGTGGTTGGCAATATCAGCTGAAGCAACAAAGCTACCGAGCGGCTTGTTCTTCCAAGGTAAGGTGGCAGCATCTTACGTTGCATAGCACTGGAGATCCCTACGGTGCCTGAACTGTAGGATCCCCATCTGGCCTGTAAGGGGATGAAGGCTCCACCAGACAACCTTTGTATTCAAAGGATAAAATATTTCTCAAAATGGTTCCAGTACTAAAGGTTCAAGCAAGCATTGTGCAACCAGAAAATGACAGTGTTGTTATGCTCCTGCTTTGGTCCTCTAGAGGACCTGATAGATGCTTCAAAGCATTTCCTTAGGAAGGGTCGGCTGGTTTTTTTAGTGAAAATGGCTGTATACAGGACTGTGCCCAGTGAAGGTGAATCACAGAAGTCAAACAGCATCTTTTATGATGTTGGGAAACTCGCATGCTTCTCACAGAGCACTGGGGGCTGGCTTTGCTTTGACAGGCTCTTCTTCCTACTGTTTCATGCTAGTTAAAACTGCCAGTTCCCCCTTCCTCTAATGCTGGGCAGAGACTTGGGCACAGCGGCATTTTTTGGCACTGTAAGCATAGGGAAGAGAAAGCCTTTCTTTTCTCCCAGGCAAATGACAGGCGTCTTAGTAGAGCAGGTGGAAGCAGAGATGTCTTTGTGGTCATGCAGGTCAGTCCAGTAGGAGAAGGGCAAAGCACAGGGTAATTGCTTGCAGAACTCCAGTACTTTTGTTGGATGTGGCACTCAGATCCTGATTCACTGAATTTCTAAGTGGAGCACGCAGGAAGTTCAGACTTCTGGAGCTGGGTTGACTTTGTTCCTTCTGTCCCCTCCCAGACAGTCACACAGGGTTAGCTGACAGATATTTAACCAGACCTTCTTCATGTCATCATGTGGTGCATGCTGAAACCCTACATCCCAGCTGGTCAGTCTTCTTTGTAGAACCAGGCTTTGCCTTTTTCGTACTCTTACCACCTTCATCTCATCCTAATGCTTCTGCTCAATTGTTCTTGCTCTAGATCATAATTGCACCAGGCTCTTGCCTTTGCCCTTTGTCTACCCCCAGCTTTAGTAAACAGGGAACACGCCTTGGCTCTTTAGCTGTAGGTAGTGACTTTTGAGAGCTTTGGTCTTGGCGTGACTGCTTATAAGGCTGCACAAGAAGTCCAGTTTCCATGTCCCATGCTTATAAAATAGTGAGGAAGTCAGTTATTTCTCCCTCCTGCTGCCCTTTGGAAGCCACAGCTTACTATGGGCCCTCCTCAGGCTCTTTCAGTAAAGGGCTTTGTGTGCAGGAGCACTTTACCACAGCCCCTGCTCTTCTGGTCCTAGACGGCCATTTCCTGAATCAGTCACACCTTCCCTCCATTTCCTTCGTTCTCTTATTCTGTTCCCTTTGAGTGCAAATTAAAGCCAGCTTTTTTTTTTTTTTCCTGAGTAAAAAACAAAAGGGAAGTGAGAACATGACTTGTACAACCACAATTCTGTACATCTGCCAAAATAAATAAAACTGTTTGACAGAGTCTGGCTTTCCAAAGACTAGAAAGAAGCATCTTCTCCGTGATGCTGAACTTGTCACACGTAGTTCCGAAACTTTAGCACAGGCTGCTAGAAGCACTACAGTTAGGTAGGAAGCAGGTCATATTCAGAGAAGGGAACGTTCCTGTGCGTGTTTCTCTCTCCACGGTTTTCCATAAACAGAGGTTATGTGTTGTGTGTGCAGCCAGTTACAACATTGGCTCTGAGGAGAGCAAACATCTCTGCTCCCCTGGGAAGCCTGATGGCAGCCTGAGAGGTTTTCAGAGAAATCTGCTGCCCAGTGTCGCAACAGCTTGCTCTTTTACTCTCAGCTGGCTACGGCTGAAGTTGGACTTACTAAAATAGACCAACAGTGCTGCACCAGCCCTCTGACAGTTGCTTCATAGACATCTGAGAGCACTGTCATAAGGTTCCCAGGCTGTAGATACCATGTTTTTGGAGAGAAAAGTCCCCTGGAATGGATGGTGATCCGGCTATATTTACACAGAGTGAGCGCGGAGGATGAGATTTGGAAAACCAATCAAAGCATCAAATTGAGCAAATCTGGTCAGACTTTATTATGTTGGATACATGCTACTTATGGCAATTGAGCAATTAGCATAAGTTCTTTAGCAATTAGATTTTAACTATTTATTTTTAAGGATGAAAATAAGCATTTTAAGATATAATCCAAACCATAAAGTCCCAGCTTGGGAATTTGTGTAGCACTAGAAACGTTATCTAGGAGGGAAGGAAAAACCCTGTCTCGTGCTGAAAAAGCAACCTGTGCCTGCAGCAGTCATCTCGAGTTACTGGTCTTTGTCTGCAGGAGTTGTGTTAGTTAGAGGGAGCAGGTGTAAACCCCCCAGTAAGGCCTTCCTTTATCTATACTGTCCCGAGCTACAAGTGAGGGATTCTTGCTCACTCCTCGCTCTGAAGTCATATCATGCTGAAGGACAATCGCTCAAGTTCCAGAATACAAATGAAATTAGTTCAGTTTTGGAAGATGTGCTTAACTAACATTGTTTACAGATACCTAGAAGGTAAGTTTCCTGGCTTCAGGACCATGAGGTGTGTTTGGGCAGTATAGAGCCCAGCAGAAAAATCTCCTTTGTGCCAGAAGAGGTAATTAAATGTACCCATAAGGATTTTTTTAAAAAACATTTTTTCTCTTCCAGACAGGCAACCAGTCCCTACACACTTACCCCTGGCAAGCACCCACTCTCCACCAGAGGATGAGGAGAAGCTCATGGAGGTGCTGGAAGAATTCTCCCAGAAATTTAAATCTACTTCTCCAGGAACTTAGTGTCACTACTGACAAAGCATAGCCACAAAGCTTCTAATTACACAGTAACAGTGCTGTAGTGTGCCTGCTGTTGAGGGGAAGTAGGATGCCATAGGCCTGTTAAAAATAAATAGTGTTCAGGTGTTCTCATGGTGGAGCAGAGCGGTGCCTGGGACTTTTTTTCTGCTGCTGAGTGTCTCTCCCGTTGTGAATACGCACCTGCTGTCTCAAGACACAGTAAGGTTGCATGCTTTGAATTGGAAGAAAAATTGGGAGGCATGAAAATAAAACCCAAGGCTCTGTGAAGTTACCCAAAAGCTTTTAAGACACTCAGCATACAGAGAAATGCAGAGGCATCTACCTTCAGAAGCCCTCATGAAAGACTTCAGGAAAGAAGTAGGAAATCTTTTAAACAACGCTTAACCACCCTATTTGACAGGTTGGTGGCTTCCTTCACAGCGTGAGGGTGACTGGGCTCAAACCCATAACCAGGAATGGAGGATCTCTCTCTTGCGTTGCCTGCTTAGTTTAAGTGGAAGGATTCCTCACGGCCTTCAGTTTCTATAAATCAGTGCTGGTATGCAGAAGCGATCTGCTTCCTCATGTTTAAACAGCAAGAATTTAGGAACGCAGCCAAATGCCTTCCACGTTACTTTGTGGAGCCAGGGCTGAATATTATCCCGTTTATGTCAAGACACCATGAAGTGGGAGGTTTCAACATGTACCGCACCCAGACAGGGCTGCATTCAGCAGAGAAACGGCTGGATGACTCTGGGCATGGAAAGAAATAGCATGCTTTGCCCCGTGTGCTTCCCATTTCTGAGAAAGATCAAAGGGAATTGCTTTATGAATGGATTAAGAGGGGGAAGGGAACGCTGGGAGTACAGGTTTTAGAGAAGTCCAGCTCCTCATAGCAGGGTTGTATTTTGCCTGGAACTGTGTATTTCCAGACACAGAGGATGGGATTCATCTTACCTGACCCGTGGACGTTTGAATTATTCATTGGGATTCTCAGTGTAAATCAGCAGAGAGAAAACAGGCTTTTTCACAGTGATTTACTGGATGTAGTTTAAGAAACATCCCCCGCGTTCCCACATCTTTCTACTGATGGCGAAGACAGCCAGCTCAGAGCGAGGCATTCAGGTGGGACTCATGTTTCAGATTTACTGCAAAGCCAAGGCCGTTAATGACAACGGTGGCAATGCATTTTCTCCTGAGCTGAGTGTGTTTGCCAGCAAACTGCGTGCAGAGCCCAGACAGGTTGCGCTGCTGGTTTACAGGGGGCTGCAGACCCCGATGGTGGGACAAAAGACCTAAACACAAATGCAACACAGGCGTTCTTGGGCCCTCTGCAGGGACTGGTAGCTAAAGGCCCTGCTGATGGGCCGAGGAGAACTCCTTATGTCTGCTTTATATAATTTAGTTTGACAAAAGATACTCTACTGGCTGATGGCATTTACTCATTATTCAAAGACATCCTGTTAAGTATCAATTTAGGGAAAAAACCTTCTCTTTTCAGCCTATTGTCAGTCTCCTTGGAAATAAAGGCTTCACTGTCAGAGATGCCCTGAAGTCAGGTTTTCCACGATAAGCCGAGACACATCAGGCTGTCACAGCTTTTCCTGAAGAGGCTGGATCAGCATTCAGGCTATTCCTTCCTTTTAGTGACTTAACTCCTTCTCCCACTACACTGAAAGAAAACAACAGCGAGGCTTGTACAGACCTTTATTTCCTGGAAGTCTGCTAGTAACATTTTACAGGGTTCAAACCGTTAACTACAGTTCCTGAGTGTGGATTAAATCATATATAGTAACTACATTTCTCGATCCAGTAACTGCAAAGCTAAGAAGGACATTTGCATCCTTGAATATTTAAGTCAAGTTGCTTCTCAGCTCTGAAGTATAGAAGAAAAGATTAATGACTAGTAGTTAACCAGTTCATAAAAATAACCAAAAGTGCACAATACATATAAACTGTGTATTTTAGTCCATATTCTGTACTGATGTATTTGAATATTTGATGTATTTGAATTTGGTTTTTTTTTTTTTTAGTCACAACTTAAAAATTAACCCCAAACTATGAAAACTGCTATAATCGAAGTTTGTTTGCAGTGTAAGAGAGCCAGATGCTATGCTTTAAGAGCATTTGTGATTTAAAAGGAGTTAAAACACAGGACAGCGATGAGAAGCAAGAGCTGGCGTCTCCTACACTTTGGTGTTACGGTCCTGGTGATGCTTTATTGCAGCCCTTTGCCACAAGAGCAAATGCACCATGCGGGTGCTCTGTGCTAATGCAATGCCGAACGACTCCTACCTGCGATGTGAGCAAATACGCTTAGTGCCACCTATAAAATTTTAGGGGCAAGAGAAAAAAAATGTGTCCAGTGACAAACGACCAGAAATACAAGGTGGCGCAAATTCTTGCTAAGCAGGGCACGCTGAGGACTTCGCTCCGCACCCGGTTTATAGGAGCCGAACGGCAAGCACAGCAGCTCTTCTCACTGCCCTTCCCTTTCCACGCTCAGCCCCACGCTTTTGTGTCGGCTTTCAGGCTTAGATGACTCTGACCTCGGCTGGTTTTCCCCTTCTGAAGGCTTTCGCGCTGCTCTTCGTTTCATGGAGTCACCTGGTCGGAAGGTTTTTGCTCTCGGGGATTTGGCACAAAGAGGAATGTTGCGCCACAGCCCATGTGTAGGATCATAGGCCATGTGTGGAGTCATTCCCCTGTGTCCTAATGGAAAGTCACGGCCCGTCGACAGTGATGCAGGTGCCGCTGGAACATTTCTGTCTTTGGTGAAAATTTTAGGAGAGCAATGTAACAGATACCGGATAATTTTGTAAACAGCATTTCCTCTTCTCCCAAGTTTCATTTCTGGGCCATGTTTATTCTTTGTAAAAAAAAAAAAAGCCAAAATGACCTGTGGTTGATTAAAGGTATGAGCAATTGTTTGCTGTCTGCCTTTGAACAGCAGGACCTTCCCACGTTTACATCCCTAGTTTGGAGTAAACAGCAAGTACCAACAACTTGCATTTGTACCAACTCGGCTGCCGGCGTCTGTGCTGTCCCATCTCTCCACACTCACTGGGACGAGGTGCAAGCAGGGACACCCCTTCCCGTTAAACAGGACTGGGGTGGGACGTTGGACGTGCCCTGCCTGGGCTCAGAGACAGAGGGGAGTTTTCCTGCAGACTTCAATGTAAACAGATTTAAGTCACTGCTGAAAAACTCAGTGTAAACAATTTATTTGGTGGGACGCGGCCCTGGGCCAGGCAGTTCGATTTTCAGTTCAGTCATGGATTGTGGTTTTGGAATAACAAAGCGGTTTTTTTAAAGACATAGCATTACTAGTTTTTATTAACATTTTAAGTGGAGAATGAACCCTAGTTATTCTTTCAGAGAACAACCTGGTGGTCCTTGACTCCCGTGGAGAAGGGCACCTATAAACTTGCTCAATCCGTAAGTTCCTTTTGCCTGTGTCCTTCTTCCGTTCCCTGGGTGTGTTGCTCTCCCAATACTCCAGGCAAAAATGAAGTGCCCCTTCTCATGACAGCAGGTCCTACTATCCAAAATTAGCACCAGGCAACATTCACCCACTGGCTTTTTAAAGGAGCTGTTACAGCTTAGAATGGCAGCCGGGAAGGTTCAGGTCTCGCCTGGCTCAGCTCGGAGTATATCCCTGTTTGTCAAGCCGGCTTTTAGCTCTTGTTAGAGGCAGAGGTAGCTCTGGGTGCGTTGGGGCAGACCCAGTGACTGATTACGGGAGATAATTTTGAAATGCAAATAAGACAACTTGAAAACTATTCCTGCAGTCACCCTAACAGCACTGAGCTAAGCACCCAGAGAAGGAAGGTGGTGAAAAGGCAAGGAGTCTAATGGGGAGCAAACGGAACAAATCCGCTTCTGGGACTAAAAGAAGTGACCAATCCAAGAACTTTTTCTATTGTGAAGCAGGTCAGTATTTATGCTCCTCTCTCTCTAGAGGGAGCCATCAGATAAACGTTAGGAAAAATGATGCGTTCTTGTGAGGGAAACTTGTTCTCGCTCAAGCCAAAAGCTCCCGCACGGCCTTTCAAAGAGAGGGTGCCAGCCTGGGCAGAGCTCTTCAGCTGGCCAGGCTTGAGAGAAACCGCCTCTGAGAAACTGCTCAAACCTTTGCTGTGCCGGCGGCGGCAGCGCTATTTCACACCTCAAAATGTTGCTAGAACAGAAATTAATTTAGTTGGGGTTAAACTCGCACGCTTCATTCCGTTATGCTGGAGGCACTTATTTACATAATGGAACAGAACTATAAAGTATTACGATATAATTAGCAGAAAAGACGGTCAAATTGACGAGCAGTATTCCTAGAGAACACTGACCTGAACAAAAGCCAGTAAGATTTTTATTTTTTTTTTAATGTAAAACCCCTCTGTTCTGAAAGACGGCAAAGCCCACAAGACCCTGGTGGGTGGTGGAGGTCACTGACAGAGCCGAGAGGCAGAAGCAATGCTCAGCCTTTGGAAAACTAAGCCTCACCTGAAACTAGTGGCAACGACAAAGAGGAATCAAGTTTTTGTAACTCTTTTTTTTTTTCCTGGAACTTTCTTGATTACTTGGTGGTGGAAACCCCACCGAATTTTCTTGGGACAGGACAAAGCAGAGCTGTTAATGATGGGTCTTCCACCTCTGAGGGGAGCCCTGACCCGTTATAAAATGTTTGTATTTGTTTAGTATCCACAAAGGTGCTGAATTCCGTGAACAGGGATGAAAAAATTGTGTAAAGAAGCCCGGAAAGTGTAAAGGTGATAAAACCTTTAATTAATCCAGGCTATTTAATGTATAGGGAACAAGTGACTGGAGAGAGGCAAAACCTGTATCTTCATAAGGCCTGACACCTCTTCTGCACCATCTCGGTAGCCATGTGTCTTGTCCCCATCATCTTAATGTCGAAGTGCTTACACATTTAACACATTTCTCACAGCGCTACTTGAGGCAGATAAATACTTTTGGGGAATTAATCCAAAGAACAAGAAACTCAGTTTTTTTATAGACTCAACCTACCACCCCATCACCGGAACAACTCTGTACTTCCGTGGCCTCTGGATCCTGACCTGGGCTGTGGGTCAGCTTACAACGCCAGGACAGGCGATGGTTGGACTTTGTACAGTTCTGATAAATATTCATTTCTACACTACCGGCTTTTTTGGTGTGCTGATAAAATTCTCTCTTGGCATCTCTTCTTTGCAAAGACTTCGGGAGTAGACCGTGCTCCCCTGTTTTCATTTTGGTTTGAGTCCAGTGCCCCCACATGGCACCAATTTCAATGCCTTTGAGCTCAACCTCTTTCTGTTCTCAGCAGCACGAAGTTGTCCTGCAGCAAACAAAATTTCAGAGGTTGACAAAGACCGGTCACAAGGGAAAATCCCCCAACCTGTGAAAATGCAACGAAAGGTCACGTGTGGCCACACAGAGTTAATCTCAAACTTAAATTCCAGAACTTCATGTTATTGTCAAACTAGGGACCACTTTTTTCTTCTGAGAAGCAAAGATTCCCTGCCAAATATCACGTGCGATTTTGAAGAGAAAAATCTGTTTCCTCCTCAGTATTACACAAGAGGTCAACGCCGAAGGGACTTAGCACATTAATTATTCAGCCTGAAAAAAGGATTGAGTTTGTTGTTCCTGCTGCATACTATTGTCACATATAGAAACAGGGTCTGCTAAATCCTAATTGGAAACATCCCATGTGCTCAGTGTGGTCTCCTGGAAAGGACACGGCCCTGTAAACCCACACATGGTTGACCTATTTCCTACGCGCTACAAAACAGAATTTTGTTCTTTTTACCGAAATCCTACTGAGAACAGTAAGGATGGACATATGTAGTATTTGTTAGTTGCCCTAGTATTTTAGATTTAAATAAAGATATCTTTTTTTTTTAAATTAATATTATTTTCTAACCCAAATGTAGTATTTGTTAGTTGCCCTAGTATTTTAGATTTAAATAAAGATATCTTTTTTTTTTAAATTAATATTATTTTCTAACCCAAACAGAACATGCAGCCATTAAGTGGAGTTTGAATTACAGAATGGTTGAGGTGGGAAGGGACCCCCCCAAAAGTCATCTGGTCCAACCCTCCTGCTCAAGCGTGGCCACTTAGAGCCAGCTGCCCAGGACCCTGTCCGGTTGACTATCTCCAAGGATGAAGACGTGGTCCACAAACTCTCTGGGGAGCCTGTGCCAGTGCTCCGTCACCCTCACAGGGAAAAAGGGTTGTTCAGAAGGACCCTCCTGTGTTTCAGTTTGTGCCCATTGCCTCTGGGCACCACTGGAAAGAGCCTGGCTCCGTCCTCTTTGCCTGCTCCCCTCAGGAATTTATATGCATTGATGAGATCCCCTCTGAGCCTTCTCTTCCGTAAGTCCCAGCTCTCTCAGCCCTTCCTCATAGGAGAGATGCTCCAGTACCTTCATCATCTTAGTGGGCCTTTGCTGGACTTTACCCAGTAGCTTCATCACTCTCTTGCACTGGGGAGCCCAGAACTGGACACAGTTGGGAAAAAGTTGCATATTCTTCTCTAACAGTGATTTCCTCAGCAGCATAAAGTGAACTTTTTCCCCCTACACCTTTTCTGGATCGTGCACAAACCTTCTTGTGCGTCCAGCCGTCCACCTTCTTATTAGCAACCAACCTCCTGCAGAGGGATCACATCCCTGCTCTTCCCGGTACTGGAGATACTCGTGCCACCCTCCCAGGCAAAGCGCAGCTATCACTTTCGATGTGCTAAAAGTCGACGTGCTAAAATGCGACGTGCTGACGTTCAGGGGGTGGCCTCAAGTTCAAGAGGATGAGGTGGGGAGGTCACTTGGGCTTCACTGCAGCTGAGAGCAGCTGCAGACGGGAGTGCTAACAGCTGAGCACACCAATGTCACCACTCGAGGACCACCAGCGCTATCCTTGCAAGCGGTTGCCCACATACTTTTCCCTTTACTTCAGTATTTTCAGCTTAAAAAGACTGAAGTTTGGGGCTCAGGGTCACCTTCCTTCAGCCACCTGGAACACAAGTGGCTCAAGTCAGCTGCTCAGGCACCACCTACGTGTCCTGGCTTGAGATAAAACAGAACCAATTTTCTTTTCAGTAATTTTACTTTTCAGTTAAGCCTCTTCTAACTCTCTGAAATTAATGGCGTATTTTCCAGGCAGTGTCCGCTTCCAGCGGATAAGGTCTGATGTTCCTAGTGAATCCCAAGGAACGGCATGCAGAAAGGCTCCTGCTTATGCCTATTGCTAGATCAGCCAAGGCCAGCTCACTTCGTTATGCACCAAGTGGGAGGGTCGGAAGCAGAAAAGCGCAGAGGGGTCACACCTGCGGGGAGGAGCGGACAGGACAGGTAACCCAAAACTGAGCATCAGGGAATTCCGTCCCATCTGCATCATGCTCAGTATAAAAGCTGAGGGATCAAAGGGCTCAACCTCTTTCTTCAGTGGCTGGCATCCAAGGAGAACTCTGTCTGTTCACCTGCCTTTGATCCCGATCCGTGCATTCCTGAATTCAGTTNTATTTTATTATTAATATTTCATAAAAGTAGTTTCGTTTTGTTTCTTTTCAACCTGTAAGTGTCTCTCTCTCATTTTCTCTCCTCTCCTCTGAAGGGAGATGCTCTCCCTACTCTGAAGGGGAGAGAAGTAAAAAGAACATCCGCCCTTTGTTTTGGTGGCCAGCCCAGCCCAAACCAGGACAGTATCCGACCGGCGCCTGCCCCATCACCTGCCTAAGCGCTACTGATACTGTTCATTTTAAAATGAAGAACGGCAGGTAGAGGCTGTGAAGAGCACTGCTTCTTCCTCCACGGAAACACCAGCTAAGTGAGAAATGAAAATCAGTTTTTCTAAAGCGGAGAGCAGAGGAAGGGCAGCGTTGTTTGCACGCCCCTTGGCGCAGCAGGAGGTATCGCTGCAAGCCTGCTGTTGCACCTCACAATCCTGGGGAAAAAAGGGACTTTGCTTCATTGGAGTGTGGGGGGGGTGCTGCATAGTTTACATCTCCACCAAAAAAAACCCCCTGCCCTCCCCCCCCCCAACAGTGCAATTCATAAAAATAGCTCAGATTTGTTATTCAGCAACTAAAACGGAAACAAAAGGAGCAGGCAACAGAAATCCCTTTTTGTCTGGATGGAGAAGACAGAACAAATTCAGACTGTTACCCTAACACAGCAGAAGAGGAAGGCAGGCATTTTAACTCGCCCAATCTCAAATGCTTCTCATTTCATTTGGGAGGTAAAGGAATTATTGTTTGAATTTGAGATGCCTATTTTCCCTTCGTATCTCTACGTATCTCTTAAGGTCATAGCAAAGGGACACACTTCCCCTTCTCTGCCAGCTTCACTTTCAGCTTATATCACTTTCTAAGCCAAGACCCCTCTGCCCTGAGACTGCAAGATAAGGGAACGTTCAGGTTAAATTGAGATAACCCTGCAGGTAGTTTATTCAGAAAGAAGAGCAAGGGAAATTTTGCAAAATGGACATGTGTACCCAACATCCACCTATAAACAACACCGAGCCCACAACTGCTTGGCAGAGAAGGGAGGTTGGCCAAGAGTTTACTGCAGAGCAGTCCAAACACACCTCGGTCCCAAATTTAGTCTCCTTTGGAGTCAATTCCTCACCTTTGTTTGAACGTTACATGTGCAGAAGGCCTAGGTGTTGACCATGGGGCAGATCCTCAGCTCGCTGACTCCACCGCTCCATCACTAAGCACAATTCACACTGGAGTCCCAGGCTCCATCTCCTCAGGAACAGTGACTTCAGTTCAGTTCGGTGTTCCATGTTTCATGCCACCATGAGAGATACTCTCTGCACAGCAAAGCAAGTCAAGTCTTCCTCCAAAAGGCCCCCAAGTCCAAGGTAACGTGGAACAGCACAGTCCAGCAAAGTTTTGTACATCTTCTCCAGCTGGAATGAAGTATTGGCAGGCGACTTGCTCATCTTGCAAGGCTTCATCAGCCAAGAACACTTCAGTCACCAGAAAACATGCATGAGGTGGAATGAAAAGCCTTCCAAGAGGAAACAAGCATCTAGTTTCCAGGAGAGAAAGTGGGAGGACTTTGAAAACAATTAGCATTCAAGCTGGAAAAAGAACCTTTTAATGCTGTGTGAATTATGTTTGAAAATATGCTTTAAAATATGCTGCCTAGAGGGGACCCAACGGCAGGCTGTGTGACCAGGAAAGCCATGGTGGCATCATTTCAGAGAACGTGGCTGCAAAACGCTTAAGCATGGTTTACAAGATGCTTGAAAAGAGAATTTTCCCCCAAAATACATAGCAGTCCCGTGACACGCACATGGAAGTCCCCTCACCCTTTCCTGTGGAAGCTCGCTGGTCTAGAATTAACACCATGGATTGTGTTAACCTTTTGGTTTCCTCAAAAGTGAATTACTGCTGGGCAAACAAAGGAGAAGCTTTATTTTCGTTAGGTGTTATCACTCCAGCAAAACCACAAAGCTGCTTCTAGGTAGCAATGTGCTGCGTGGTGGTAAACATCATGGCCTCCCCACTTTAGAAGGGAAAAGTGAAGTCCAAAACGGGCCAAGACTGAGCAGCACTTGATGTGCTGTGTGTCACAGCAGCTACGGACCACGAGGCCTCCTTAAATGGCAGGCACAGGAAAGCCCTAGGTCTGGTCTGCAGTTCTGTTCTCTACGCCAGTTCCTTCAAAGCACAGCAGCAACAGCGCACCAAAAAGGGAAATGGATTAAAGGAACAGAGTTGACTCTTCAGAGAAGATCCCTTTGGAAAAAAGGGCTCTTTTGTTTATTCATCTTGACAACATCCTTCTAAAAAGGTAATTTGGGTCAATCCAGGTTTTTAAATACTTTTTATTTTTAAAAGAAACCGTAAAATGTGACAACAGGACAATGGGCATCATTCAGCAATATCAGTTTCTGGTCTAGAGAGGAAATTAATAAAAACCGTCAGCACTTGAAAAAATAAATATGACTAACCCTGTGGAAAATGGGAAAATCAAAATCATCTTCAACAACACAGACAGGTATAAATGCTGAAATGTTGCTGCACAAGGTAGAGGTAGAGGTAAACCAGACTTTTCAGACCTNTTCCTGTTGCCAGTAATTTAATTTGAATCAGCCTGTCAGCCTCATCAAACTCAAGCGGGTCTGTGTGCTCCCTGTAATGCTCTGAGCCGGAAAACTATTTCAGTTTTTGTAGAAATTAGTTGCTAAGCAACCTGCCCCCCTGGTTTTGCAACTTGTGCAGCACGGAAAGAGGCAGAAAGCTGGATTTTAGCGACTACAAACCAATAAAATGCTCTCCGGATGATGTCCGCTGGGACAAGTAGATGGTAGAGCCCTTTTAGGAATTGCAATAGTCCATCAGCTCCTCGGTGGTCCACCTGGAGAACATGTGATGCCGCGCCTGGAGTTCCTCCACTGAAGAGAGCGTGATCGGCAGAAACGTCCCAAATGAGTAGGTACTCACCGTGGAGAGAGCTGATTGCCTCATACCGTATGTTGATACCGAAAACGCGCGCGGTAGGACACAACCCGAGAACCCTCTGTACAAAGCAGCAAGTATCTCGACACAGTGAAATATAAAAACTAAAAATTGCACCACACACGGATTTTCCGAACAAACTCAAGACAACCGAAGTCAGATCGTACAAACCATTAGTTAAAAAAATACCTTCTTGTGTATTTTGAGAATAAGTGGAAAGAGTCTTCGTGCAAATGTTCAGCCTTGATCAAGCAGAGGACGTAAAATCGTTGTAAACGCATTAGTTCCTTCCTCATCTGCTGTATGCGCCCAGCGGTATTTATCTTCCGCAGTAGGATTAGGGTTAGGAAATCTGTTTCGCCTGTAAATATCACCTTTCAAGTTCCACTGATGCACCATCAAGACACTACCGGTGTCATATCCCACAGCTGTTAATACAATAAGATATAATAACACAGTGACTAATGGTGAAAGATAATAAAATATAGTACATAATGGCATCTCTAAATAATTTGCACCTTGTTTCTTGCTTAAGAGAGGCTACATAGTTAGAGGTGGATGCAGCAAGTCTGCAGAAGCTTGATTTCATTGTCCACCACTTCCATCAGACCGGTGGAGGTTGACCAAATGACATTCTCTGTGTCACTGTGCTTTACCCTTATGAGGCAGATTCATAGATGGCCTTAACAGAAACCAAATTAATGCACACTATATTGCTAACTTGAATGATTAGCCATAGTCATAACACATTGTGAGGTGGGGTTTTTTTAATTACTCAAGCTTTGTAATAAACTTACTCATTATTTTAGCTATTTCTTTACCCACCCACACAAACTGTGATTCGTCGTGTTGACACACAGTTTGTCTACCCAGAGGAAAAGCTACAGTGAGCACTTGTCCCAGTACCATCAGGCAATACCTTCACAGACCAAGACCTCCTTGGTCTTTACTGGGCACAGGTCCATCAATGAGAGGTCTCTGGGTGGAAGAAAGCAGTGAGGACACACCTGCAACCACACGGGGGAGGGAGGAAGGGGAAAGGACACACAGCAACCTCCTCGATCCTACCTTAATAACCTTGTCTGTCCCCGAGGTCAACAGCCATCCCCTGGTGGCATCGAAGTGTACGTGAACGATGTTGTGCTTACTGTCGTGGAAAGTAGCTGTGGGCGCCCGCCTGAAGAGAGAAATCCGAAAATCAGCAAAGACCGTGACCGCAGGATTTTCCCCCAGAATGTTCTCTATCGAGGACATAAGTATTTGACTGCTGCTGTAAGTCATTAATTCAGCAATCTCTCTGTAAACTCCACTTTGAGCCCTCTCTGGCATGAAAGGAGCAAGGGTGGAGGGTTCTCCATTCCTCGCGGTTTGCTGGCATCGCAGACTGCCAGATCCCAGGGATGATCCCGCTGGGCTGCTCCCTCCTGGAGCCCCGCATCTGCCCAGGCCCTCCCAGATGCAGGAGTTTTGTCCCACTCCAATGCAAGCTGGCGCAGCGTCCACACTTACTCTTCATCCGTTATGGACTCATGACAGCTGTCGCAGACCCTGACTTCGAACTCGAACCCCATCAGCGGGATAGAGGAACGCTTGGAGCTGCATTTTCCACACACAGCTTTCCCACACTTCCGGCAGTGATGCTGTAGGAGACACGGAAAGACATCTTCAGCCACAAACCCAGATCACTGCTCTGGTCCCACCGGCTCTACCATCTCACTCCAGCAAGACTCAGCCAAGGCTGCAGCCATCAGGAAAGTGACTCTTCCGGGGAAGATGAAGGAAAACAACAGGCAAGGTCTTCATAATAAATGGGGGGAAACAAACAAAATCTTACTTTTTTTTTCCCCCTCCTCCACTACCTGAGGCAAGCAGCAGCTGATCCCTAGCATGGACACCGGGAAGTGTTGGATAAAGCACTACCCAGGCTAGGTGGACTCTACCTCTCTTCCAGGCTCCAGGGTGACACCATACACCACCCAATAAATCATCGCTGCCTCCATCACTCGGCATCTGTGGATGTAGCCGTGGGTCCGGGCTTCTTCACTGACTGCAGCCAGTGTTACAGGAGGGCTTTCAGCAGGGTAGAAGGTGGAAGAAGGAAAGAAATCCAGCTGCCATCTTTTCGTTAGCACAGCTAGAGGTGGCAGGACAGGACAAGGAGGCCCCTATGGACCCAAGAGATGTGTCCCAGCCAGACGGGCATTGGCCACAGGGTTGGGAGCTGTAATTACTCCTGTCCCTGGGAGTCTCCCTCTGGGGGCAGTAGGGAATGACAGCACCACTCAGCAGCATGTGACACATTGAATCATCTCCAGGCCGAGGTAGGACAGGGCTACCTTAGCAAAGTGTCATTCTGGAGTCTCATCCCAGCCCCTAAGTATAAACATCTACCATCTAATCATCTCGATCAACTCCTTTGGCCATTTCAGCATCAAAAGCACTGGCGTTTCCACATTTTTATGCTACCCGCCTCGTGGCTTCTCATGCACTGGCTGTGTAGGACCACAAGGTTGCCTCATCAGATGCAGAAGAGCCAGGCCATGCGGTGATGAGCATTACATATGGAGAAGATGCAGATCAGCTCTGCCTCAAACACCTGATTTCTCCAAGCTCCACGAGAACATCCCTCTCAGTATTTTCATGGCCCTTTCCCAAGAGTTTGCAATCCGCAGCCCTCTCCTGCTGGGCAGGAAAACACAGCAGTATGTTCCGAGCAGACCAATAAGCATTTTCCAACACAGCCTGAGAGGTTACAGATGTTTACTCAAGCCCACTGAAAACAACTTCAGTTCCAGCACAATCTCCAAAAAATCAGCTGCAAATTTCTTTCTACAACACATTCAGCTAACAATAAGGAAAATCCCACATGGCTAAAGCCATGGATGGCCCAAAACCAATTTACTCAGCCCAAGGCCTATTACGTGCATTTACTACTGGAACTGGGTAAAAAAAAAGAAAAAGAAAAAAAAAGGAAAAAAAAAAGAAAAAGAAAAAAAAAGAAAAAAAGAAAAAGAAAAAACCTGAAGTGTACTCTGACCACAAAATCAAGCCTCTCCAGAGGGGAGCCCACTATCCCACTATCGAGCACTCAGTGAAAGAAAGAACAAAGTACAAGTTCACAAGGCTTTACCAAAAAAAGGTTACCACAAGAGAAAAGCCTAATCGCACCATGTTAACACACCAAAGGCTCCATACAAACCTGCCTGAGGCCTATTTTCTTACTGTCCCACATTTGCTTGAAGTTCCAGAAGAAAGGTTGGTCACATTTTTGACAGGAATCACTATCCAGCCACTCGGGGGTCTGCAACACATAGACACGAAGTGGGAGTGAGCAACAAATAGAAAATCTTCCAATGGAGCCCAGAGGCAGGACAAGAAAGATGTATTGGGGTGTGGTAATGTGGTCAACTAAACTTAATTAAAAACCTCCGTTATCACAAGATGCCATTCTGACTGTTTCATGGGATGTCTTTTTTGGCTTATCTCTGAGCCTTGAAGAACAAGGGAGGAACACTTCTCACTCAAATCACGAAGCAGAGTTCGATTATAAGACCACAAAAATAACCCAGGAACAAACAAGCTTCCCCCACCTCTCCATGTTTGGAATTAAGCATATAAAAATATTCTGTCCTGTCCTGTCTGGACCACATTTACCATCTGCTATTGCCTCTTGTGGGAACTGTGGGCAGTTAGTACTTCCAATAGTCAAGCTACTCATCTGGAGGAAAGGGAGACGTATCTGAAATGTTCTGGTTTTCTAATTATTATTCCTTTCTTTTACTACTGTAAGAGACGTTCCTGCTCTCAGAGGTGCCTGTGTTACTAATCACACAGGGGTGTGCAAGATAAGATTCACTCCAACAAGCCTAAAACCCAAACCAGCTCTTTTCCCTGCTTTTACACTAAGACGATGGAAGGAAGGTCTTCCATTTCCTAACAAGGCGTGTAGCTTTGCAGTCACTCTGTGGATGAAGCAGGTAAGAAGATTTAAAGAAAAGAAAGAAAATATTAAAGGCACCTCTCTCTCCTGCAGCTAGGTTTTGGTGCGCAGAGTAGCATGGATCAGATGCCCTGGTGTAGGGAGGCAAGTCTTGTCAGATCCTGAAAAAGCCCAGGAAACACCTGAAGTGGCAGGAGGGCCTGTGGAGGGGGCAGTCAATCTCCTCCCCTACATTTGGGTCCCATGACAATTGTCCTGCATTGAGCTGCTGGGGAACATGCCGTGCATCTCCCCACAATGTTTAGGAAACCCTCCCTGGGATGTGGAACTTGGGAAGAATCTTGGTTCTTGACCCCTCTCTCCCATCTGGCTGTCAATCTGGCTGTCCTAAACTGGCCTAGCAAGAGCGACAGACGCTCCTTCCCAGCAGATGACTTCTGCTCCTTTCTCAGCCCCGCCAGGACAAGAGCTCAGCCCAAAGCTGGCAAGCAGCTCTGTCCTGTTGCCCTAGCCAGACGGGGCCAGCCCTGCCTCAGCACCACTGCAAAGGGTTGCCACCAGCCCCACCAAGCCCATGAGATTAAATAAACACTAAATAATATCTAATATTTTGTAAGGAAGTGCTATCAGCCAACTGCAGTTGGTTTAACAGAGCCACCGGCTTCTTGCATGCTGCAATTTAAAATGGCAAGAAATATCGCTGAGATAAAGAATCAAAAATAATACAAAATAATACAAAGACAAGGTAAGGCTGATGGAGGCCCTTGCCTCCCAGGATAGCTTTGGCCCCCAGCAATAAAGCAACCACCTGCTTCAGCTTCTTCTGCCTGTTACTTTGAAGAATAACTGGGACAAATCCCTGTCTTTTCTACCCACAACTGTCTTTTTGTTTAATGCCCACGGATTCACATCTGCATGTATAAAAGTTTTCATCTCTTAAGCATCTGAACACTATACATGAAGACATTTTGCTTGTGACAAGAAACTGCTTTGTAGTCAAATAGAAACACAGCTTCTAGCACCTTTCAGATGCCCTCCTCTTCCAGCTTTATAAAACTAGAGATTAAAGTAAGGAATCAAGGGCTAAAAGGGCTTAATTCACTCTAGTGCAATCTCAGAGATGTGGGAAAATCTGACAGCATCAAAGTGAGTACTAAGCACACATCACACAGAGAAAACCCTTGAGTAAGGGCAAAAATCCCACAGCCAAAATCCAAAAGAAAACGCTCTAGGACCCCGAACCAAGGTTTGGTTTTAACGCTTCAAATGTTCATGTTTTGGAGGTGGTTTAGCACCACAAACACCCTATTGCACTACTGATAACAGGAACAAGCCCCCATAGCCATAGTCAGAGAGAGCAGCGCGCTCATTAGCACCTGCTGCTAAGCCCTCATTTAACTAATTATATTTCTCCTCCACTTTTCAAAGCAGCCCTCTCACAGCATTGCCGGCTGTTTTGCTGCAAGCCAGTCTTAAACCTTACTGTAGCCTTTCGAAGGCAGCAAATAAATAAGGTTTTTCATTTCTGGATGTTCTAGTTGCAGCAAAAAGGAAACATCTGTTGGGAAGGAGGAAGCCGCTCCGCTTTCGTTTCACTTTTGGAGCTGATGACATAATTGGCCATTAGATTAGCAATTAAAGAGAGCCAACTGGAATGCTAATTCACATTAAAAAAGGGAGCTCAATTCCTGCCTAGGCCTGTTTCAGTAGGGTTTTTTTAATCCAATTTTCGACTTAGCTTTCCTCCTTGTTCCAGGGAGACACTCACAACCAGGGGAGGCCAAAACCCTTGAGAACCAGCAAAGCCGGTGAAAGCCCACGCTGCCAAAAATCTTGCTCAGACCTACCCACAGCGGGGATTTGGGGTGCCTTCTTACCCCCTGCAGGAGCAGGGCAGAGGTTTGCTGTGACTCACATTAACCAGGAATTGCCACGCTGCCAAGCAGGGCTGACGCCTGACTCAGCCCCGCGCTCGCTCCCCCTCTCTGAGTCAGGTCTCCGAAATTGCCGAGCGGAGGCTGCTCCCACAGCGACAAAGACCCGGGGTGCGTTTTTGCACCCGCTTACACTCGTTGGCCACGCAGCACAAAAGCAATTAGGAAGGTGTGGGTGAAGTCTCACTGTCTGGATCAGCAAAGTCATCATTTACACCACTTCTACGTGGTTACACCAGAGGGAAGCAAGACCAAGTAGCGGGTGAGACTGAAGCCCTAGTTAAATGTCTTTTTAACAAGAACGGGAAAAAAAAACGGGGCTGCAGGTTTCCAGAGATGACAAAGAGCTTTCTTGTTTGGTTTCCTTAAAACTGCCTAAAAATTATCAATCCATCCATTTACCTCTGAACTGATAGTATTTCTCATGTTATCATGAAAAACAAAGCAGAACATCTCACAATACTCTCCTTAGAGGACATCTTTCGGAGCAGTAATGTAAAGGGTAAAAGCCACTTAGCAGCCTACTTAATAAGCATTTTCTGCCAGACAATTTCCTCTGTACCATATTATCAAAGGCGCAGCATAATTGCTGTATAACAACTGGAGCATGTCCAAAAATATTTTTAAAGCCTGGAATGATCTTGTTCAGGTTCAAAGTTGCACATTTCAGAAAGGTCCCTTCTTCCCAAAACTGTTTCAGACCAAACTGACAAGAATCGAGTATCTACCTCCTGCCTCTCAACATCCATGTTCCAGACGACGATTCCCCCGTCTGCACCACAGGAGATGAGCTGCCGAGTGTGGTGAGCGTAGGAGAGAGACTGAACTTTATCGCTGAAAAAGACACGAGACAGTTATTAATCAACCATCTATGGCTAGCACACAAGTAAGCACATAAGCAGTATTAAGTACTTGTTTGCCCATATGTTTCCCCTCCCTCTCTCAGCGTACATGGCATCCACTAGACACAAATCAGTCTTTGCTGTCCATCTGGGACCAGAACCAGAGTGTTGCTCATCTGGGCAGCATCCATAAAGGCAAAGGTCTGTTCTGATAACTGCTTTTGCTGCTCCTGAGACGGGAGGTCCCAGCTGCACCGGGAAGCCTGAACAGAGCTGCAGCTCCAGACCTCCCCAAAGGCACATCTGGATCTGGATAAACACAGTCCCAGTAAGGTGCCTTCTTGTCAGAAAGTCAGTAACAACTTTGGTTTTGTAAATCTCTGCAACAACTAGGAACGAAGCACTGAGGAACTACTGCAGATTTTCTTTTAGCACTAACAAGCGCAGAGAGTTTAAAAAAAAATTACAGGAATCACTAAATTGTTCCTAAGCCTTCCCAAGGTAAAGTAGAAGATTTAGGTGCTTTTGCTTCTTCTTTTAAGGAAAAAGCAACATGAAGGAAATAACGCAATTTAAACCCCCAAAGCTGTGCTAATTCCTTCAGAAAAGAAAGAAAACCAGGCCTCATCTCAAGCTATTTACAACCTGGGAAACAAAGCCCATACAACACTGTTATGGAAAAAACAAGATCAAGAAGTACCAGTAACCGAGGATACAAGGACTGGAACTATCCCATAACATTTGGTTTTCTTTGTTACCACCACTGTTCTCATCTACCCAAAGGACTTTCATGCTATAATGCATTTGCTTCTGCCTATGGCTGCTTCTCCAGAGGGGAATGCATTTCTGGGACAGTTTGGTGCAACACAGGTTGCCTTCACAGTGCCCGCCTGCTGACGCCAGTGCCACCATCAGGTGAAATGTTTCTTAGTCCCTGTTGTCCTTAGGACCAGGTCGCTATGCTGTACAGTGCCAGCAGATGCCACAGATCTAGTTGAAGATGTCTCTGCTCATTACAGCAGGGTTGGACTAGATGACCTTTAAAGGTCCCTCCCAACCAAACTATTCTATGATTAAGATCTGGAGGCTAACTTCATATTAGGAGAACTAATTTCCAAGGCAATAAATCTAGCAGCAGTCCATTAGCAAGCACCACTCGTAGAGTACGAGGGTGATCTGGGAATTTCAACAAAAGCTCTGCACTGCTCTGAAATCCCAGCGGCATCCAAATTGCTCAGCAGAGTGCAGCATCACTCAAAAGAAATGTATGAACAGGTAAGAAACTGTTAGACCAAAACCACCATGAGATTTTGCCTCTGCAGACCTGAGCCTGCCATGCAAGTCCCACGTATGTGCACTCTCAATACACTGAAACAAACTTGTTGCACTGCCAGTGTTAACAGGAGGTCATTGCAACTAGAGCCATTCTGATCTCTACTCAAGGCCCAGCACGAGCTTACTCTTCTTCAGAGACATCGACTATGCTATGCAAATGTGAGGTTTGTAGGTGCAATGATGAAGCCTCTTGGCATGGAGGAGATGGTGAAGGCCCCTATAGGTAAAGCACATTCCTTAGAAATCAGACCGCAGGTAAAGTGGAAAAAGTTAGCATGAAGGGAAAAGGGACTAATTGTCCAAGCTTGATGCTCCCTCTAGGGGAAGGAAAGACCTTGACACCGAAAAAAGCAAGAATTTCCCTGCAGCTGTTCTCATTTGAGGACACTCCTCTTTCCAACAAACGTGCAGGCTCTGGCACAACACATTCAGGACTGTAAATATTGTGCTTTTCTTCACCACCCCCTTTGCAGACTCTCAAACCAGTTTGTGGGCCCAACACTGAAAAACTCAGTGTAAGCAACTTATTCCAGTTGTGTATGGACCACAGCAAGTTACGCGTATAACCTTGAGGCATGTGAGGACCGTAACCTTTGGGCTGTGTGTTTCCAGATGTGGCTTCTGCCTTTAGCTTTTCTCCCATAAAAGCAGGAGGAAGGGCTTTGAACGTACTTATGTCCTTGCAGCTCAATGGCTGTTCCTTTTCTTCCTCCAATGTCCCACATTATAATGGAATGATCAGAACTGCCCGAGAATAAGACTCGCTGTATAGGGTCCCAACAGAGAGCAGTGACACCACCTGAAATAGAAGGCGCACACAACCATCACTTCATTACAGAAAGTGGAAGACAGAAATGTAGCTAAATATATATATATAAAGATACAACAAGACATGCAGTCACTGTGCTTGTCAGTTGAAAACTAACATCCCAGAAAGCCGATTGAAGCCCCATCCTGCTTTTCTGAGGGCAGAGGGCTCCACTGCCACTCGCATGGATAAATTCACGAAGTGGTAAAGCATGATAGAAGGATAGTCACGGTGTGACTACACAGCTTTTCATCTCCATCTTTCCAGAAGATAGATTTTATTACAAAAGAGAAGCAAATATGGAACACTATGAGCATCTTCACAGTATCATAGCACAAGGATTGACCTACCTTGTGATTGAGCTATTAGCATTCAATCAGAGAGGAGGCATATGGAGAGAAAACACTGAGGAAGAACCTCTGTTTCTTCTGGTAGATGACAGGATCACATCCTAGAGTTGCTGTTTTTAAAGTGTGATGGGGCACAAGTTCCAGAAGTGAAACAGCAGTTAATGCCTCCAAAACGCACCTATTCTACTTGGGCAAAAGCATCTTGGTATATGGGTCTTTACTTAAGGAACATCCTTTTTGCACCCAGGGTTACCACAACTTGTTCTACTCTCACCCTGCTTTAATTAGCAGCTACTGATCGTGGCATTTTCTGCCACAGAAGTTTCCTGATCAGAAGTCTGTTCGCTCTCAGTTTTAACAATAACCTTCCCTGAGCTGTAGAGACAGTTCAAGGTCTATCTCCTTTTCATGCTATGCATTGACACAAGCAATCCTAGTGTTTTGCAGAAGAGTCAAACCCATATGGTGCTGAGCACAGATGATGAACCAAATTGTGACTTCTCCTGAGGCCTTACCTGTGTGTCCCTTAAATGTCGTAACCAGGCTGCAGGACTCTTGCTCTAGTTTGAGTATGGTCACTTGCCCAGAATGATCACCAACAAACACGTGCCGAGTTTCCACATCAAATCTGATGGACAAATGCTGAGGAAAATACATTGCTTATACAAGCTTTGCATTCCTTTCATGACGTGTTAATTCTTTTAACGCGAGTATACGGCAACCTTGTGAACAGCACTTCAGCCTCAAGGAGGTATTCAGAGTGTGCTTTTAGGCATCAAGCTCATACCTGTTCATATTAATAGTGCAGGCTCCCTGAGTAAACCAAAGAGTGAGAAAAAATGAGGATGCAATTTCTACTTTTATTATGAAACACTTTTGAAGTAGCCTTTTGCCATGAACAGAGGAGTCATCTCCCCAGGCTCTCTAACTTAGGTGCTAGAGTTGGATTGTGTCCACTCTCTTTCCCTTCCAAAAATTGTATAAAATAACTAATACTAGTTTTTTTGCTCCTTCATTATGGTTAAGTATGCAAGTACAAGGAAAGAGTACTGTTTTATGTCATATTTGGAAGTGTCAGCTACATCAGGTGCATCACACATCATATTCTAAACTGAATAAAATCTGGACCCATTCAACCACCTACTGGAACCATCTATCTGGCCAGATTCTGACCTCTTCATCCAATTTAATTCCACATTTAGAGTCCATACTGGATATTTAAGGAGCAACTGCTTAGCACTGATTTTATGGACATAGAACATTGGGGAAAAAACTCTATATTCCTGGCTTTCGCAGTATTTATCACAATTCTCCCTTTTCCCACCCTCCACCAGCATGCTCATAGAATCATAAAACAGTCTGAGTTGGAAAGGACCTTTAAAGGTCATCTAGTCCAACCCTCCTGGCAAGGAACAGGGACATCTTCAACTAGATCAGGTTGCTCAGAGACCCATCCAACCTGACTTGAATGTTTCCAGGGCATTTACCACCTCCTTGGGCAACTCTTTTAGTTTAAAACCATTATCGCTTGTCCTATTGCAGCAGGCCCTGCTAAAAAGTTTGTCCCCATCTCTCATATAAGCCCCCTTTAAGTACTGAAACGCCGCAATAAGGTCTCCTCACAGCCTTCTCTTCTCCAGGCTGAGCAACTCCAGCTCTCAGTTTGTCCTCATAGTGAGGTGTTCTATCCCTCTGATGATTTTTGTGTCTCTCCTCTGGACCTGCTCCAAAAGGTCCATGCCTTTCTTGTGCTGAGGGCTCCAGAGCTGGACACAGTACTCCAGGTGGGGTCTCACCAGCGCAGAGCAGAGGGGCAGAATCACCTTCCTCACCCTGCTGGCCATGCTTCTTATGATGCAGCCTAGGATACGGTTGGCTTTCTGGGCTGCGAGCGCACATTGTCAGCTCATATCCAGCTTTCCATCCACCAACACTCCCAAGTCCTTTTTGGCAGGGCTGCTCCCAATCCCTTCATCCCCCAGCCTGTATTGATACTGAGGGTTGCCCTGACCCAGGTGCAGGACCTTGCACTTGGCCTTGTTGAACCTCATGAGGTTCACATAGGCTCCCTTCTTGAGCTTGTCCAGATCTCTCTGGATGGCAGCCTGTGCCTCAGGTATGTCAACTGCGTCGCTCAGCTTGGTGTTGTCTGCAAATTTGCAGAGGGTCCCACTCGATCCCACTGTCTCTGTCACTGATGAATATATTGAACAGTACTGGTCCCAATACGGACCCCTGAAGAACACCACTTGTCACCAATCTCACTGTGGACATTGAGCTGTTGACCACTACCCTCTGGATGGTACCATACAACTAATTGCTCATGCACCAAATAGTCCATCCATCAAACCCATATGTCTCCATTTTAGAGAGAAGGATGTTGTGGGAGACCGTGTCAAAGGCCTTACAGAAGTCCAAATAGACGACATCTGTAGCTCTTCCCTTGTCCGCTGAGGTAGTCACTCCACCATAGAAGGCGACTAGGCCATTATGATCTGATGACCCAAATTAAAGCATCCTCCATAATTTTGAATCACTCGAAACGGTCTGTTCTCTAGAGAGGTTTAGGAAATACAGGACTAATTCCTGCATCACACTTTCAAAAGTATTTATCATTCAATTAAAAGTTAAGTTAAATTTTTATGCCATTTAGATTGGCTGAATGACCAGATGATATAAAGCAAGTCCGTGTTCAGAAAGTAATTTAGAGTCAGTCTCACTTCCCATGAACCAGCAAAACACACATCATCTATACCACATACACCACGGGGCACTAAAAAGTCTGTTTATGCTAACCCCTGGTTTCAGCCTAAGAGCTCATACTTTTCCACTTCCCTTTTCATTTGCAATAAAGCTGAATTAATATTTCTTTTATTGTCAGGCAGCTGGGGCAGCTCTAGGTGAATAAGCCACTTGAGTGCCATTTCTGGAGCCATTTACTCCTTAGTTAACCCAAATTCCCAATACATACTGGGCTATTCCAGAGTGAAGGACAAGTACTCATTATCTTATACTAATGTAATTTAATTTTTACCATGCACACACACAGGCACGCTGACCTGATCACCGACCTACTTTGCTACTGTTAATTCTTAGAAGAAAGCATGCACTGCATGCTTAAATGAAGGTCCTGTCCATACTTATTACAAAAACAGACCACAATAGGTTGCAGATCACCCATTATTTTGCTCAAAAATGCTTAGACCTAGATATGCCACTATGCATTAAGGAGACAAAGCAAAAAGAACAGACAGTTTTTAAAACTGCTTTTAAATAACGTTTCTCTAACAAAGCACTGAACCTATACAGGGCACAAAATTTGTAGGACAATTAGAAAGATAAACCAAAGAGGCTGCTTAAGTCCCAAAGAGCAGAAATAAAGCTGAGAGCTCAGCAAAGGATACTGCAGGCCACAGGCGCCTGCGCTGGTGCGGTACCCTCCCAGCCGCTGGCCGCTCTCCGAACAGTGCCACGTGAAGTTTTTGTCTTGTCCAGTGCTCAACACCCACTCCATCTCCAGGACAAACAGAATCATCATGACCCTGCTTTGATGCGCTGAAAATTAAGCAGACAGACGTATAACTGCATTGTGGAGAAGAACATGGGGGCAGAACACCACTGCAGATACCAACTGCACCCAATTCCTCCACTCACCCGTTCACCCTTCCCTACAGAAGCCGGTGTTTAATAATCCTGTTGACACCAGCTACCACGCAAGCTTGTAAGGTCCCTGCTCTGCACGTTCAGCGTTTGCATGAGAAAGAGCAGAAGCAAGACTTAATTCCTTCCATGCCTATTGCAGCCATTTATCTTCTACAGTAGCATAAGTCTTCCTTCCGTCATTGTATCATCACCAACAGAGCTGCCATTGTGGAAGGCACTCTGGGCTCTACTTAAACCTCTTTTGAACTGGTTTTATGACAGCAGTGCAGATGCTGCTGCTGCTGCTGTTCCTCCCGCTGTGAGGTCTGGTGGATCTGGGCTGCAGATTGTGGTACCCCAGCAGAACGGTGAGTTACAGCGCAGGCACGACCCTGCACCAAAGGGAAGTTTTATCATTGCATGTAAACCAGCTAAAAAAGGAAATCAGGATGAAATAAAATAACCCTCCCCAAAAAGATCACAGCTGGGCAAGATGAATAAAACAGCTGAAGGAATAGATTTCTACTGCTACCTAAATAAAGTCATCAAAAGCTTTTAATTAAAGCAAGAGAACCCAGGCTTGTATAGACATTTTTTGTATGAATGACCAGTGGGCTTGTTTGTGAAGTGCTTGTTGAGACGGCTTTTTAATAAAACAAGTGGCTGGAAAGACATGCAAAATTATTCCCAGCTGTAATTTAGTGGTGAATGCCATACTCCTCAATCTACAGCCCTACTGGTTTATTACTGTTCTGAGACCCAGCAACATGTGTCACGCAAAGCAGGCTGCTTTTATTTGTTTGTGTAAAAGCTGACATACTGGAAAGATTAAATATCTTTGAAAGCTTAAAAACCAGCCTGAAACCTCCGTTTGAAATGCAGAGAAATTCCTCAGAACAGCATGGGAAGATTGCTGCCTGCCCTATACAAACTCACATAGGCATAGATAAGAGCTGTGCTCAAACCCTACAAGGGGGAAATCAGCTGTAGCAAAGAACAGGAGGCTTGCATAAGCTAACATCTGCCCCAACCCACGCTGCTTTTTAGACACAGATTCCCTGAGGAGAAAAGTCAATAGATGCATTGGTGCAAGTTGCCATGACTGTGACTGGCAGCTGAACTAGTTTACAGCATCAGACTTAAACTGTGCCCAGACGCTTTCACCCGTACCCATAAAAGCACTCAGATCTTGGCTCACGTTTCCGTACACTTTTAAACTCCATGTTTGTAATCAGGATAGAGGGACAGGGACCACCCAGGAGTCACTTAAGCTCTTTTAAACAGATCTTCTCTCCACCTTCCAGATTTCTTCTCTGGGAGGAAATTCAGTGACCCCATGGGTGACTAATGCTTGTCTTTACCAGACTGTTGGTCTCCCTGGGAGGATCTGCACTAGGTGGTGTGGCGGTGCACTGCAGAAAGAGCCACGATGGGACGGGATGCATACTGCTGCAAGCACCTGATGGGCTTATACACACGGCCCAGGGGCTGGTGTGCACCAGCAGTGGTGTGGACAGACCCATGCACTTCCACAGAACGTGCAAAGCTCATTGAGATCAGGTTGTACAAGGCCTGTCCAGGGATGTTGTCTCAGCATGTGGCAATGGCTACTGTTAGTGTTAGCTTCCTGTGGTTTGAACTGGCCGTGGGGATAGCTGGTACCACCCAACTCTCCTAAATATCCTCCTAAAACTTCTAAAAGTCAGGGCTTGTACCTTTTGCTAGAAGTACTGCCTGTGGATGGTGAAGCAGCTCTCTCTGGCAAGTAAGGAGTGGACACAAAACAAATGTGTACATGCCAAGAGGTGGAAGGGGTGTGTGTGATAGCTTTTGCTTATCCTCCCTCCCCAAAAAGATCTTTAAATTCAGGATTCCATTGCCCACCTGCAAGTGCTGCAAGTATTAGCTGGTACCACCACACACACAATGATGGCAAAACCGTCTGAACTAAGTGAAAGAGCACAGTGGAAGTCATCTAATTAAGTGAGGAAAGGGAGGGCAAATGCATGTAGAATGTCACTTGTCATTTAGAGGGAAATTGACCTATGTAAGGCTTAAAGAAGCAAACCGTCAGGAGGTTGGAACTTAATAGCAGAGCAAGGAAGAGGTCTGGGCCCTAGGACTAGCACAGGTTCAGGGTTGTGAAACAGCAAACAGAAAGCTGGTCCTTCATCCACGGAAGGCTTGACCACCATTTGTGTGCAGAAAAGAGTGGAGCAAACACTTCCAAAGCTCCTCACTGCACCAACAGAAGGATGGAGAAGGGAGGATGGAGGGCGAATGTGGTCATGGTACAGAAAAAGCCACAGCAAGCACCAGGCAAGAGCAAATCTCTGTAAGCCAGCATGAGGAGAGAGACCATGGGTGGGGGAAGATTATGTGCTGTACAGCAGGTAGAGAAGCAGCAGCCAGAAGGGAGTAGGTCCATCTGCAGCAGGAAGGTGGGAGGGAGCAGGGGGGCTGCACTCCTGCTATGAGAAAGCAGCACCGAGCACTGCGTTAAGAGCAGGTTGGAGAAAGGATGGAACGGCTACCCCTAGAGCGAAGCAGCTGCAGCCAGAAGGTGCACACTGAGATGTCAGCAGCCAGAGGGCAGGGGAAAGGAGAGTCTGCACTCTGTGTGAAGGCAAAGGTCTGAGAAGCACAGCCAGCACATGGCCATGCACAGTGCAGGGCAAAGAGGTTGTGCTGGGTGAAAGGGAGAATCACAGAATCATAGAATTGCCTGGGTTGGAAGGGACCTTTTAGATCTTCTAGTCCAATCACCAAGCTAACATTGACAAAAACCATCACTAAACCATATCACTAAGCACTACGTCTACCTGTCTTTTAAATACCTCCAGGAATGAGTTACAACAGCGAAAAGCAGCAGCAAACACCAAAAGAGGTTAGTACTAAGAAATAAAAGCTTAAATCGTGCAAGAAAAGCACAAGAAAAGAGGCTGGGCACATGGGAAAGCAGAAGTAAGGGCATGGTGTGAGCTGGCCTGAAAGTGAGGAGGCAGAGGAACATCCCTGAAATGGGCAGGTTGCAGAGAATGGGGCAGAAGCACGCCCACAAAGCCTGTTCAGCAGAAGTGCGCGTTACATCCATCCACAATTTCTGCATTTCGATCCCCTTTTGAGAAAAGGATGATTTCGCAAGTCCAGACACAGTGTCGCAGCAAAACCTCCGCAGAGCACAGCATGCCACCTCCGCTGTCAATGTTCAGTCGCCATATGACACTGGATCTGGCCATGGACCCCTGCCAAGACCAAAGCGCAGCCTATGCACGTGCTGTCATCCTCTGTCACTAGCAGACCATTTGATGGGCATATTCACGGCCTTTCGAGATGCAATTAGTGTTCTTTAATCACTACAGCAGCTTCAGCTACTTATAATACCTTTTTGTGGAACATGATCAATAGCCAGCCAGTTGCTGGGCAAGGTGCTACTTTTAATAGCATTGCTAAACAATTACATGCTGGCAAAACCATCCAGCATGGTTAAGCTAAAGATCCTCGGTAAATAAGAAATTAATAGAATCATAGGGTTGGAAGGGACCTCAGTAGATCATCTAGTCCAACCCCCCTGCCAGAGCAGGGCCACCTTAGAGCAGGTTGCACAGGAACGCGTCCAGGCGGGTTTTGAACGTCCCCAGAGATGGAGACTCCACCACCTCCCTGGGCAGCCTGTTCCAGTGCTCTGGATATTAAGAAAAATAAATAAAATTATGATTATAAAGAAATAATAAATAATAAAATAAATAATAAAATGATTTACGCCCCCTAAGATATCTTTAAAGAATATGAAGGCCTTACATGACAACTTAAGATGCAACCAAACACCCAATGCTTTTTAAAGTAAGGCTTTTAACAAATGAACCATTAGGCCACCATACTCAATAAAACTATATGATCCTTTTAAATTACATTTTTCCTTGCCTGAAGGCTTTGCCAAGGTGCTTAGGCCAACCTCTATGTCTTGGCACAGCCATTTGAGGAAGGTGTACTACAGGGATGGGGTTGAGGAGGGGAGTCACCCTGGACCAAGTGAGGAAGGTTCACCTCTGCTGGATTATGACATGCCTACCCACGATCCCTGCTCCAGATGGTGCCAATTCACTGGGCAGTGAGAATGACCCATTATTGTTATCATTCTGGTTGCCGGTTGGAGTTAAACCAACACACAGTCAATTGGCTGTTCTGCCATACTTGCAAGATATATGTTCCCCACTTCCAAAATTTTCAGCCATTTCCCTGAAGAGCTCGGCAAGAAAGGTGGTCTCATGCACGCGTTGTTCTGCATACGCAGAAGAAAAGACTTCAGCTCACCCTTCCTAGGCTGTGATCAGCCTGCAAGACTGAATCCAAGTGTACAAATGGATGACCTAATAACAAAGGGGGTGACAGAACAGTCGGTAGGACTCTTCAGTGCAACAACCCTTAAATATGAAACTTAGTTATGTCAAACTTTGGTGATTGTGGAGCAATCACAAATTTGGATACTAAAGATTTGTATTGTGAGACTGCAGCAATCTCACTTAAGATTCACATATATATTTTATCATCAGTGGATGATTTTCTGCAGTTTTTACAAGGCAAGAAAAAATGCAGACATTCTAGCTTAATTTTACAACACACCATGCATTCATGAAAGAGCTGAAGTAAAAGAGTTGAAAGTTGATGCATGTTAGCCATGCTCTGCAAAAATCAAGATTCTCTTCATACCTTAAAATCTAAATGTTACAAAGTGATTCGCAGAGCCTCCATTTAGAGATTTAAATTATCCTCTCAACATTTCAAGGTACAAAACTCAAAATATATGAGTAAATACGTATTTGAAAATATATGTGAGAAATCTTAAGCCACCATGTCAGAGGCTACTATACAGAAACAGAATGCTTAGCATATAATAGTATATGATATCATATAATATCATATCACCTCTTAGTCTAACAGTAAAAGAGATACAAGAATAAATTATTGCAAGTATTTGTTACTTTTACAAGGATACCTATCCCAAGTGCAGTGTCCTTTCGAGGTTTGACAAGGATAAATAGCTAGGTTTCTTAAAGCATATATAATTAGAAAAGGTATGGATTAGCATTTCTTGACCTTTTACTATGATAGGTATTCACTGATAATCCGGAGATTACTGAAGCTGACAATTATTGAAATATAACCAGACTAACCCCCAAAGCTACACTCCTAAATGCCTCAGCCCTAAAAGACATTTTAGTTTCCTAAATTGTTTAATTAGATACACTGGATTACTAAAGGTTAAAAATTAACACTCCTTCTAAAACACGGTCTGGACAGTTTGCTGTCTAGAATGATATTCCAAAGGAACATTTAAAAGGAAAAACATAACATGAAACAGCTCTTTAAAAGTCTTGTAATCTCAGAATAAAGCACATTATTGATCTAATGCTAACACCAGTATTTACATTAGTTTTAAAAAAATAAAAAAACCACTGATCTCAGCAAGTCAAACATAGCACATGGCTTTAGTGAATGGAGTCAGGGTGGCACCACAACTCCTCAAGGGAACATTAACAAAAATTAATGACAATACAAACCAATTAACATGGATCATGGTTCTTACCCTGGTAATTTTTCACTAGTGTCATCTTGTTGTAATCTTCCGATAAAATGAATTCCTAAGGGAGGGGAAAGGAAAAACAAAAGAAACAGTGCTTAGAGATGTAAAGCGTTTGAGAGGTTTTATTTGAATTTTGTTACAAAGGTAAGCACTCCCTTCTTTGCAACCACAGCCCGGTCTATAGTTTTGCTAATTTGGAGTACCTCCATCTAAAAACCGAAATGATTTCACTTTTTAAAGCTGCCTAAGGAACAACATCATGAGTGCTTCTGAACAGAATGATGGAGAAAGAGGAACTATTAAAAAAAGAAGTCAAAAAAGCTGGCAGAAATGGCTGGCTATGTGGTCGAGGTACCACAAAATAAGACCTGAGGTCTGGCATGCAGCAAACACTTACTGCTCAGGACTGCCTGGGCGGAAACCTGCATGTGTGCACAGCTACGTGTGGCACACGCGAGTAGGTGGGTATACACACAGAATGTCTTGGGCTGGAAGAGACCTTTAAAGGGCATCTAGTCCATCCCCCCTGCAGTAAGTAGGGACATCTTCAGCTAGATCAGGTTGGTATGTATCCAAGCATGTGCATACACTACACCCAGGTGTGGTGTGACCCAGCCTGCGGGCTTGCTCCTGCGGCCAGGGAAGAGCACACCTATGGGGATTGGCTCAACAGTCCTGCTGCCTTGGTGCTGCTGTTTAACTGCAGATACAGCTTCCTCACGAGGAAATGGTGAAAACGGCACCTCAGAGTCTGCATGGCAGCCTTGGCTCCTGGAAAAACCCCATGTGGTTAATCTGACTGAACACCTGGATGTCTCTGCTGCTGGCTTTGGAGAGGCTGTTCAAAAGCAGGGGAAATGGAGTGGCCACAACAAAATTGCAACAACTCTCCAGAGGAAACACGCAGGCAAAGGGTAGGCTCTGCAGCACCACCGCATGAACTAGCTTTCAAACTGCTGTCAGGTATCTACATGCGTACAACCAGGTACTCAGAGAAACACACAAAGGAAAAAACAAGGAGTGCAAAACCACATCATATTAATAATTTATAGCTAACTACACAGAAACTCCCTGAATCACAGAAACTTCCCTAATCCACCTCAGAGACAGGAGAAGTAAAACCCAACTCATTTAATCTGGAAATGGAGTGAAAATAAGAGAAGAGTCATAAACACAAAATAAGCTAAATTTGAAAGTGTACAATTGTGAAATATTAATGTATAAGCACTCCCAAAAGCACTGTGCAACAGCAGAGAAGACTGGACTTCAGGAGCCTACAAACTATATTTAAGGCAAACCAAATGTTTAGAGCAAAAGAACACGAAAAGACATTCTAACCACCAGAAGCTGTGATTTATCCACAGTTCCCAACCAAGAACTGAAAAAAAATAGTCACTCTATGTTTTTTGTGGGGCCACTGTAGGTAATCTTTCCAGTACCAGGGTTACCCTAATACATCATATGTACTGCTTGGGACCATGGTGGAGAGGCTACAGTACCCATCTGTGGAACATCTACAGATCCCAGCTTCCAGGAAAACAACTGTGAGTGAGTTGAGGCAGCCATACATTTTGCTGTTTCTAGGTTTCTGTTCCTAAATTAATTATAATTATGTTCTCTTAAATTGCTCTACTTCATCTTCCTTTCCTTAATCTGCTCCACCTCCCATTAGCTTTCTCCTGGCAGCTGAGGACTGCAGCGGGGAGTATTATTTGAACAGCAGTAACAAATCAATTAAGTCAGCTGGATTTCTATACCAGGGTCACCTTAACTCCACAAACCAGAATGTTAAAAATCTGCTATTGCTCCCTAGCTACTTACAGGGGAAGTGGTTTTCATTAACCACTGCCTGAAGAATGCTAAACCACCACATGAAATGCTTTACTACAAAGCCCACTTGAAACAAGACCCTTTGCAATGAATGCTAACTTTGCTGCTCTTACCTAAAGAGAAACATCTTCCAATTACTGCAACACGTGGTGTGAGAATATGTCTGCCTTTCCACCAATGTGTCTGTCCTGGTATTGACCCCAAATTTCACTGTGATGGTGTACAAATGCTAGTGACTTCAGGTGAGATGAAAAGCGTGGTTTGCCTTTTTTTTTTCCTTTCTTTCTTCATTTTTCCCCTTGATAAATTTGATGTGGCCATTCTGTCCTGTGATCTGAACAGTCCCACAATGTCAGTGGAAGACTGAAAAGGCTCTTGAGTCTTTCCATTATAATACAGTGAATCAAACTCAACTGCAGTTTGTAAGGCTTACCCAAGTATTGATTATCTCAGTATGCTTTAATACAAACCACAGCTATGTACTATTAATATTCTGCTCCATCCAAAGAGATAAACAGACACAGTACAAAATAGATATAGTTCCATTAACTTGAATACTGGATATAATTTCTTTCTTTCGTTCCCGCTCCCTGCGCCCCACACACCCCCCCAAAGACGACTTTTCATTTTCTCCTTTGAAAGCATATGATAATTTGCGATGCATTTTCTTGTTTTGCATTTCCTGATCTTTCTCCAGGTGTTTTACTCCCTGCTCCCCTTTACACTATCACATGTTCTTCCATTGCACTCATTCCCCTGTCCCTCTCAAGGCCAAATGTTTCACTTGCATCAACAGACAGGTATTTTAACACAGGGCACCTTGCCTAAGAAATTCATGCCCTATTGCACATACATTGTGTCATCTGCACTACAAAACCACCAACTACATCTTTTTAACATTGTACCAGCAGAAACTGTTCTTTTTATCCTGCCATACATAGATGTTTTGCTCCTCTCAGAGCTGCTTATGCTCAGTTCTCATTAGGCAGCGTTTTGGCTCTTCTTAATGAGCTAGAAAGGCTGGGGTCACCCACACAGCTCAGTGGGTGCTTGTTAACATAACCGAGAAAGATTTCCAATTCTTGTGTGAGCCCTTTTGCACAGGGCGGGCTGGGATATATCAGAGCACTCAAGATGGCAAAACTAAAACCTTTTCCTGCAGGGATTAAAACCATTTTTTTCTGGCAAGATCATTCTCTACTCTTCAGAGGGGTTTTTGGAGCTACTTTACTACCTTTTTTGCCATACTGAAAATGTTAGTTATCAGTCTTGGCTGTTTCAGGTAAGCTTGTTATTACAACAGTGACTTGGTACCATGAAAGCCTTCATAAAGCAGAAAGGAGAAATTCTGAGCATTCGAAAAGACTGTCCAGTCTAAAGCACACTGTTGTTCAAAGGCTCAACTATACCTTCATGGAGCATACCCCTCTCACACTGAAACATACACACCCACCACAAACATCTCTTGAGCCTAAGACCTCTGTAAATCCTCATTCTGGCAAAATTATCAGCATCTTGTTTCAAATTACTCTAGTTAAGGGAAACAAAACCCGTATTCAAGTGTGTGCCGTGTCAGAATCCTTGGCTACAGGGATGGCTGACAAGGCCGAGTGTCTAAGGAAGACCCACACCTTTCCAGAGCTGCAGGTGGATGCCAACCGATGTATCCCAAAATAGCACTACAGAGCTCTGCTTAGGCAGCTGAATCCACTTCTGAGAGTTAATAATCTTTATTTATTAGTTAGGTGTTACCAATTCACAACCTAGTTCCCACCCCAGGGAATTTATAGTTTGTACTCTAATAGACAATGCCATTTCGACAGCACACTGCAGATGTCCTTAAAGATTTGACTTTGTCCTGTTAGCACGAGTGACCAACAGCACTCTCACCATGCCTTCCAGAGAACAACACACCTGCTTCAGAAGAGAATGAAGACTCTTAAACCCATTGTCAGACCCTACATCTATGTCTGTCGCAAAGAGAGGTCTGTAAAACGATCACAGCATTTTCACTTTATAAAGTATAAAAACTGGGAGAGGAACTGGCTGTGGAAGTCTCTTGTCTATTGCGTATAATAGACCTTTCCTCTTTTTCTTCATGTTGTGGTGTCTTGAGAGACTTGCACCCATTCAAGCATGTTTTTTCCTCCACTTCTGAGCAAGGAATTTATGACCATGATAAAGTCTTTTTTTTTTTTGGCTTCCAAAAGGGACCTCAGGCAGTCCCTAAGACATAAAGTAACAGAAATGCAATTTCTTCTCAAAAAAAGTTTGCAAAGTGTAAAAAGAAAGATCATAGAAACTTCTTTTTCTTTAGGTGACACTGCTCTTCAAGCAAGATGCTAGACAATGTTTCGCCCAAGAGAATGGTCTACTGTGCTGCACAAACATTTGTGCAGCCTTCACGTTGAGAAGTCACAAAAGGTTGAAAACAATCTCTTCATCTTTGTAGAACCAAAACTTGTCACCCTGCTCCACAAGGAAAGGTGGCCATACAAGCTCACTGTATGGTGGCTTTGCTGGAACATCTTTCTTTGACAAGAGCATTGCTGCCCCTCCTTCTCAAAATGTACCTTCTGTATTTCTGACGTGCCAGGCTCATAAGTAAAATCCATACAGTTCATAAAAATTTCACATAAAAGAAAAAAGGCAGTTCCACTTTCTTATCCCCACTTACATCCAAAAGTAAAAGCAGTACTTCCTTGCACTGCAAAAAGATTAGTTGGAGATTATGTGGCACTCTCATGAGTATTATATTAGTTTACAGCCCTTGCCAGGAGTCCTTTCCTTCTACACAGAGCAAAGATGCAGAATGATTTTCAGCATGTTTTTTTGTCCTGCACCCAGTGTACACAAGAGTGCTGGGCATTACCAGAACCACTAACATGTAACAGCTGACTAATTCACAAATATTTCGAGCTGCTCAAGTAAATTGCCTGTACTTTCCCTTTGAGGGCCACACAGTTAAAAGTAAAGGCATTAAGGTCACCTCGCTGTAGTAAATTCTCTTTATTTTGTGGCCAGTGTACTCTGCTTATACACTCCTGTGCTAAACTGATCATCATGGCAGGAAGCAAAACTTTCCTCCAGAGGATGGTTGCAACCTGCTTCCAATACCTGGGGATTTTATCTTACACCCCAATATTGCTGGAACTTGAATATGGGGCTACCCTTGCTCTTCTTTCATTCCCACCTCTGCCACTTCTTGTAGCACATTACACTTGTGGCTTCTCTTACAAGCCTTCGGTTTGCTACAAAGGGAGACATTTCATTGCTTGGAGAAATTTGTGGAGTGCATTTTCTGCACAATCCTCTACCACACAACAGCCTGCAGCTACAGGGGACTAAAGCAACCAACATAGACAAGCCCTTCCCCCCTCCTATTTACTCATATCCAGAAGACCGGGAAAAGAAAAGCCCAGCTTAGCAACAAATAGAACCTGCCGTAGATGTGGCAATGTATACCTATAAGTACCCAAAGTCACATACTGGTTTTAACACCTGCATATCTCATTTACCCTCTTTAGCTTCAGAATGGAAAATATTTGACTCCATTCAGACTCAAGCACCCTCTGATTTTTCAAGGCAAAATGCCCCAAAAACAAATGACATATCTCTTCTATCGTGCCAGAGTATTTAAATATCTTATTTACAGTCTTCACATTTCTCTACAGTCTTCAAAGGCCTGGTGAAAACAATAGTGGCTAGTAAAACCGGCAAATTACAGCTATTTCAGAGTGGGAAGGAGAGAATTTCAGAGGTGCAGGGAATTCTCTGGCAGCTCTCCCATCTCCTGTGTACAAAAGGAGAAATCTCCTACAGGCACAAGAAAATCTCTGCTACTAGCCATTAATAGCTTTACAGGTCAAAACCTTCACATCTTTGATACAGCTCACAGGTAACAGCTAAAACGGCCACACAGCCTTTCCCAAATACCATCTTGGCTTTAGTGAAGACAGTTGCCCTTATGTCAACCTGCACACACTCTTTCAGTTATAAAGCCCATAAGGCAGAGACAATAGAAGTAAAAATCTGAATTGATGGTAAAATGATCTTAAACTGGAAGAGGAGTCTTCTGATGAGACATAGGTGAAAAATACCCCTCTGACCCATGACCCTTTCACAAAGTGATATAGCTCTTTAACTCATCATCCCACAAGAAAAATCCAATGAATAAGGTCAACTCCTACCCTCTGTCCCAGATCTAAAAGACAGACACTTGCTTTAGTACCCTGCTTCCTTTCCATGCACACAAATCTCTCTTAGATGTTAATGAACCAAATCTTTCAGCAACAGCACTGCCTGTTAGGAGCAACACCTCTGAAGGAAGCAAGAAGAAAACAAAATCTGAACCCTAAAGTTTGGGAAAGCAGCTAGGCATGGAGCAGAAATCCAGTTTCTGCCTCTCTGAAGATGATTTTTCCTCTCTTCATAGTTGCTTTCAGAAAACTTTGGTATGGTATGATTAACAAGGCAGTCAAATTTAATTAAACAACAGCTGTTTATCTGCATTATTTTTTTAAGGTGTGCAAATTGAGACCATTTGTTTAATTGCCTAATAAATATTGTAAATCCCACTCAATCTCTTTGTAGCAGTTGGAATGAAATTTGTAATAATCTGCCATTTTCTACACTACAGCTTCAGTTCCACTAACAGTAAAAAGTCTCTCTCCCAAACACTAGCAAAAATACCCTCACCACAACATCACACATATACTTCTCAAAAGGGAAGCATTTCAACTAGAAATCTTTGGATGTACTTACTGAGATTGTACCATTGTCTAGACCTATGGACAGCCTTCTGGTTTCCGGGTTAAAAGACATGCATGAACATGGAGCTGAAAAAAATGAACATGTTGATGAAGTTAACAAAACTGTGATTCTCATTTTCTTGAAGTTCTGGAAATCCTAAAACTAGCTCGCATGCTTTATGGTGCTGTTCAGCATTTTGCCCCTTCCAATGGACAAGCATTATATATAAAAAAAGTGTTCTTGCAATTCATCCAACCCTATCCTATTAGGACATGGAACAATGGCTATTTCTTGCTCCAGCTCCTTAATTTTTTCTTAGTAGTTGTCTGAAAACAGGCACGTCAAACAAGAGCAATGGTGGTGTTTTGATATGAGGCACCTGACATTTCAGTATAAATCTGAGAAGTTACTTAACCGAATAATTTAGTTTTTTACATTTGCCTGAACTTTACTGACAATAAAAGAAAACACTGTACGATGTCAGAGGCTTGCATCCTACACCTGCAGTAAGAAAGTCAACTTGTAGGAATCAACATATCAATCATTATTAAGGACTGTTGAGTCCAACTGTCCCACAGACAACACTATAACAGTATCACATACTATGGCCAAAATAAGACTGTATTGAAAACTAGCCATTGTTTTATTATATCACTATCACTCTAATAAACATCAGGTTATACTATTAAATTGCACACAAGTCAGTCATACTACGCTCGCTCGAGGATCTGGTGAGGTTCACATCAAGGGTAAACCCAGAATTTTCTTGCAAGGATTCAAGAGCTATGCTTGGTTGAATTGAGAAACTGTGAAGTTGCATTCAGAAGGTGGTGACCGTTTTTACTGCTCAACACAGCAAGATGCAGCTGGGAGCCCTGGTGTCCCAATAGAAACCTTCTGGAATCACTTTTCAGCAGCAATTGCCAAGTGCAAGTAGGAGCAGGCTTTTTTACTTCTTTGGTAGCAATAAGAATGTTTTTTTAAACCATATTCTTGTGATAAATATAGGGTATAGTCAGATGTGCTTCTAGTTCTGCTTTTCTGCCCGTCACCCCCACCCCCACCACCCTCCGCCGCCCCCTTCTTGGTTCCTAGTCTCCATTGTGGTTACGCACAGTGTTTTTGTTACTAACAACCTTGGAGTCCTCTCTCTTTTGCAGTACTATTCATCCGGTGTATTCCCAATTTGTGTAATGTCTCACCTAGGATTAAACAGTCCACAGCTCAGCAAGTCTTCCTTGATAGTTTAGCTGGCAGCAAAGCTACATGAAGAAGAGTCTATGTTGGCTGTTTAACAAAACTTTTTTTACAGTCACTATTGACTCCCCCTTGAAACAATTCCTAAAGGACGACCAATTGCAAGCAGAAAGCCTACCAGATCCACATCCAGGCAGGCACCTCGATTTATTTATTTCCTGGAAGGGCAGACTGAACTAAATCAAAGAAAAAAGCTTCAGGTTCAAGGAAACTGCCAGAAGGGAAACACTTAAATTAGGCTACTAACAGTGACAAAATTGCTCCTTCCTATTCCTCTTCCTCAGAAAAGTCAAACTCAAATCATGCCTTTGGATGGTGGTGCATTCCTATTATATTGAGGTTTCTAGGGCTGTAGCAGAACAAGACAGGTGTAGGAAAAACAGACCAAAAAAAACCCCAACCAATTCTAAGCAGAATAAACATCAATTCCTTTTAAAGGCACTTAATGCCAGAACAGGCATATTCTACCTATCAGCTTTCAAACACTAGACACTGGGCACACACTGAAAGAGGTACTAGTAACTCTGAAGGCAATAAACAGTTTGCAGAGAAAAAGTCTCAGGTAAATTTGCTATTTGAAGTATGCTTCTCCCATATAGCCTGAAACACTTCAGACACAAAAGGTGCACGCAACTGCTTGACACAGGCTGCTTATAAAAAAGTCACTTCTGAATTCCAGCCCCGTGTGTACACAGCCACAGCAGTGTAAAGATACTTATTTTGCTATAACCGTTTTCCTAAGGGAATTCTTCAGTAACACGTGCTCTTGGAAAAATCATTACGTCAGCACTGAAACTATGTCCACACTAGCTACACTAATTTTTAAAGTGGTGCTAGTTGTAACAAGACTGCTGCAGCTTATGTTTTAGTGAAAATAAGATGACATTCAGATACTTAAGCACTTGGACTCATTAAGAAGAGGGAAAAAAATGACAACAACAAAAAAAATCCCAACCAAACAAAAAAAACACTGAACAACCCCAAACCCTAAACTTCTGAGATGTTTAAGATCCTTTTGAAATAATAGCGGTGAAAAAATAACAGCACTCTGAAGGCCCTCTAAGATAAAGATTGATCTGAACTACTACAGAGGACAGGCAAGATATTACTGATGCAGAAGTCTGACTGTACTCTTTATCTTAAATACAGAGCAAATACACACTTGATTTTAGCTTTTGGAAAATGAATTATGGGGGAAAAGCCCAATTACGTAGTTCAAGCTCTCAACAGTGTGTCACCTTTATTAGAGGTTGACAGAAGTAAAAGAAATAGAAACTCTGTACTTGCAGTTTCAAGGACCACCCTTTGAAGTGTCTGAAAGTGGCAAAGTTTAAGACTGAAGGAGCATGTTTTGCCTTGCAGTTTTTTTAACCTCCCGTTCAAAACATAGATTTAGCTAAGAAAACCATCATAAGACAGTGTATTGCCTTCCTCAAAGACTAGATATGGATACTCCACTGTTCCTCGCTACAATAAATCCTTACCCTGTTTCACATTTGTGAGAGGTTTTTGATTGGTTGGGTCTTTTCAGGTGGCTTTTGTTGTGGTTTTTTTTTTGGCAAAGCTTACTTCTTGTGACAACAATTCCTTTCCTTTTCATAAATTTGTGTCTACTAAGTTGGGTTTTCTCTCCTGTACAGAAACTGCCCAAAGGTCACACATCTAACCATGGTTACATGTCTATAATCTGTGTTGCACATGTGTAAACAAGGGGAGGGATAACCTGCTTGTCAGAGGTCTGTTGTTAATACAGCTGTGAGACAATTCTGGCTGGCATGAAGACCCCACGTTAGCTAGGTTTCCAGCTTACCTAGTTTGCCTTACTGATGATTTAACAGTGTCTGTAACACCCACAGCTTGCTCTTTCTCACGGGCTAGAGAAGATGATCAAATATGTAGCCACCGTGTTGTCCAGAATTTTCTAGCCATAGAAACACCCATAGGTAGGGCATAAAACTTCTTAACTGGGGAAATCCCACCTCTTAACAGCAGCAATTGTCCCTACTAAGAAGGGATCTACAATCTTGATCTTTTTTCCAGGCATTTAATGGGTTTCATGTTCCAAATGCACTGATGGCCTCATTTGGATGTAGAGCTTGGCTAAAGCACATGGCTGACTCAGCCCAACTCCTCACCCTCCTCATCGTCCAGAGTACCCAGAGCGCAAACTCAGTTATTAAGGCCACCTGATGTCAAATCATGAAAGCGTGTGGGTCATGCACCACCATAACCAAAGTCACAAGTCATGCTAACAGTGTGTTTATAGGTGGAACTGCCACTCACAGCCTGCTAGGCAGCACAAAGGCCCCATCATGCCTACTGCGTTTTCACACAGAGAACCTCTGGGCAGTCGTTCTCTAGACAACAAAAAATCAATGTGAATCTAAAGCAGAGGACCATCAAAAAGGTGTTCCACACAGTAACAGACTGATCATTTCAAGTCAAGCGCAGGCTTGTGCGGAGGCTGACTCAGAGCCGTTATGATTTCCTAGCTTAAAGCCAGGGCTGATAACAATGTAACTGACATTGCTCAAGTTGTTAATTATACCTGATCATTCTTGAAATTGGTGAATAACACAGCATAATTTTATATCTCATGGCTCAAAAGCTTCTAAGTGAAGGAGCAGTGTCAGGTGCTCAAATTTTATGAAGGAGTTTTAAAATAGCCCCCTTTTTGAGTGGATCTGGATCTGGTCCATCATTTCCAGTGAAGCTGTTATTACTGGCAATAATGCAGCCTTGCTAAGACCAGAGGAGGACCTAACAAGCTTCTAAAATGCAAATGTATGCAAAAACATCACATGGAAAAAGAGAAGTATCATTGCCAAACTGCTAAAATAGCAACTTTGTAACAGTTTGACTGGAGGAAGCAAAACTCTTAGGACAGGTCAAGGGAACTCAGGCCACTGCTAGTGGTCATGACAGAGCTCCACAGACTGCCACATCAGTAGCTGGTTTCCAGTACCTGTTTGTGCAAATTATTGAGCAGAAAGTACCTTTAAGGCTTGACATACTCTTATGAGCTAAACCATCACTAAAGAAAGAACAAAGATCCTCCTCTCTACCAAATGAATGTTTTCTTAGAGCAGGCAGTCAAACAACATGGCCACTCTAGGGTCCCAAACTGATGTTGTGTGATATTAAAACTTCTATCTATTCAATATTTCATGTATCATGGAGATAGATGTCTCTTACAAATCTAGACATCTTAACTTAAAATAACTCTTTCTCCAGTAAGAATGCCTCTATTGGACTTAATCCATGCTCCCAAATCTGTGAATTTAAGGTCAGCTTCATAAGCTTTCCAAAGACAGGCTAACCTAGCATATCTGAATCTGACTGAGGAGCACCAGCATACTCCTGCTGCTGGAGACCTGCAGAGTTATACTCCTGCACTCAGCCACAGGCCTTATGATAGCTAGGGCTGTGATTTCTTCAACAGCCTCTTGCGAAAATGGACAACAATCTTCAGAATCTTTTAAAGCATGAACACTCTCTTTGGGAGAGGAGACAAACAGCAGATCATACTGGATTGACAAATCAGGGAGACTTGGTTTTCCACATCGAATTGCAGGGGTAAAATGATTCTACTTCTTCACTGGAGGAGCGGCCTTTCCTGTCTAGTATCCTCTCTATCATATTAGCTGCTGCAGTATATTAAGTTCTTATCAGATAAGACCATTTACCATTGCACTCTAATGGACTGAGCACGTGCAGTGGGAAGGGTAGAGTGATTTATACTGTATACTTACAGTATAATATAATATATTTTTGTATACTTACAAAGCTTTATGGACTCCATTAGTGGCAGAATGTAAGACTACTTTTTGAGCTCACACATTTTTTAATCTATGTTTGCATTGAATGCTCATCCCTTGCTGTCTCCCTTTGCTGCTGTAATCCCCGACACCTCTCCAAAGCATTAGGATGCAACTTGGTAAAGCTTCACAGAAACCAAGAGGGATTGTTCAAGAATAATATTTAACACGGAATGGTAATCTCACGTAACATAAACATGAAGCTTCATCAAAACCAGAAAAGCCATTTTGCAAACACACAGTAGATAGTGAACATCTCCTTATACTTACATGGCATTGCATGGTATATGCTAGGCCAGTACTGCCCACTGTCTCTCTTCAGCCAGACACGAACTGTTCTACAAAAGAAAAAAACACAACACAGACATGAGGAAAAATGAAAAAGTAACCATGAATGAAAACAAACTGGTGACGATGAATGCACAAGACCTTCTTCAAAATTAAATTACTTTGCTGAGAGGAAAAACAAACATGCAAACTCCTAGAGCAGCCTTATACATCAACCTGATTAACCTCTGTAAGGTGATGAGGGTAGCCCAATCCTTGGTTCCACATAGTACTCAACATCTTGGCTGAACACAACACAACACTATTTGGAAACTGCTGTGGGTTTTTGTTCTTCGCCTTTCCCAAGGACTGGAACACCACTGTTCATTCAACACCTCAGATGAGGATTTGGGACACCCTAGGTACTCCAGGAAACCACATCTGTACCAATCCATCCAGAGCCCTGCAGAAGCCCTCTCTCTGCTTTCAGGGTGGGCCTTGGTTCATCTGCTGCCTGTTGTTTTGTTGCTCTGCTTCAGGAAAACTTCTAAGCAAAGGAATGAGGTTCTAAGATTTTCATCTTCTATTTATTAAGATTATGTCCTTTTGTGCCAACAATGAGCTCTTCAGCTTCAGTACCTTCTCCTCTCCTCAGTGTACTCAGAATACTACCAGATGCCCATTGAGCATCAAGCTGACAAAGCCAAACTCTTATCCTTCTCTGAAGAGGATGATCAAGGCGATGGGCAGCCTGGCAGCCCTCCTCTGCCCCATCAGTTTGGAGTTGCCATCCTCAAACAGAGGCACCTTGAACCGCACAGTGCTCCAGGCCTCTACACAAACACATCAGTGGTTTTCTCTCTGCCAGAAGAGAGGAATATATCTCAGTGTATCTCAGGATTACTTTTGCTTTCTCATAATCATGTCATACTGTCAGCTCCCTGCCACTTAATCCATGCCCTTCACACACTTGAGACACCTGTTTTTCGTTTCCCGAGCAGAGGATCCGGACTGATATACCATCTGGGTCATTAAAAGTTTATTATTTCAGCCATCAGTGTCATCACCTTGTTTTGGTCCTATCTCTGAAGCCCCTTTCTAATTGAAGCTCTCTCAACTTTAGTTCATCAGCTAATTTAATCAAAACATGTCTAGTAACAGTGTCATCAGTTAAAGCAGCCGGCAATCAGTAATCTCCTGCTTGTTCCTCCATATCCCACTGCCATCTCAATTACAGCCGTCACCTGCCTTACTTTATCATCTCCAATTTTAACTAGTAAACTTTCTGTAGAACACTTTACTCCATGCATTACTGATTTACACAAAATGTATTAACCTTCTCTAGAAAATTCAGTTCTCCGAAACAGCACCATGTTAGTATAGCACAGTCGATTTTAACCCGTCGTCCATTTCTTTTTAGTCTTTTCCACCAAAGTTGGTATGCAATAGTAAATACAAGAGGGATCTAAAAAAATTTTGGTTAAACATAACCCTTATTTTCCTGTAGCAAATCTATAACTTGCACTTGATAGTTTTAAGGAAAGAAAAAAAACCAAACAAGCAAGAATGGCTCTTTCCAGTTCATGAAACCTGTGGAAGTATAGCTTATGGAGAAGACCGCATGGTCATTCCTACTGCTACCTCCTTTTCATGGAAAAGCAGATTTCAGCCCTTTTTAGCCAGCAAAAGTTTAGAGCAGTGTGTTAATATAATAATATAATATAAATTGATCTAAGACATTACATACAGAAAACAAATCTGAACAGAGATGCAATGTGATACAATAAAGCAATTCAAGAACCAGTTATCTATCCTGCAAACTTCAAACTAAGGGCCACACAATTACGTGTTCCTGGATTGCACATATCCAACATCAGGTTTCAGCTCATCCTGCCCAGCATCCAAACTATTTCAGCAAATATTTCAGAGGCCTGCCTATTGGGCCCTACTCAAGCTTCATCATTTTAGAAATGTCTCAAGTGTACACTTTGAAAAGGGATGTGGCTCTAAAAACTATTTCACTGGGTCAGCGAGTCCCATGGTTAGAAAGCTCTCAAAAATTACTCAAAACCATACAAAATTCAGTATAATTACCTCCTAAGTCTAACAGCCTTTTTGCAATGAACACATCAGCAGCTCTTCAGCAGATTTGAAACAAAACCACGGATACTTTTTCAGGGACAATGAATCAGCTAAGAATGTTATCATATTGTTGATAAGGATAGAGCCAAGTCCTTCTGTCATTTCTCGCTGTAGCTGACCGTAGCTGTTGTCAAAGTGGCACTCTGCATCCAGACCTTAGCACACAGGTCTGGGAGGATGTCCACAGCCACAGGGCTGTACACCAGGTTTGGGACAGGGGCCAAAACCTTTGAGTCCACCCAACAGGTTCCACCTTTGCTAAGGAAGTGGTCACTGTAATTCTGGAAGCAGATCGGCCGCTCTGTTTCCCAAACAAGCAAGCTGTTATTAATGTGGTCATCCTCGTCAAGTGAAGTTATCGTGGGAATGAATGAGCGAGCATATCATGGGATAAATCACAGAGAACTGAAATAACTCAAAATGAAACAGCCCTGAGGAAGCGCTCCAGTATCCTGCGAGAGACTTTTCTGTCTTAACCATCCCAATCTATATATTCAGTGTTACCTGCTTCAAGACTCCCAGGCTTCGACAAAGTTGCCTCTCCTCTACAGTTTAAGGCTCTGGCAAATAATGAAACCAGTACATCATCTTACAGATAATTCAGCTTGTTACAACAGGACTACAGACAAGAAAAGATCTTTCAAAAGCTGGAGGAAATAAAAATACATTTGCAAAACTATTTGCAAAAATGGCAATAATTTGTATGCTTTGGGTTGTTTTTGTTGCTGTTTTTTAAACTGCAGACCAGTCTGCAGACCCACTGCAGACTTACTAATCAATTTGGCAATTATGTCAATGTTAGGACTGTTAGATGAATGATATTAAAACAAAAAATATTTTCTGCTTAAGTTTAAAAAACCACCTAATCTGGTGGAGGTTCCTAGTTAAAAGTGAAACTACTTTTACTAGTGTAGGCCTCTTCTGTAGGCACACAGTATGCTCATTTCTTTACTTTGTCAAATATATTTCCATTCAATGACTAATTCAGGCAAAATGAGAAACAAAGCATTCTAAGAATAAAAAGACCATGAAAAGATGTTATCTAACTCTAACGTGTGTGAAAGGGAATGTAACCAACGAGCCAGTTCACGTAACTCATTACAGAAATACTTATCTCCCCAGAAAATCATTTTAAATAAAGAAAAACAAAAGATCTCATAAACAATTTATTTTAAAATTAAGTACGATTACTATGCATGTCTTCAAAACAAGCATCTGAAAGTTATGTTAAGTATTATAATGGAATTCCAATATCTACATAGAAGCTGATGTAAAAGCGTAAAAATTCTTCCTCATGTCAGAAAACAATGACTCATGATTTTCTTCTCTTACAATCAGTGGATTAGACAAGGCATTTTATTGAAAGAAGAAAAACTCACCTCAGTTCATTAAACTTTTCTGGGTAACTTTTTCTCAAAGTAGATTTGGGCTAAAGAACAAACTGCACCAACAGCTGAACTTGGGAGAAGCCAAATGCTCTTAGAAGAAAGATTTTCTTGAATGAAAATAAGGTTTTTATGGCTATATGTCACGAAGAGTACTTTCTAGCTGTATGGTTACTGGACTTAAACACAGCACCCACTGCAGGTCAGGAACCAGGATCCATTCTTCAACTACTCTAGAGTGATTCAGTTGGCTTCACCACAGAAATGAGTTGTCCCTTCATTTTGTTGCCAGTGAATTGGCTTGGAAAGATTTTTAAAACCTGTCAAATTGATGGATGCTCTTCTAGTCTTTTCATAACAGAGATGATTTATTTTTCAAATGAGACAGGCTATACAGAAAAAATTGTGCCACGCAAAAGACAGGCTATGTCTTCATATATTAAGGGGATGTGAAAAATGTATATTAAAAAAAAAAATAAAGGCTTCTCTCTGTTATGCTCAAGAGTGTGCGTCTCAAGTCCTGGTGGCTGTGGTTGTCCCAGCACATCTCAAACACACTGCTAGGCTGTGCACATCTGCAGGAGCTAGACTTCATCTGAGCACCTGTGACTCATGGAGGAGCCTATGTCAGTGGCAGCACATCCACCTCAGCATGGCAGCTCTGCGCTTCACCATCTACAGAAACTTATTCAAGCAGCGGTACATGCCACGGTACCTTCTTTCTGATAAAGACATTCTGCTCATACAAATCCTCGTTTGTGCATTTAGGTTGCAGCGTGCTCAACGGAAGCCAGCACAATGCTGCCAGGCAGGATGCAAGATTCTCTACTTGATCCCTAGTCTGACCTCAGCACCTTGTCATCTCACGGCTGGAAAACTCAGCATCGCTTGGAGCTGTGAAGTTGAGTCTCTGTGCCTGACTCATAGGCAGGGCTGTTGAGCCTTTCTCTTTGGTGCCTTGTGTGAAATTAAGGCAAAAGGAAAAGAAAACACTGGTGTTACAAACAGTACAGACATACTAGACATGTCCAAGCATTGTCCCAAGATATCTGTGTGTTGCAATACTGTGAACTCTGTTGTAGGGAGATCTACCATCACCATTACCTACAGAAACAAGTTATTCCTATTCCACTCCACTCCTCCAGCATATCCATAAAACTATCAGTTCCAGTTGTGAGTGAAGAAATCCAACATATCAGTTTCCCACAACAGATCCCTCCTCTCCTGCTTGTGAATGTTTTCCTTCCTCACTCCTGCCTTTTTAAACATTTATCTTTGCTGAGGTGCACTTGTGTAACACACTATCGCCTTCATGCCCCAGGCATACGCCAGCTGTGTAGCAGAGCAGAGGTAACCCTCAACACATACAATTTCCTACACTGCTTTGTAGGTATTCTTGGGCTTCAGGAAATTGTTTTAAAAGGCATTTTAACATACTACTTATTATTCTTTATACCTTGGACCATATATTGTGGGTATTTTCGATCTCCTGTCTTGCCAAGGGACCAAGAGGGGTAGGTAAGTATCAAAACCACTACAAGTTTCACAATGAGTTTTATTCCTATTTGTAGTGAGTACCTGGTACAGAAATTTTCATCTGTCACTCTCTAAGTCATATAAGGCTCATCCAGAGATCAACGCCTGCCCCACACGCACTATTGCTCCTTGGGAAAGGGAGGCAGGTCATCAGTGAAAATAACATTACATGGTTAAAAATAAAGACATCCCCTTCTGTCAGCTGTCCTAATCACAGAGCAAATTTAACACAGTTACAGAAGAGTTTCAAAATAGGAAAAGGAAGACACTAAATTATTTGGGGAAAATTCTTTAAAATGCTCATCTAGCTATTTAATTAATAGAAGAAAGGAAAAGAGATTAGGATAATACTACACCCGGGGTTAGTGCAGTCCGTGAGGTTTCAGGCATAAGTAATAGAGTATTAGCGCATATTCTCACCATCAATATATTGAAGTCGTCTTTACTGTTGAAACAAAAAATTTTTAAACTTTGCCTGTTCCTAAATATCCAGTAGTAGATAATTGAAAAGTATTCAAAAGCCATGACTCTCTGGAAACTAAATAACTGCACTGGAAACAGCAAAAGCTTTATCTGCTGCCATTAAGTAAACATGACAATAGCAACATTTGAAGTCCATGTACAGCACTGACAGTTTTACTACCTTTAACAGAGAGACATTGTCATTAGAAGTGGGATAAGGAAAAATATTTAACAATTGCATTAAAGCTACTAGAGTACTATAAGCCCCACAACTTCTCGAGGGAATTTTCTGGGCAAGAGATGTGAAAAGATTCTAGCTCTCACCAATTAATGACATGAGCTGCTACTGGGTTTTTCTGAAGATCTTTCATGTTTAGTGGCAGCTCATCAACCACTGCCTGTGTACTGTAACCAGCAACGAGGAGTTTCGTTTCTCTCATAAATTTTGAAAGAAAACATATGAAAACAAAAGTCAAAAGCAGAACTGATTTCTGAGCCAGCCTGTGCATCAGGGAAAACAAAAAAGAAATTTAATAACAGAGTGCCAAAACCTCGGGCACCAAAAGGACTTTGTAACAGGTACTCATCGTATGTCCTTCTGAAAAAAAAACCCCAAAAAACCCAAACCAACCCAAACCCCCAACTCTTCCACACCATCACCATTCCCAAAGCCAACCCCAAAGACCCAAGAAAGTGCATGACTGTGCCTCTCAGGCTCACCTGTGCTAGTCCCCACAAAGCCCATCGCGCAACTCTGACCCTATGACTTTGGGGCAGACTCCAGGTGCTACTTCATTTTCACTGATTTTGATGAAAAAAATGCGCAATTTAAAACAAACTAATCAAGGGTTTACTCACTGGACTTTTTCTACGATTATGAGAGTGTACATCACTGTAGATCTGTTTGAGGTTCATTCATATTAAAAAAGGGTAGGTTCAGTTTCTAAAATGAAGTGCAAGAGCTACTAGTTCAGAAAAAGGGAGACAATATGCGCAGAAAAGACTAAAGAGTTTTGAAGAACAGGCTTTATTTCAGGGCTGGTTTAGAGAGGTTCTCTCTTAGCAGTGATTACATAAGTGCATTTCTAGAAGATACAGTGTCTTCATTGTAACCTCAGTCTGTAACTCAAGCGTCATGCTTCCTATAAAATAAAAGCCCTTTGAGCAATAATTGCACTTTGCACTCTGTATGCCTCAAGCCGTGCAACAAAGCCATAGGAGCAGTAAGGTCTGGGCCAGCTCCCAACAGCCAACACCTTTGACATCCTACTGTTGTATCCAAAACGCTGCTGCCACTGCCAGCAGGCCGGCGATCCTCGTGCACAAAGCTCAGAAGCACCAGAGAGACGCGACAGCTGCAAGGGAGCCAAACCAAGTAATGTCTGCACGCAGTCCTAGATGGGAACAGCACAGGGAGCATGCCAAAAACTGCATGGACACAGCCAGATCCGGTAGAAGTTGCATAGGCACCAACTGTACCAGGGGAAGAAGCCTGATGAATCCTTGAATGTTCAAGGTCACTGTCAATCCCATCCAGTGATATGAAATCCCCCTGCTCTGAATTTATCCAAGCCCAGGCTAGCAGAGAATGGTTTTGATGAGGTTCATCACTATCGCAATCTCCATGATAATGATCCACGCAGCACTTGTCAGACAGGGGTCGACAGAAGTCCAGACTTCTCATTTCTCCTCCTGCCACAAAACGATGCTGCCAGATGCAGAATTTACAATGCACGCACCCACCTGATGCTGAACAGGGACCTCAGGAGCAACTCTACAGCCTGGTGCAAAGAGTAGGGTAGGGGGAAATGCACAAAGGGGTTCACTCATGGACATCTTTAACCATCAACTGCTGGCAAAGAAACTGATTTTTGCTACCATTGACGATCCTTATTAAATCTAAACAGTCTTATTTGCTCTCTTTTGTTATCCTCCACTGTGAATGTCCCTTGCCTCATCCATTCTCAAGAGTCACTAGTATAGTTTATTGTCATGGACCTCAGCAAGACCCTGGATCCTACAAAAAACAAAATATAAAACTTTTGATCATGAATAATCTCATTTTGAGGCAACATCTTCAGTGAAGACAGGGAATGAGCCACTCAAAAGTTGTACAAACTAAGCTCAGAGGTTAATAATCTTGCAGAGCACTTTGCTAGTTCCTTCCTGCTTAGAAGGAACACAGTGGAAAAGTCTTGGAATGAAGCTCAGCATAAAGGTATACTAGGGAAGAAACTGCAAATTTAAAGTACTGTACAATTACTATCTATCTACAGAAAAAACATTGCATAAAACAGCATGCCAAGTAATCAGGCAGACAGATTGAAAGGCAGGATTTTTTCACACAGAGCTTATGCAACATCCTAACTCAAACCATGCTTTATAAGATATATCCTCCTTTAATTCATGCTGCCATAAACTAAATGCAAATGCATATTGTATAACAGGGAAAATGTCAGTGTTTTGGTAGGTTATATGCAGCTACAGAACTGCACGGGTTTGTCATGGAAAAACTGTTATAACCATCAGTGGTACTTAGACCTAAGAGAAAGAGACACCACTTTATTTAACACAGTTTGTGTTTACATAGAGGGCTTTTTGGGTATTTGGTGGGAAGTGACTAGAAAATAAAGATTCATAGGAGACAATCTCAGGAGAAATGGATTTTAATGACTCAAAAGCAAATGATAGCAACATGACTGTTTTACTACTCAGATGTGAAACAGTTTCTACCCATTTTTCAGTTTTCTGGACAATGAGCAATGCAGTTCAGTGATTCTTCCAGTTATCCAAGCACATATGCCTGGAAGCAGTGCCTGCTCTGCTGTTCAGGCACTGGACCAAAACCAGATTCTGACCATTTTCAACTGCAGAAACTTTGGGCAAGTAAAGAGAGATCCAAAAAAATGAACCAGAAGTCACAACCACTGAAAAATATTGTGCTACCTTGAGGTTACTAGCACAAGGTTCAGAGAGCTGAGGTGCCTCATGTCTTCAGCAGTTCCACAAAAGCACTGCTCATCATGCATCATATAAAGCAGTGCAGTGAGTACGCCACATTCCAGCATAAATGCTGTAGGGAAGCTAATTTTATCTGCAAATGCAGGTAAATGCAGGGCTGGAGTTCTCAATGAGCATCAACCTACAGCTTTGAAAATTATTAGACAAGAAGTGATATATCACACTAGGATTTTATTCAAGCAAAGTTTCAAAATTATCTCCCTCATTAAGACCTGTGCATCAGTCTTCCTTACAGAGCTTTGGGGTAATAAAATGATCTTCATCCCTCCCTCTTGCCCACAGACCTCACCCGCCTACACCCCACCAAATGTGCTTCCAGAACAGATGCAGCTTCTTGTACTGATCGATTCCCGCTTGCATTCAGGAAGCATAAACAGACAACCTTTTGAAGGTAATTGCATTGGATGATTTAATTATTGCAATCCAATTACTTTCACCTCTTTCCCACATTCAAAAGTTTCAGTAATGGAAGTTATTAGAAAGATCCTCATTAGATTAAAATACAGGCCTGCTATGCAATAAGTGACTCAGTGGAACCATGCTAAAAATACCTAGTGGATTAACGATTTGCAAGAAAGCAACTCTCCAGCTCCCCTCTAAATTGTCTACATAGCAAAGGTGAAGAATGAGAACCTACCAGGCCACCAGCCCACTTCCAGCTGTAGGAATATCTGTCCAGAAGAACACAACACTTTTGTTTTTCCAAAGCTGCAATGAGCTATCAGCTAAGTTAGTGATAATTTTTAAGTTATGCATGCTTCACTCTGCATAAAAGTTAATTCATTACTCAACAGATGAAGAAGTAAGGTTATACTTTTGAATCTATGAAGTGAAATCTGACATTTTCAATATACATACCACCAGCATGACATTTCTTAGAAATTGCATTCCTATATAGGTTAATTTAGGAAAAGTTTGATATTTGATCCCAAGCACTAAATTAAATCCCTAGCGGGAATTTACAACAAACATAAATGCTAGTATGTTGGAGCAGAAAGATTTTCCTTGCATTTACACTTTGCCATTCTGGTCTGAAATGATACCATGACATCAGTAAGAAAACAGAGCAGCACCTGGGAGGAGAGATGAATGCAGAAGTAAAAAGTCTGCAAGTAATAAAGGGATACAGAGGAAGACAAGAGATCCTGGCTCAAACAGTCACACCCTTAGGCCTCAATCCATTTTTCATATAAATGTTTTCCTTGGTTAACTATACAGTGCAGCATCTAGTAAATTATGCCTTTACTGCGGGGGAAGGAACCCACATTTCCACATCCATAGGATGATGCTCTCTGTCAGCGCTTTAATTTCTGGATGTAAGTCATCTGCATCACCCATTGCTAAATACTGAATTAAATCGTTAACTACTTCACTGCTTCTTGGAGGATATTTGATGTATTAAACAGAGTATAACCATTCATGGCAGATATTTGAGAATCTTAGTGTAAGGAAAATAGAGTTCTAGCTGCAAAAAGACAAGAGCATGCACAACCTATAAAGGTGTTTTTTTCCACTGACAATATACTTATCACACTCAGTTAGTAATCACCTAACATTTAATTTATGCAACACAAACTTGTAGGGGAAAACCTGTTTCCTGGATTTGAGAAGAGCATCAACCATATCCCAATGCAAGTGAATCCCTTTCCAAGCAAGAAGCTGTTAAGTCCCAACATCCGCACAGTTACTATGAAGTTGTTATCTCTCAATTTATACATGTATTTCTGTTTCTATGTGAACTTTCACTTTAATTAATTTTCTCTGGTTTTGTACTTTGTGCAACCCCCCCCCCAAAACCCAAACCAACCGTCACACCAGTATAGCAGCTAAGTTCCTTAGCTGACAAATAGGACAATCAGCTGGTCATATGTGGCTGTAGATGCTGAAGGCTTATTGAAACACCCTCTTTAAGAACAGATAGGCTATTGTATTTCAAACATCGATGAACAATTATGGCTCTGTTATTCCAGAGACAGCAAACACATCCACTTGGAATGTATTTGCATGCTCTGCACCACACCAGGACGCCTCTGGAAATGCTCTCCTTTGAGAAGGACCTTCTGCAGAGGAATCCCATTTCCAGTTCCTCCAGTTTACCACTGAACTTGAACAATGATTCACGGGTGACAAAATGTTCCCTCAGCTTTCCTGCTCATTGCTATTTTCCTCTCAGGGCAGCCTGACTCAAAGATATTTTCACTGTCCTCGCACAAACCCAACTCTCTCCTACCTGCTTTGCACTGCTAGAGGAGGCAAGAAGCCACTCTGTTGCTCTGACCCAACAGGACAACTTTGGCTGAGGAGTCACGGAACTCTCCAGGAAGGAAAGCAGCAATCCCAGTAGCTTCAGTGCCAGCAAAAAGGGAGGGAGAAAGGAGGGCAAAGCAATGCAAACCCAACCCCGTCCGGAAAGGCTTGCTCTTCAGCTGCAGAGGAACTGCAGCCCTGAAGTGCCTTGCCAGGGATTCTCAGATTTCTTCTTATCACACATACTGAGGAGCGTGTTGTGAGGTGCCAGCAAAGCCCAAACCTCCGATTCTGCAATTTAGAGGTGATCTGGCATTTCAAGGGCTTACAAGACAGTCATAGTTTGTCACCTCTGCATTTCCATGGGGGTTGGGTATGGAGATGGAAATCAACACAAGTGAATAGAAAGGGTCTTCAAACCTGTATCACAAGCCTAAACTTTAGCTTTTATTATTAAAAAAAATTAATCTCAAATGTGTCATCCCTCTTCACATCCAGCTGCTTCTTTCATATAACCTCGTTACAGCTTTCCCATTCTTCAGCAACAAACTCCATACTGTGCTAATTTTATTCTATCATCTTGAAGGTAGTTAATTGTTAATTTCAGTGAACATCCTCTTGCTCTTGTGTTACAAAGTTAGAAGTTTCTTTTGTCACTACCTTCTCCTCTGGTTAGTTGCTGTGTATACTCCTATCATTTCTTACATGCTTCCTCTTTAAGGTAATCTTTATAGTCTCTTGGGAAAGCTGTTCTTGTGTCCTGTTCTCCTTACCTGTCTTCCAGTTCCTCTAATGAGACAATATCCTGTCTGAACTGCCATCTTCTGTACTAAACTCAGCAATCCAGACACAGACAAACCTGATGAATTATAAGAGCATTATCATTCTTTTCTTTATCCATTTTCTCCCTGTACATACCCTAGCAGTGTTTGCTCATTTGGTAGCAGCTTTACATGTTTTTTACTCACACTGGCATGATTTCAAAACTTACAAAATATAGATGAGAGAAAAATATATAGTTATCAATATTAGATTTTCTCTGCCACACGCTGCTGTCCACTTACTCTATTCTCCTGCAGTTCTTCACATCTCTCCAGACCCAATCAGCTTATCTGCTAATTTGGAGCAGACTGCACTGGTAAGGGAGAGAACAGAAGATTTGCCAGCTACAGCTTCTAGGGGCAATCCCAGAACCACATATTCCTGGCAAAGAGAAGTAGAAGGAAAATGATAAAGGAGAGAAACAGGCAGAGGCAATCACAGGTCAGGGAAAACCTTGAAGGTATACAGCACCCTTTCTCCTTGTAAAGATGGGACAGGAAAGCCACATCTATTACATAAGCGTAGGGAGGACACAACCAATTCCCTCCTCAGGTATGGAAAAATACATTATTTGAATATGTGAAAACAGTGCAGTATATTACAGTGTATGACAGTAAAGACGTCTGTTGGAATTGTGTATGAGAGGAGGCCACTGCTTAGGTGACTGCTACCCATCCACCAAACCCATAAAGCCTGCAGCAGCTCCTGTTATTTATCCTGTCATTGCCTTATAGGTAACTTCTGCTTTGCAATAAGGCACAGCTTCCAGTTCATGGCAGAAGCATCAAACATGATTAGAAACCCTCTGCTAGCACCTTGTTACTAGCCTATTTCAGAGACTCATTTTTCTCTAGAGGGTTACAAGAGTCCTCTGCAATTCCTGTCCAGATGCTGTCTCAGCTTGCATTCTCCAGATCTTTATTGCTGCCATTCACAGAGGAAGTATCAGTCTGATCTTGGAATAAACAGATTTGAGGATAAAAATCAGCTCTAAAGATCTGCCTCTGTTTTGCAGCCCCTCACTTTTAAATCTTATTCCAAGTTAATACAAAAGGCAACATCCTGAAATTCGAAAATATTAAATTCTTACTAGGTCATGCCATTAGGCATTTTGATCACAATAAAGGTCTTAATATTTATATATTCACAGAAATCAGAGGTTTGAGGCAGAACACTTTCAAAGCAAGGACTTTACGCCATTGCTTATTTTACTGTTGAGCGACTGCACACATTCAACTGGAAAAAGCTGATCAGCTTTCCCCATCCTGAATAAAGACAGGATTCCTTCCTTTCAATAAGCTCCTGCACCACCAGCCTGCCCAAATTCAGACAGGTAAGGATTCTTGAGCTCATATAAGAGAACACTGACAGATATGGAGATTACAGCAGATGCAAACGATTTTATAACATGTACCACAGAGCTGGCCTACAGCAGCAGCACAGCAGGTATGAAGAGCATATCATTCACTGTGCTACACCATGAGAGACAGCATATGCTGCATGTAACCACTGTACCACTCACCCCTATCACAGTCAGGATGGTGCTGTTCTTGCTACTACTATTAGCAAATCAGGCAATCCTCGTTAAAGTAAAGAAAAGAGTTGGAGAGTAAAGATGTGGAGAGACTAAACTATTCTACTAGCAACAAGAGGATGATTCGTCTGGTTTCCTTTAAGGAAAGGATAACTTGGTGTTAACCAAGATAACCCATCACCAATCTGAGTTAAGTAATATTTTCCCAGTGGCCTGAACTACATGCAGAGGGGTTGCACGCACATGAGCACAGCTTGTTCCACACCACTTAATCCAGGGATGTTGCCTTCCAGCAGAAGGCTATTAGTTAGCATACGAATGGAGAGTGCGAGGAAGGTGTCTGAAGTAATGACTTTGGGCTATTTGAGGGCCACTGAAAGCAGAGGATGGCAGCAGATTAAAGCAGAATAGAGCTATCACTGACCTTGGCAGAGGACACAACATTTTAAATGGTAATACGAGGTAGAAAACAGCTAGAGACCACCCACTGGGCAAGTAAATCCTCGTGCTATTAGTTAAAGCATAAAATCAGATCACAGCATCTGCCGGGCAAAAAGATGAGCTGAGATGGGTAAAGGCAATAAATAAGGGAAGGGTCCTTTATGATCGCGCTGCCTTGCAGGCTCAGCACTGCCTGAAATGTTAAATCAGGTTTGTAATTCTGGCTCAGCTATTCACAGGTCAGACAGGATTGCTTCTTACACGGAGGGCAGGGAGGGGAGGAACAGCTTTCCTTGCAGACAGTTAAGCTACTATGCAAAATGGCTGAGATGATACATCCAGTTACCTCAAGCCATGAGATATGCTTCCCATGAACTAAACCCCACTCTATTGGTTTCAAAATCCGTGTGTGTTCTGCTGTGTCAAGCAGTTCCTCCTCCCACTCTCCTGTTCTGGTATCTGAGACATGCTGAAAACATCCAGGTGGAATGACCTGACAGTCCAGTAAGTCTCTTGCACGTGTCATATCTAATGCAACCAAATTGCGTCTTCTTATCAAACACACACAGTGAGCTTTGGAATACACAATTTGTGAGCAGTTATCAAGAGATGTAAATCATTAACAATCTGCATCAGATTAAGCAGTTTACTTAATTCAGAGATGTCCTAACTACTGAGCACCCAGGGGGAGGCAGCACACACAGAGGGCAGTATTTACAAAATTTACTCAGAGGCCGGTGGCAGGTAACAGTTTTTATAATCAATTTTTATTTTAGTTGGAGGGGAAGAGGGAGAAGAGATTAGACAGAGCTGTCCTGTGGACAGGGTCTGGCCCCTAAAACAGATCAGCTGGACAGCTTGCTCTAAATAATGCCAATAAGCAGGAACATCAAGTTTACAGGAAAGACCCAGAACAGTTATGACCTTGAACGCTGCTGTGAACAAAAGGATTGTTTTGAAAATACACACAAATTTTCATCATCTGTGCTGCACAGTATAAATAAATGCAAGATAGCAAAGGTTCTTAGAAATGCAACAACCAGATCATTTCACAAATGCATCTTTTCCCCCAGCACTGCACCTTTAAAATGCTTGATTCACGTAAGTCTGAAAGACCAAGGTTTGTCTTTGCTTTTCCCATTGACTTTTTGTTGTTGTTGTTGTGCCAGAGCATTTAATAGTTTTTGACCAAATTTTCAAAAGGAAAATATTTCTGTATTCTGTAGAAGAAAACAAAAGCTCATGGCATGGCAGCTACATGCTAATTAGATGCCACTGAACACTGGGGATCTACTTCCTAGCTTTCCCAGTGGTCAACCAGTAACCCCTACTTAAGACACAGGAGACAAAGAAGACAGTTCAGTAGTGTGCTTCCAAACCACAGAATCACAGAATTTCAGAGTTGGAAGGGACCTCTAGAGATCATCTAGCCCAACTCCCCTGCCAAAGCAGGATTGCCCTGAGCACATCACTCAGGGCTGCATCCAGGCGGGTATTGAAAGTCTCCAGAGAAGGGGACTCCACAACCTCCCTGGGAAGCCTGTTCCAGTGCTCTATCACCCTCACCATAAAGAAGTTTCTTCTCATATTCGATTGGAAACTCCTATGTTCCAGCTTGTCAAAGTTCCAGTGCAAATCATGCACTTAAAAGCTTACAGAAATTTTTCCTATCAGTTCTCCCAGTTATCCCACACTCTGCTCCTCTGGCACCCTTCATTTTTATGCACATTTCAACCATGCTATTTTTCTCCCCAGAGTTCTGGCCCCAGCACTCTAGTTCAGCAAGGGCTGATAGCGATTTACAAGTCCTGCTAGAGTTGGCCTTTTAAAAATACTCATGCTATTGGCAAGAACATAAGCTTTAGATGCGTATGTATGTGTGTGTGAAAGATGCAAATACTCCCTCTGCCTCCCAGTCCTCCTGTTTTCAGAAATACCCACTAACCAGCAGATACCAGGCTACCAAGGTCACCTCTCCTTGGCAGTAGCAAGCCTTCAGCATTTGTGCACCCTCAAGCAACTGCAGAGGTAGCCCACATACCTGCTCAAGCAGCTGTTGTCTCTTTCCTTAGTAAGTCAAACATGGCTTTGAGGCAATGAGGCAAAGGCAAATATTGCCATTCCCTCCACCTTACTGCAAAAGAAAGAATCTCTTCCCATTTGATTTCCATTTCTCTACTGCTTGCAGCATCCCAGCCCACTCCCCATCGCCTGAAAGGCATCACACATTCACTGTCTCTCAATTACTCAAAACAATTGAATGCATTCTAATAATCTTTAAACATGTTTAAAAAATCCATTAATAAACTGGTAATTATTATGGGCTGCTGATGGGAAAGGAGCTGCTGGAACACAGAAGGATACAATGGGTACTTCAGGTCTTAAGAAGACATCATCTGGCAAATAAAAACTGTTAAACATGCCAAACACCTTTCAAATCACCAATGCTCAAGATGCTTTTAATCAGATTCCAGGTGCCAGTGTTTTTCCTGATCCAAGCTGCCCCATTTTGACTTTCATATCAGATGAGTGCTTGATATTGGTATTCAACAGCAGTCAGCATTAGCAAGGATGTGCGGCTGCTCCAAGAGTTCATGCAGGAAGGAGGCAGCTGTCCTGTTTTGAATTTCTAATTGATAAGATGGGGCCACCAAAAGAATGAATAAACAGGAAGGTGAGGAAAGGAGAGAGTGAGATGAAAGGAGCTGTGTTAGAGATAAAACATGAATGGGAAGAATAAGCAGTAGGGAACAGGTTATAAAGTACGAATGATAAAAAGCCTGCAGTAGGGACAGCAGCGGGCAGCTGGCTCAGTAATCCCAAAACAAGAAACTGAAACAGCACAGTATTTTGCTAATAATCTATCCAAATTGAGGCAACAGGCTGAATACAAACCCTTCAACACCCAAGACTCTCCACGCATCCCAGTTACTGGGGTATCAAGAAATCTGCACTAAGTCAGTCCAATCCCAGAATGGAGAAGTCCAGCTTCCCACTTTGTATAAATGAAGCACTGAGGTGGTGTCAGACATGGTAAGGAAAAGCCCTCCTCTTGCACTTGACAGCTGAGTATCAACCCTGTGAGCAACCTCCACATATCTAACATTGAAAGTATTTCCTACATTAAGGCTTCTCCAGATAATGCACTTGCACTTACCTTGGTACCTCACAGATAGGATGTTCTTTCTCTGCTACTTGGGACACTAAATCCATTAGGCTGTTATTGGTTTCCTGTTAACAGGATAATTTGGCGGGGGGCAGCATTTAAGGCAAACAAAGGTTCGTTATCTATCATTGCAAAATAAGTATAGAGGAAAATAAACGATAGTTTGAAAGAGGAAGTCATGACCAACGCAGACTATCTGAACTCAGTTTCAAGTGATCTTTTCCCAACTGCACACTGCAAAATTTGAACTTGCAATAAAATGTTTTCACTGTATATTTTTTCAGGGAGAGAAAACGTTTCACTTCAATTGCCTTCCTCTGAAATGTTCATGGAAAGTTTCAAGTCCCAGCTCTGTCTTTTCACAAGTTTCTCATCTTGTTCCCTCCCCAGCTTGAGTCTCAAGAATAAAACATTTTTTTGGTTCAAAGAAGCTTACCTTTTGAATAAGTAAATACACACCACAAAATAAAACTAGGTCTTGTTCATGGATTATTTACAAAATATTACTATTAGTCAAAACTAAAAACCAGATGTCTGAGATCCTTCCAAATCAGTCCTGGACAGGTAGAGAAAGCAGCGCTGTGACCCAGCTTCACAAGAGAACTTAAGGGCAGGGATACCAAACACCAGCAGGTCTAAGGTAAATGCCCACGTCTGGGAGCATTGCTCCCACTAAAGAGGTAGGTACTCAAAAACAGGACTGTCATTAAGCACAGCAGTTCAAGCCTGATAAGTTCTTACAACAGCAACTAACCACTACAGAAACTTATCAAAGCCACGGCAATTAGGTTAAAAAACATAACATGGAGACTGGATACGCACCAACTGAACAAGAATTAAACTTCTCTGTAAAGCAGGTTGGATAATCATATGTTCCCTTCTTCTACAAAGGAACTTTCAATTTCTACTTTCAGCTTCAGCAATTGATTTTTTTTTTCCCCAATTGCCTAATTTTTTTCAGATAATACATAACCATAATACGTTGCCAAATGACAACACCGATGTCACTCTGATCTGTGATTTCACAAAACAATATCAATTTAGTTGCATAGGAGGAAGGGGAGCCAAGTTAAACATCTTGTTCTGTTTATTGCCATGTTACTTCTGCATAATTGATAGCTATTCATAATTTAAGTTTAGTTGACTCCAAATCTGCCTCTGTCTCTCTCTTAGTATCTAGTTAAAATAGTTGTTTCGATAAAATTTGATGCAATGGAGCCCAGTAGAATTTCTATTTGGGTCCAGAGTGAGAAAGTACAATCTTGTGGTTCAGCAAAAGCAGTAGATTTTATAGAAAAATACTACAAAGATTGTTGTAAAACCTTTGTATCCTGGGTATTCAAAGTACACATGATTCTAAGGAAATTTTGTTGCTTTCTTGATCCTCTGATCTTGGACCTTAAAAAAGCAATAATAACCTTATAACAACTTAAAGCTAGGCTAAAACAATCTGACACAATTTCCTTAGTATCAGAGGATGCACACCAGAGGATAATTTCAGACCAACCATCCTGAGAAGAGTTAAAATGATATTAAAAACTAACCAAGAAACTTTTTATAAAAAAGGAGTAAACACAGAAGGCTCCTACAACAAGACATTCCACTTGAGAAACCCAAACTGGAATATATAAATTCCCTCACAAACCAGGAGGGAACAATAATGCGCCGTGAAAGGTGAGGAAAGCCCAACACTCCACACCACTGGAAAGCCTGGCTCCAAGACACAAAACCCAGCTTAGCAACTTGGGCCAAGCTCAGGAGCAGGAGGAGAATGCAACTTCCATGGGGCAGCACCGTGCCAAAGTGTGTCAGAATAACGATGCCACAACCAACGTGTATTTTCTGACTCCACCACTGCCCCATCCCAATTAGTGTCTCAGTGACAGCTAAGGGATGCCAATCATCCTTCTGCCTACTGCAGCAGCTCTAGATGCACTTCCTCAGTAACGCAAATATCAGCTGCACTTCTGGAGCACTCATTGATCTGGCTCACAATGAGGTCAGCAGTAAAACTCTCAAATGACACTGGAGCAGGATGAAACCAACTGTGATAATTTTAGCATTTGTTTATATATTGAAGCAGAAGCAAATTACTACTTCTTCCTAATGGGAGACACATCAGTGTCCCAACAAGCAGTGGATAAGGGGGGGGATTAAAAAAAAAAAAGGACTCAAATATCATATGAATCCTAATCCTCAACCAGATACCCAAATGGAAACAGCCTGTACAAAAATAAGCTATATAGACTACAGAAGAGAGACTTTCTCTCCACAAGCCTTTGCCCCAGTGACACATGTAATTTCTGTTACATTATCAGTGTTGGGTAAACTGGACAAGGCAGAAAGACCCATACAATAGTTACAGAACAAGCATCTCTGGCTGTACAGTGCTTTCTATTGCAAACACATTTTGAAAATTCCTATGCTTTTCTCAGGTAGAGAAGCTCACAAGCTACTGAAGTAGCACACTTCTTAGTTCCTTTGTGGCATCACCAGTTTTACTAGGAAATGAAAGTTTCTTATCTTCTGTCCACCTTGAAGTTCTAATACAACCTTTGTATCCTGTTAAGAGTTTTCTATAGTCATGTGGCAGCAACATCAAAGATCTTATTGACGCCTTGGTTACATGAAAAGATGTATGGGTGGAAAACAATGCTTGGAGTAAGGTCTGTGTCAACCATATGCTCAATTTCTTTCAAGTAGTTTAGGGACTGAAAGGAGCAGAAATGTCATTTTTATGACTGAAGGTCTTTTCAAAGATGAAAAGTTTAAGTAAAGCCTCCCTGCAGAGGGTCTCTGGACCTCCTTGACCTTCTCCAAGCTTTTGTCTATTTGGATCACCTCAATGAAGAATTCTCTCTTCAGCACATAACACCCAACTATATATGTGTTTCAAAGGGGTAGATGATTAGTGGCTTGTATTTCAAAATTGGGCATTACTACAGCTTAGCTCTACGACTTCAAAAATAAAGGACCAAAGCTTTCACTTGGCCTGAAACAGCGGAGGGACTGTCACACTTATCAGAAGTGAAGCCTGGGCTCTTCTGGCAGCACGCCGAGCAGCTCCTGTGCAGCTGCAATGACACCAAGCCCACTGAAGGATATCACCCTAGGACGGTGTAAGCAGGGAAAAAGCTGGTGCGTAAGGAAGCATCCATGTCCAGTCTCCCAGACCTACAGGACATGATGAAGCAATGCTTTGCTCAAACCAGTCAAAGATACTTCCCTGAGCGTCAGAAGCAAAGGCTCATGGAGACAAATTATCTTGATGGCTGTTGAGGAACATGAGAAGATGTACTCAGACAGGTTACAGGTCCAGTGCCAGGATGTACAGAGTTGCAGCAAGAGAACACAGTGGTCTGACCAGAGAACTTGGCCACATAGGCCACAAGTGCCACCTCTGTGCTCCAGCTAGGTTCCAACCCTGTCTGTGGCCTCATGGGTCACTGGCCAATGTTCCACACAGGAATTTGGAAGTGCACGCATTTCTGCTCAGCATCGCAGACCCAGGAGACCTGTCCTCCCCCAGACATCTGGTTGAAGTCAGTCTTAAGAATCTCTAACTATTTTTGGTCTCGGATTCAGGCTTTTTATTAAACTTATTGTTACAAATCTCAAACCAGGAGGCAGACCTGTTTAGGCAGGCAGGCCAGTTTTAAGGGCTGTGTCTTGTTTAAACCAGTAGCTTTGGGTTTGTTGATTTTTGTGTTTTTTAAATTTTATTATATTTTTAAAAATCACAGAACCAATTTCCCAAAGGCAAATCTGACTCCCCACCAGCAGGGACAGCCACATGATCTGGGTGCCCTGGAGATGTGAAATCCACACCTGGATTAATAAACGACATAGGCCTGGGACGAGTCTCTGGCAGAAAGGCCACCTGGCATAGAAACCAGCAGCTGCATCCAAGCTGTGTACTGGGAATGGTCCCCGGTCCAAGCTGACTCTGAGACCCTGTGTGGGAATTGTTTGACGCTGTGGGAATTGGCTCATGGCGAAAGCAGTGCCTGGTACCAACAAACCATACAGTACAGCCAGACAGATCTCCGTGCCTGAATACATGTCCTCACGCTACTTAATTCATTAGAAATACAGTCATTATAGCAAGCGGGCCTGGTTTCAGCTGCCCGTTTCTCCCAGATGATTCATGCAGTCGTTGAAAAGAGGAACAATATTGATCCTGCTGAAGTCTGCCCTACATACACCACCCTGTGCAATATGGGGCTTGCTTAGAAGAACTGGAAAGTCGTAACAACAAGGGGTTTGCTGTCTCTGCTCACAAGAGTCCTCTTTTCTTGTTATCTTGTACACAATAATATCTCAAGGTGGTCCATATTTTCCCACTTTCCATCCTTCGTTTTCATTAGCCTGAAGTCAGAGTAAAGGTATTGGCCAACGACTGAATAAACAGGAATTTCTGGCTCAACTACATTCATCATGCACAGCCATAAAGTGAAATCAAACTAAGAACAAAAAGATGACCGTTGCCAGGATAATGCTTCAGAGTATCACAAGGGCTGGCTTTCAAATTAGGAGCCTGCCTGCAAACACAGGCAGTATCATTTACTTCTGGAAGAATACCATTGAGTCTGAGTTGTCAATACATGCAGACACACCACCTTTTGAAACCAACATTTGCACTTTTTAGTCCACATGCAAAACACTTGAACACAGATCACTGAGCAATTACCCACCTCATTTGTTTTACCCACATCCGCAACTTTTGTCAAAATGGTTATTTATCTACTTCTCCCACATGACTTTGTATACAAAATACCTACATAGTTAATAGTCCTGTCTTTGTGATGAAGAGCTGATAACAATTACACTTCTTTCTAAAAGAATCTGGCTCTTTAAACTATGTAAAAATGTCTGTTCATGTCAAAAAGCGCATGCGAACACAAGCTCAGTTTTAGAGCAAAGGAAAGACCATGGAAAACACTGATCGAGGCACATCAACCCGTTTGTTAGGTTTCTCCAAGCTTCCTGCTGGTCACCTCGACCTTTGCAGCCCTTGGGTTGTTCGTTCAGATGTGTTCACACCTCATAAAAAGCAGACAACGATGTTCATTCCTGATTCCTCAAAAAAGAGTTTATAAGTCACCAGGTTTTAGAAGGATGAATATATGCTGTGACTAAAAGGATGCTGTGGATGAAACTAGTTGGGGATAGAGACTTCTAGGCTTGGTTTCCTCTTAAGAACTTTAGGAAAAGCTCACCAAGCTTATTTCTTATCTACCAAAGAACCTACTGAGGAGAAGGGAAAGAAAGAGTAAAACCATCCTAAATCACAGAAACTTTCAGAATTCAGATAAAGTCCATGCATTTTCAGGCGCTACAGCATATAAATTTTTTTAAACAATCAGCACATTCATAACTCCCTTTTCCTACTGCTTTTCCTGATATCTAAGATTGGTTAGCCAAAGTATCTGAGGAAAAGTCAACCATTGGAAACCTAAGGACCATAACCACCAGCATTTATAGCATTCCTTGTTTAACACAAAAACCTACCTTTGCATTTAATCTTTCACTCCAAAATTAACTTTGGAACTAAAGTGGTAGCACAAGCTACCATGGGATTTCCTACCTTTCTGCTGGTCATGTGCTCCCTCGCCATACAAGCAACCATAAAGAGCGTACAGAGAGGAAGATGAGGGGAGACACAACAGAGATCCCAACCTTCCTCCAGAGCAATGTCCACAGTCTGCAGAAACTCTTCCTGCAGCAGGGCTGAGGGCATCTCTCTGCAACAGCCCACTACACCCAACTGGGCTCCTCGCCCACCAGTGCTTCACAGCTCAGGCTGCCATGGAACTCCAAGCAACTCAGCATACTCTCCAAAATTTTGCATGCTTTTGCTTTTTGGCTACAAATAAATCTAGCAACAACAGGAATCAGAATATGAACTTGAAGGTTCTGTAAGTGTTTGTACGGGTCTGAGCTGATGTCCCTGCTAAAGTCTGGCAGGATCACTTCCTAGTTGGTATTTTGAAAGCATGATGATGGATTTATGTATTCCCACTCATTTACTGGCAGTTGCAGAAGTTAGCGAGAAGAGATTTGTTTATGAAGTCTGATTCGTTTCCTGAAGGGAAGAGACTGTGCTCTTCTTTGGAAATGGATTAGTACCTATACATTGTGTAATCAGCCATTGCTATGTAATACGCTGTGCCAAGTACAGTGGCCTGCCACCCATCGCAGTTGATACTCTTAGGCTAGCTGCTTCTCTTGCTTTCTCCTGCCTGCAGAAATCCAGCGTATGCCCACTCTTAGCCATCAATGGCAGCTAATGCAGTCTCAAAAACTTCTGTTACTCCTGACTTCAGATGCAACACAACCTAGAAAACATGAGGTAATATCAGACAGGCTTTTGCTCATCAGACAGTGATAAAAGCCTCAGCTACTAAGGCAAGACACTGATAGACCTGACACACACTTTTGGAGCTTAATTGTAGTTATTCTGACTGAATGGGACATAAAATAGGGCTCAGTGGACAGAATAAAATGTATAATTTCACTGCAGCAAAAAACATCAACTTTTTAATTCCGATCGTTAAATAACTTTAGGCCAGGCTTAGGGTACAATAAAGCCAAAGGTGTCAATTTTGACTTGATGGATACAGTATCTTCTCACCTCCCACCCTCAGCACAATTCATGTTGGGCCAGCTTTAGTCCTCTCTTTCCCTGTTAACACCTACCATACTGCTCTATTTCGATCTCTAGCTTATAGTACAGGCAGAAGCAGGTACTGATCAAGAAAACCATTACCACAGCACGCTAAAAACAATCCTTCAGCTCTGGAAGCCAATGCAGGGCTCTTCAGCAAAGGCCTCTCCACCTCCCCTTGAGCTCCTGGCTGGCAGAAAGCAGGCTACACTGAAGCCTGACCAAGGATTCCTGTGCCACAGGAGTTTGAAGAAATAGGACCAAGAGGACAAGAGCAGGCACAAGAGCTGTATGTCTGACTTTAGAGAACAGGACAGGCATGAGACTTCCAGTAATAGCAGAAGTGCAATCGGCCTTTGGCAGCAGCTTATTGTTGGTGAAACTGCTGAAAGAGCCAGTAGAGCCAGTAAAGGCAAGTCCAGCCAAGACACCATGTAGAGGTGCTTCCCCGACATCAAAATGCTGCAGCTGTCTTTAGTCAACCCCGAATGCAGTAAAAGCTAGGCTGGACCACAGGCTATGGCCTTACCATCAAAGGAGAAAGCATCTCCTTAGAGATTTTACTTTCATCCTATGCCATTCACAGGCTACTATAAAACATGAAGCCTTCGCAATGTCAATTTGAACCACTCCTTGGGTGACTCCATAGCCCACATCTGCTCCAGCAAAACAGAGCTGGGGAGAGAGGGGACAGAATTTCCTTGTATCAAACAGGAAAACAGAGATGGAGTAGGGGAATGAGAAGATGCAGCTTAATAACACTAAGTATCAAGAGGAAAATGTTTAAAGTGAGGCTAATTCAGCACAAAAGCAACATGGGTGCAAACTAGTTACAAATAAAATCTAAGCCGCAGTTTCCAGTTTCACAGCACTGAAACTCCTGAAGTTTCCAACATATATGAAGGGGGCAAAATACTTAATGAGGACTTGTCTCTTGAGACAGATGAGAAGCTACTGTTTTAAATGAAAAGTCAATCCCTTCCAGATATTTGTGTAATAAACTGGCCCAGAAACACACATACAGGCAAATACCTTACAGAATATTGAGTTCAACAGTATATTCAGCCAACATCTGCAAGGGAAGAAAACTCAGTGTGTATATGTTCTTGGAGAAGCATCCAAATCAGAGGAGACATTTATAAGATAAGCTTTGCTGTTCTGCTTCAGAAAACCTCAAGAGCAAGAAGAAAGCAAGCAACAGATCAGACTAATTTTCAGTGCTCTCCTGGTTCATCTTATCTTGCATCACAATAAACCTACTGGATTTCCTCTTTCAGTCACTGCCTATACATTTTTTTATTCCAAGCCATGGATAAGCTAAACAGTGCAGAAGTTGGAAACTGTTCATACCTATATCTCTAAATTTTGAAACTATTGTACCAGAAGGATACGTAACACTTACCTGAACCAACAGCAAAACCCTCATCTCCCATTGAGCTTGCATAAATGTAATTATGTTTTTGCTATACCTTATTACCTTTTAAGCTAAAGTAAAAGCTTTAGCACTAACTCATGATTAGACTTTACTGTAGTTTTTTTTTTTAAAAAAACCCAGCTGTTTACTTTAAGACCCTGAAGTACTCCACAAGGCAGATACACCACCTGCTTAAGAATAAAATTAAGACTTTGTTTGCTATTATAAATTAATTTGAAGCCAAAGGTAAATTTATCAAATTTGCACTCACTGCTGGAGGTGCAAAATCTCATTATCTGTCATGTTCTAAACATAGGCAAGGATCTTCTCTCCATATCCCTCCAAGGCAGGGCACTGTATTTGCTCTATCACCTGAAGCCAGATAATTCTAATCCAGATAATTCAACCTGGTGGCAAAATAGGCCAATTCACATTAGGACAGACTTTTCTTAGATTTCTCTCCACGGGACTCAACTCCTACTGAAACTACTATTACAGAGTTGTAAAGGTCAAAAGCATTACCTTCTGGGGCTGATCGATCACTTCCGTTATTTCAAAAACCTGCTAAGAACATTGATCTTTTACCTTGCAGTAAGAGGGAACAGTATAGGATTTGGAGAAAAAAAAGACAACTTTAGATCAAACTTCTCAGTAAACTTGGCAGCAGAACAGCAGTGCTCTTCTACCCAGAACTGTGCTTTGGCATCGCCTTCGATTCGGTGCTCAAAACCTTAAGAGTTCCCTGAAAAACTGAATTTAAGTGGTGAATACACATGGAATGACAAGCAAAGCCCATATGTTCAAAGTCTGGCCAAGGTTAGTTACACAATGCTATTTCCTGCAGCCTGACTAGGAAAAAAAATTAAAACAACGCTTTTTTTAAGACAAGCTCCACACTTGTTCTCCCTTTTATGAGGATGAAGGCTGCATTTTGTTTACCTAAAATCTCAGTACAGTCCAATTTGCAAAATTTTTTACTGGCTTTCTGATGGCCAAATATCCATTTTGACCATTATTTATGCACAGTTTCAAGCCATCAGGCAGACAGACTGTGACATATGAAGAACCCTGAGAGATGCATATGGTTTCATGATTATGTAAAGATCCATCCCTGGACAGCTGCCTTGTAAACTTGCCCTCTCCTGCTTCTCCTTTCACGAAATTGTCCTTTTTCTTCTCCAGGCTTGTTCCAGCCACTCACCCAACCTGCTTGCTAGGGTACTTGCCGTTCCTGTGCGGGTGTTTGTTTTATAGTTTCCCCATTTACCGCATTTCGTACTTCACCTCACAAAAGCATAAAGAAGGAAGTTTTATTTTCTCTTTCCTAAGATGACCCATGCAGGACAAGGCTCTGCTGAACAGGATGCATCCTGCTGGCTGTGGCTATTCTCAGCACCCCATGGCCACTGCTCCTGTCCCCTCCCATGGTGCCCCCATCCCAGCCTGCCGCATCCTGCAGTACCACGGCTGCATCCATCACTCCTTCACAGGATATGCAGAAGGGAAACAGATGTGTTTTTTCTTGCTCCTGTCTTTGCAACAGACTATGCTAGGGACTACTGCAATTCTCATCAAATCCCTGGGCAAATACACGCAGATACTGAAAGAGTTTTACATAAAATGAATCATATTTGACAGGTGTGTGACAGAAGCACCATGGGCAAGGCAATTAAACATGGTTTCTGGGGGGGTTTAATGCAAACGGCCTTCCAATGCCTGAAAGGTTACAGGGCACAAGAACACGGTGATGTACTTAAGAAACTTGTGCAAAAGCCAGTTGCTCTCCTTAGGGCACTGCATGTCATTTACGAAGCTTTTAGAGCTCCTGAGCAGAGAAGCGGTAGTGTGCCTGCATTACTCCTTCCTATTTGTTCTTTAAAGGCTGCTACAAACAACATTTTACAAAACTTGTGCCACTTTTGAGCAGTTCTCTTGTATGAGTTATCACACAGCTGAAATGCAGGTCGAGGGAGGTTGCGCACCCCCTCTACTCGGCAGATACCATGCAGGAACCGGAGTACTGTGTCCAGTTCTGGGCTCCCCAGCTCAAGAGGGACAAGGAATTGCTGGAGAGGGTGCAGCATAGGGCTACTAAGATGATTAGGGGNATGAAAGATGGTGCTGGGAAACCTGCGCACAGATCACTGTCGGCAGATACCATGCAGGAACCGGTGCAGCTGGAGAGAGGAAAAGAAAAAAGAGTCTGTCTCAGTAACCCAAATCCTACAAGGTAGGTCAAACAAGGTACTGACATGTTTCTGTTGTGCGACAATTTCACATGTTTGAGACCTTCAGTCCACTAAGTGACCCTCAGTGAAAAGCCAGCCTTACTGAACTAGCCTAGTAGCTTCAAAACTGTTGCAATACCTTTATTTTAAGGTATCGCAGCCATTTAATTCTGTAGCATCACTGCCTCCTCTAGTCATCCTTAGCTTCAGGAGAAAACCCAACAGGATTCCTGCAACAGTACATTTTTACTTATATGCTGACTCTGTACTGCGCATACTCCATAATCAGCATTTGTTTTTCTTCCAGGGGCCACAGGGCACACACAGAGGTGGCATTGTGCAGTCTCCTCCCAGCAAGGAGCGTTGTTCAGCTGCAGAACTGGAGAGGCTGCAGGGGAAGGTCACCAAGCCTGACAGATACAAGACACGCTGATGAGAGATCCAGTCTCTGTGTAAGCAGATGCCAGTGAAATTAAGACGGGGTCAGGGAAGACAAGAAGAAAAACAAGAACTGGTTAATATGGGAGGCAGATGCACCATCCTGAGACTTGCTGCAGCTCAAGAGCATTGTTCAGCAACTGGCAGAAAAAGAGGCTACCATAAGGCAAACAGAAGATGTATTAAGTAGCTCTTCTTATTCCAAATAAAGTTTGTAAGATATGAATAATCTCTAAAACACAGAGATGAGTAAACTAAAAATCACTGCATCTCTGACTCTACAACACTCGGGCACCTAATGTTTCACTCTATTTTGATGCCTAACTGTGCTGCTGAAGTTGGGTCTGTGCAAGTTGTGGTCCAAAGCCACATCGTATCACATTTTTGCAGCTGCCACCTTGCAGTTAAGACATGAACTTAATACGACTGCAGGAGCTGCACAAATTTGTGCATTGACCTATATGAGCTAGCAGTTGAAGGATAGCTCAAATCAGCAAGGGAAGACTTGTGCTTTAAATTTTTAACTGACACTAAGTAGCCGGGGGAGAGCACCATAGGCAAGGGATAGACAAACTTTGGCAAACTTCAACAAGTCACCTCCTGGCGGTACAAAGGGCCACAGCGGGTTAAAAAAAAAAATACATCGCAAGGCCTGCCACAAGTTACTAAGTAGAATTTACCATCCCGAACAAGTACTCAGAAAAACATTTTATGTGAGGATTTTGGCGTCTCAACAGGATACATGTTAGTCAAATCAGGAACAGTTACTTTTCAACATCTGCAACAATTTCTGATTCCAAGAGCTTTTTGGACCTTCTGTCTTCTCTTAAACCTCTTGCCAGTATCCACTTCTCTAACTCAAACAGCCAGCACTAACCTCCACCCTGAGCTTTATTCCAAACACAGTCATCAAGTTGCAACACATCCATTTAGAAAAACATTCAGAGCAAACAAGCTGCATCTACAGCAATAGGTCTCTTATGAACCTTTGCACTGTTCATGTAGAGTTCCTTCATTTCCTCTCAATAATTTTATCGGTGACTGATGTTTTTATGAAAATTTAAAGAACCTCCAGGCAGGGACACATCTTTTTACACCTGTGAAGAGCATCCACACCTTCTGTGCTGCTTGAACTACTGCTCATGCTGCAATAACCTGGGTGTGAAACCCACAGGCTTGGACTGATGAACATACACAAAAAGCCAGCATCAAAATCAGTTCTCACATCACCTGCACTTCTGCTGCAAGTCAACAGCCACACACAAAGCAGAGCGGCCGTCAGTGATGTAGCTCTGTGCTTAGATGAGAATGACAAACCTGTATTGAAACCATAGCTCTGCAAAGAAATCACTCTCTATCACTCCACCACAGGACAAAGGAAACCCAAAGAGTTTATAAACAGGTCTGTAGTTCCTAGCGTCCTGCCTGGATGCAGCACTGAGTGAAGAATCTCATCTTTCCATTAGAGGCATTTCACAGACATGAACTGTAATACTGTATTCTTTATGTTTTGGATCTGAACAAGAAAACCACGAGGAGCAAAAGATTGCTTGTGATATATTCAAGAGTGGAAAGATCACACTTCTCCATTGAAGAAGGCACATCAGCAGGACACAAAAGACAACCCCCACGTTTCTTGTCACATATGCACATTCCCATTCCTAGTTCACCATTAGTTTAACAAAGTCGAGATTTCATCTGCACTAGATGGTCATTCATTTTCTGTACCCCCTAAAATTCCTGCTAGTTAGCATATCCAGAAGACAAGACTTGGACAACAGCTTAAATGCATATCTGCATTTAAAAACCTCTTAAGTATACATCTGCATTTAAAAACCTCAAACTGTAACTCAAACCTGGCAACACAAGCTCTGCACAGTTTTCCCTCTGTGAGGGAAATATGCATCTACATGACAAACCATCCAGGCTCACTGTTTATACAGCAATCCATACAAAGAAGCTGAGACATCTCAGTTCAAAAAGAAGTTAAGATGACATGAGCTAGTGGAGAAAACAAAGGTGTCTGTTCCCTTATTTAAAAAAAAAAAAATTAAAAAACCCCTATGGCATAAATATTTTTCTCCTAGGTTTCATCACTTTCTAGGAGACTAGAATGTCTATTTTTAAAAAAGAAAGGATTTTTTTGACAATTTTCAGTTAACTACAAAAACTTCTACCTCCCATGAATACTTTAAGGAGAACAGCTCTTGACTACAACACCTACATTTCCAAGGTCTGTAGCATGGAAGCGAGCACAGAACTCCCACCCAAAAGAGGGTATAGACCAGAGTTCATTAATTATCAGGAAAGTTGCCTACACCAGCATGTGTCTAAGATTTCCTTACCCACAATACAGCTAGTGGAAAAAAAGATGGCCAGTGACAAAGCACAGGTTTACCACAATGACTCCTAGCTCCCTCCTGCCAGTCTTGCATGGTGACACACGATCAGCACGTAGGACACCCAGCTGAACTAGCACTCACATCACTGGCAGGCTCTTGGGAAACACAGAAGCGTGTTTCCCAAGAAGAACTGAAAGCTGTGTGAGTCACTGCACTTCTCCCACTGTATCCCCATGCTCAGGTAAGATTAATGACAACAAATCTCCTCCGTAGTGCAGAGTTGATATGTCTCAACTTGACATGCCAGTGACCTAGTTTTCAGACATGCCCAACACCCACATCTCCCTCTGAAGTCAACTAAAGACAAGGATGCTCAGCAATTTTGAAGATGTAGTATATATGCTTTTAACACACAGGAAGCTGATGACAACTTAAGGCCAGCTGTGCACGTTAGGAAAATCCCATTTAGCTTCACATGTAGCACCTAGGGCATTCAATGCTATGGATCACTCAAGACTCTACATGTTTGGATACATGCATCTCTTAATTCCACCCATTTGCTGGCAGGTGAAAAAGCATGGATGAAAGCTAATAATTTCATTCTTATAGCCCTACTGCATCAGATTTATACATTCTTGGATAACAAATACTGCCACTCCTTTAACTCTCACCTGCCTAGACAGGTGCACCCCCCTTTCTTAGAAGAAAAACACAAAATAAAATTACTTCTTATCCCTCTCAATGCACAACAGCTGTACCGTAAGGAGACAGAGGCTCAGACTGTTTTAACCTAGAAAGTAATCATCCAGATTAATTAAGATTAGGACACAATGCACATCATTCATTTAACATAACTGACTAGGATTCAGAAGAGAAAAAAACCGTAGAGCATAAAGGTGATGCACACTGAAGAGAAACTCCAACGTTGCAGGTTATGTAAAGTTTAGATAATCTAGTTAAGTACGTACACACCCCTCCCTCCCCACCATGAGATTCTTTCTTTCCCCACCTATGTCATTCTTTATGAGGAATAACCACTCTCTCTATTATTACTTGCTTTTCACTTTATTTCTTAAGATATGCACATCTATGTGCTACAAATACAACGATTCAAGGCTACATAATGCATGACTATGTCTGCAAGCTATAGCTGAAACCACTTCCGTGGCTTTTAAAACCAAATGAAACCACTGGTGCCATAAAAATAGAGACTAGAGGTGGAGCTCCTGCTTTGAAGGGTTTACTGGTATAGAGATACATCACGCACTAAAGAAAACCTTTAAAGTGGTACCTAGTTGTTGCGCATGTTAAGACTACTAGCAACTTCAATAATGATATATATGTTCAGGCATTAACTAGCAAACCAACGGAGAACTCCCTCCTCTTCACCTCCAGAAGACCCGTCCTCCCCAGCCTGAAGCAAGTGCTGGAGATGGACAGTTGTTCCAGCTGAAGTTCTCTGCAAAAGTTTCAGAACATTTCTCTCATATGAGCAGTACATATGACAGGCTGGGAAACACTAACAAGACAGATAACATCTCCTGAACCGTCCCTTACAGTTTCCAGGAATCTCTAAAAGCTCTCCACATTCCAAGGCCATTAAACAACCACGTCAACACTAACACTGGAAGGCAGGTCCAAACAGGAAAAGGTACCTTAAGGATCTGCACAAGTCTAACCATAAGCCACAGGTATCGAAAGTCTGGTAAACTCTGCTTCCGCACCAAGTATGCCGAAATCTCCAAGGCTGACTCCCAACCTGCTATGCCTTCCAATAAGTTTTAAACTCTGAACCTTTTAATTACAATAAAAATGCTAATGCAGGTGGAAAATGAAAGAAAAAGCCATCAATCAACATCTTCATGCCTAAAGAAATAAAAGGCACGATCATAGCTTATAGCATCTCAAAGACACTGCAAACCAGCCCCACAAGCAGGCAAATTACCTGGCTAGTTCCTTTAATCAGAAAATAGCCTGGGAGCCTCCAGACTTACTACAGTATTTTAATGTCCGTAGAGCTATCCTGTATCACAAGCAAAACTTCAGGCATCCAGCAGCACATCTAGCAGCAGACTTCTTTTCCCAGTTTCATCAGCAAGCAGGACCTAACTACACCAGGGGTTTGGCCTGGGATGGTAAGGAATAGGGATGGTTGCTTATGAACTAGCAAGCTTCTTAGTGTGAAACCCCTGGCTTCTGCTTCACCACTTGTTTCTTGAACCTGACATCTCAGTTTTGAGTGAAACGAAGATCTCTGACCAACCCCTTTCTCTACATGGAAATATCAACTTGGCCAATCAATCTATTCTCAACAAGTCATATGTGCTAAAACAGCAGAAGCTACTTATTTTTTCTGAGGTGAGAGGAGAGGCAGAGGCTGAGAGACAGATCCATATGAGAGCAAATGAATTTCAGGAATACTTTATTACAGATAAAAAGAAATGGCTGAGTAAGCCTAACAAACTACAATGAGCAAAACCACTCTCAAGCTTTATTCAGCTTCGCAACAAATACATAAAAACCATAAAGATAATAAATCATGAGCACATAGCAATGTAAAACTCTGCTTTAAGTCCCTGTGACAGCATACTTGTTTTATGTAGCTCAGTTTCTCTTGCTATGATGCATGAGTGTTCACCTGAAGCCCACAGCTTAGATGAACTTAAATGATCCTAAATTTGCACATATTTGACAAGTTGCTGAAAAATAACTCACAGTGAGGACAAAAACAAGATGAAAGAAATACTGAGAGTTTTCCAGAAAGCAAGCAGAGATATAAAAGCAGACACTCAACAGGATAACAGGCATCCAAGAGAAAAAGACCACAAAAACCCCCACCTTGAGAATCAAAACATATTCGTCTTTCAAGCTGGGGACACAGGTTACACCATGGACCCGAGTTGCAAAGAAACTCTGCTTAAAATAATTACTTATGGACTCGGCAAGAAAAATAAGCTCTTGCTTTAGAGGAAGGCACCTTCAGGAGTGAGTTTTGAAGCTCCAGCTGCAGGGCTGAAGGAAGTTTGAGCCCTTTCGGAGGAGACAGAGCTGCCTCTGGGCAGCCTCAGACCCCGGCAAAACGGCCTGAAACCACTCTGCTCTTTGGCAGCTTTACAACACGGGATTTAACTCCAAGATTTTATCACTGACACACGGTATTTTTAAACAATTACCAAGAAACGTTGGGAGAGGGGAAAAGGGAACCAAAACCACTGTTTTAGCCAATGCCGAGGCAGCCTTTAGGCAAGGTCAAAGATCTCCACAGCCCCCCCGGCAATCCTTGTGATGAAGGCGATCTCAGATCCCATTTTACCCACGTTCAAGAAGTCACTCAAGTCCTGCAAGTTTCAGCAGCGCCCCAGCTCACCCACCGCCCTGACCCCACAAAGCGGTGAAGGAGGAGACGGACACCAAGCCGGAGACCCCCGTCCCAAGCTCCTTCTCCTCCAGGACCAGCTGTGGTGGCCTAAAGCCCTGTCCCCATGTTGGACCAGCGCGACCCGCCGGGACTCCGGTGGTGGAGTCTCCCGTCACATCAGTGACGCTCGCCGGCGATGGTGGTGGATCACCACCGCAGGACCTGTCACCTCCCGCCATCCCTCGCCGGGGATGGGGGTGGCGGTGGTGGACCACCCCGGCAGGGATGGTGGGAGGTGACAGACCACCGCCAGGGCCCCGAAGGACCTGTGGACGCCCGCTCCCGGTACCTGTCCTCAGAGACGCTGATGACCCCATCCTCCTTGGGCACTATCGCTGCCATGTTCACCACCTCCTGCGAGCCCTCCACTTTGTTGAGCAGCAGGGGCTTGCGAGTCAGCGCCTTGGGCTGAGGCTCCGCCGCCATGGGCGCNTCACATCGGCGGGCTGCGGCGCCGCGCCTCTGCCGAGGAAAACCTTGGGGCAGACGGCGGTTTAAACACACACCTCCTTCAATGGCCGCTCTCCCGGGGTGCGGGCTGGCCGGGCCCAGCGCGAAGACCCCTCAGGGGGCAGCCGGGGAAACGCGTCCCGCTTTTGACTAGGGGAGCCCGGTAGCTCCGCTCTTGGCACGGTTTGGGCGCCCCGCACGCACACTGCCGTCAGCCCTTTTGCGAAAGAACGGGGAGCCAAGATTAAACGAGGGGATTGCTCCCCTCTGTTTACGTTACTTTTTCCTGTCTTGAGTTTTATCTTGGGGCTGATGGTCAGCACGTGAGGTAAAGAGGGGATTCCTGCCGTCAGAAAACAGCAAACTGGCATTGGACTTTCTGCGATACGTTCTGCACCACGCAAGGTTTACAGAATTTTAAAACTTCCACGTGGATTTCAGTATTGGGTGTTGAAAATGGGTGAAATAGAATGTAGGGCCAGCCCGGCCAGAGGTGAGAGCCGGTAGAAGCCTTGGCCAGGGAGGGCCTGGCAGCAGGTTTGCAGTTCCTACGGCAGTAGAAATTCACCGTTGGAGAGCTTATTCCCAAGGGAAATGCAACAGACTTCCAGCAGCTCATTTTCAGCAAGATGCTACTTTTCAATCCCTTCTCCCGACGGATTCACTGAGGTCCAGGAAGGTTGGATAACTTACCCACAGCTCTGTGCTAAAGCCAGTGAAAAAGCACTTCCAAAGCACTTCCTCCTGAGGTATGCGCCAAGTTTCATAATCTGCCTCAAAAGATTATGGAAAATCAGGCTCAATGTCTGAACTGTTGTCCTACATCACAGAAGTCGTCAGCAGATTGGAAAGCATTATTTCAGCTGTAACTTTAAATTTACCCACACTAAGCCGACCAGCAGCAGCTCTCCGTTAAAAAATTCAGTGCTCCTGCCCATCAGCAGAAAAACTGAGGAGACTTTTGAGAGCTCAGGTATGCAGAATTCAAAGATCAAAGGTTTACTTTTTCTCTGTGAGTAATATATGGCAGCGTCAGCAACAGAACCAATCCTGACTGCCCACTCGGCACTTATGTTGTAGTAGATATAGGCAACAGAAGAAAGATACAGTAAATTCTTTGGGGCAGAAACAAAATTGTCACAATGTTTAGTAATCTGTGTTATGCTAAACAAGCAAGCAGTATCTGCAGGACCCAACTAAACTATTTGAGGTTCACAAGTGTGCTGTGGAAGGAAAGGTCTGGTCAGCAGCAGCCGATGACTGTATGATGGCTTATAGGAAATGAATCTGCAGTCTCAAGCTATTTCCCAGAGGATTGCACTGGATAACATCTCTTTCTCACAATTCTTAGAAGGGAACTACTACTAAAGAGGCAAAGCCCAATCCTCTTACTGCTATGGATGATCCTGCGGTCCTAGGCTAGACCTACAGAGAGAAATGCTTGTCTCGCTACGTGATGAGACACGTGAGAGATTCTTTGGAGATGCCCATATACATGATAGTTTTCAGAATGGATGTGTATCTAGAAATGTCTTTTAAAAATGAAGTCTGGCAAGGTCTGCTGTCTTTGCAGTTGCTTGCATTCAGGACTGGGCACTGTGCATCGCTGACAGATAAACAGAGGCCGACAATATGCTGGAGACAACAGACTGCCGGCTCTTGGGAGACCCAGAGTACACTTTGCCAAACAGGCCTTTAAGGAAGCAAGTAATGGAGAAAATGAGTGTCTTGATAGGCAAAGGTGTAGTGCACAGGACTGGAAGTAGGTCCTACATATTCCCCAAATTGGCTGTATTTTCTTCAGTTGCCTATTGAGACATATTACATTTCCTTATTAACCTTGTCTCTCCTATATCCTTAAACGGTTTCAGGTCCAACACTATTCCTTCAAGGTTTAAGATACTTTGTGGAGGAAAACACTGAAAGGGGAGGTGCATTTTGGACCAAAGGCAAGTAATAATACGCTGAAATCAAATATATGCTTTATATAAAGGTTTGGAAATAAATTACCCTTGGGAAAAGGAAAAACCCAACAAAGCAAAGCAAAACGAAAAAACCCAACCAAAAACACAATGCAAGAGAGGCTCCAACAGCCCCTCAAGATAAAAATCTTAAAGGCATGTTTTAAAGCTTATCTGTAACGGTGACTTCCTCCACAAGACCAGAAAGGCACTTGAATAACGGAAAGGTGTCCTGAGGTCTAGTACATCACTTTACCAGGTGTCCAAACATGAGGTCAGTGCTCTACTCTCCCTTACAAGATGGGTAAATATGGTTGGGAAATTATTGCACACAAAAGCAGTTTTGCTGTGACCGAGGGAAGAAAAAGTAATATGTGGAAAACTGTCGCGGTCGAGACGGACAAGCGACATCAAAGACAGTCTTTAAGCAGTAAGAAAAAGAAGAGAGAGAGTTTATTGCCACACATGCTTTCTTATATACTTTTCTTAACACATGTGTCTTTTTACTGTTGGTTACGTATTGTTACAACAACATATCATTGGTTGATCTTCACAAGCAGCACAGCTGCTCCTTATCTTGTCAGTCTCTTGTTTTGCAGTTAGCTGGTTCCTCAAAGTTGTTTTACTTCCCAGGATGTTCTTTACTCCCTTCTTTCTCACGGATGCACTGTAATATCTGCAAGGTTAATTTCTGACTCCATACCCTCAGTCAAGGGGTCCACAGACCGGCTGTAGTCCCCCACAGAAAACTGTGGAGAGGAGGAAGGGAATCAGAGAAGAAATAGAAATATTTCAAAGTGAGATGGACACCCGGAGCTTCCTCCTGCATTCCACCCGACAGGCTAGAAGAATATCATTGTAATGGTGGAAAAGGCATTGAAATTACCAACAAGACCTGAGTGTTCTCCCAGGTCTACCATTGTCACACATGATTCAGTCAAAAACTTTTAAAAAACAATTTTCCCCTAATGACAAACAGTAATGGAATTACTGTAGACATAAAGTTTAATGATTACCTACAGAAGCAAAATTAGGGTAGTTTAGAAAAGTGTTTCCCCATATAATTGAAAAAAAAAAAAGAAAAAGCAACAAAAAATAAATCTTATAAATACTTCATAGCAGATTTTTTTCTTTCTCTGTCACAGCTTTCAGGTTAAATTGCATGGATTTAAAATATTGCTATGACCAAAAGCAACATGACTTAGTAACTGAATTTGAAGCCAAGAAAAGCAACCTTATTCAATTCTTTTTCTACATTCAAAGAAATTGTAAGGCTAAGGATTATATGATGCTCCTCTGGTATGTTCCTTTTGCAGTTAATCATAAAAATTACATGTAAGGAAATATATATGACTACTTCTTTTAAAGGGGTTTTTTTTTTCATAAATTCTAAATCGGTAAAAAGTGTGGTTAGTATGGTATAATTTATTATTTGAACTTTCTTGGAAGAAAGTTCCATCAATAACATGGAGTGAGAAACAAGATGAAAAATGCAGCTTACTTTATATTGAATTAATATTACCTCATCTTTGCTTCTTAGTGTCATTTCTCTTACTCCGTGTTTTGGCATGCCACCATGGCAAATGAAACATCCTTCCCTGTGTTAGTTTTGGCTTGTATTTTCTTGATGAGGGTTGCCTTCCACTCCTTTGATTTGGATAGAGCAGAACTAGGCTGCCTGCCTATGAGCAATAATAGCGGCTGATGGATTCATGTACAGGACGATGACAGAAGTTCTGGGAAGAAGCAGCGCTGCTCTGAACCGATGCGTTCACACACTGTGGAACCACTTTCCATGCCCTCGTACCGCACCAGAGTCTTGGAGGACTTTCCCCAATTCCTCATCCGCAGTCTTGCTGGAAGCTTAGGAGTTGGAGCAAATTGAATTCCCCATCTTTGGCGATTTGCTTTAAAAGCTGCTCTCTGGCTCCATCTTCTGTTTTGTTTGTTAGTTGGTCGGGGGTTGATTTTAAAAATTTATTTATTTGGGGTTATCAGGGCGAGATTCTTCTGAGTTTTACGAACAAAATTTGTTTTAAAAAGTAGGTAATCACCTCTTGTGTGCCAGCTGAGACAAGCAGGACAGAATCCGGACCCATAGGTGAGAGGGTGGCCCAGAGAGGAGGGAGCCGGAGAGCCTCCATCTCTGCTGTCTTGCCTTGTGTTTAGATACTCCTGTCTGCAAAGCTCTTACTTCTGTTACAAGAGGAGGGGTAACAAATGACAGTAGTATGTTCTGCATTGTCACAGCTGTAACTTTCCTGCAAAATTATGATCATTACCTCATCTGGCAACATAGTGACATCCCGCATACCTTTCAGCTAAAGCTGGCAAGCACAGGAGCCACTGAGTAGGAGTAGGACAATTCAATAAACAGGTTGGCCTCTTTGCAGCTACTAAGAAAAACAGTCCTTTAATGAAGTGCTCAACAATAATAAGAGTAATATTAATAATCCCAAGAACAGGCCTTTAATAAAGAAAAAACTATTTTATGGCGATTAAATTTTAGGCCCAAACTATTCAACCCGTGCCCCTTTGAGCCATGAAGTAATCTGATTCCAGTTGCTCTCACTCTGCAAGAAGGGAACTAGTGTGGGAGCGAAACTGCACTTTGACTGATTCAGTGCTTAAATTTAAAACTGCTCTGTTGACAGCGAGCCAGATTTCGGCTTCTGAGGCCTCTTCCTCAATCACACATGCAAAACCAAAGAACTTACATACACAAAAGATAACCACATAAAAAAGGTAAAATCTCTTGGCAACAAGTAGAGCTGCCTCTCAGTAGCTGTTAACATGGCAGTGTTTTATTCTCTCCCGTGCTTTTCTCCTCTGCCTGTTTGTAAACTAAACGTTTTCCAGCTTTACAGTATATGGGATTTACAATTTCTTCAAAAATTGCTGTTTCATGCAACTGCAAAAATGCGTGCTTAAAATTCTCTCCTTTTCCTGTTTTGTCAGCGGGGATAGCCTTCATAAGATAGTCACTGAAAAATATTTTTAATTTCAGATGCTACATCATTCTTGGAAGCATGTGGGAAACAAACATAGACGAGTTCTTTATATAGAAAGGCAAACTTCACAGAACACCAAAATGTTCTGTGGAAAATTCGCTTGTCCATCTTGCTTAAAAATACAAAACTTGCTGTAAAAATGCACCCTCAAATTTAGACATTTCTCCTAATTTTTCTCCAAGTATTTATCAGTCACACAATGAATAGTACTGCTTATCACATTTCTATTAATAAGCTCTACATGCTCATTATGAGAGTTTTCTTCTGTATTTCATTAGTTTTGTTTTATGTGGGCATTCAGAAAATGAGAACCTATCAGAAACACAGCTTGAATCTGTTGTATGTCAAAGTTATGGAGAACAAGATTAGCTTTAAAAAATATGCATGGCAGTATCACTGTGTAGCACCTTATCGAGAAGAAATAGACTCATTTTTAGCTGCCATGCAAGTGCTGTTGGCTTTATAACTGACTGTGAACATGTGAGAACAAAAAAAGTGATGCTGTGTCAGTGTGTGGGCTGCAAATGAGAACTCCTGGCTCATACATTTTGCCCCATAAGCAATTCTGGCATTGTATGCAGTCTTATTGCTGTTTCCTTTGTCCTCATTGATCCTGCTATAGTATTACTCACACTTTGGGCTCCCGACTTGCTGTAAAAAAACTCTGTAATTTAATTCACTGTCTTTTTGGTGGAACCTTCTGACCACTAATTCTTCTAAGCTCATTATTCTTGCATTTTTCTAGGTGTTGGGACTTCAGAATTTTTTTTTCCCCTAAATCTTCCTTCCCTCGGTGATATTGAAGAATCATGGCATATGATCAATAAGTAAATTTTCTATTTGGAAAATGTATTAAAATCACCTATGTAACCTGCTTGAAAGTAAATAAATTTCTCTTGCATAATGCATGAACTGTATGAAAGCCTTTAAGTATTTCCTTTTCTTTCATCTAAACTGTACAGTTAAGAACAAGTCCAGGGAATTCTTCCAACAACTTTTGTCTTTTAGCTATTTTTTTAAATTTTGTTTTCTCACCTTTACTATGTATGGGCCTACAGTGGATGTTGTTAGGTTGACAAAATGGTTTCAACTATCTGAATCTTCAAGAAGTTCCACAAGGCCAAGCGCAAGGTCCTACACCTGGGTCAGGGCAATCCCCAGTATCAGCATAGACTGGGGAATGAATGGAGGAGCCCTGAGGAGGACGACTTGGGGATATTAGTGGACGAAAAATTGGACATGAGCTGGCAGTGTGTGATTGCAGACCAGAAAGCCAATAGTATCCTGGGCTGCATCCAAAGAAGCGTGGCCAGCAGGTCAAGGGAGGTGATTCTCCCCCTCTACTGTACTCTGGTAAGACCCCACCTGGAGTACTGTGTCCAGCTCTGGAGCCCTCAGCACAGGAAGAACATGGACATGTTGGAGTGACCACAGAGGAGGGCTGCAAAAATGATCAGAGGGCTGGAGCATCTCTCCTGTGAAGACAGGCTGAGAGAGTCAGCGTTGTTCATCCCAGAGAAGTAAAGGCTCCAGGAAGACCTTATTGCAGCCTCTAAATATACAAAGAGGGCTTATAAGAAAGATGGAGAGAGACTTTTTACCAAGGTGTGTAGTGACAGGACAAGGGGCAACAGTTTTAAACTGAAAAAGGGTAGGTTTAGATTGGACATAAGAAGAATTTTTTTTTTGTTTATGAGGAGAGTGGCGAGACACTGGAACAGGCTGCCCAGAGAAGCTGTAGATGCCCCATTCCTGGAAGCATTCAAGGTCAGGTTCGATGGGGCTTTGAGAAACCTCCTCTAGTTGAGGATGTCCCTGCCCATGGCATGGAGGTTGGAGTAGATGGTCTTTAAAGGTCGCTTCTAATCCAAACCATTGTCTAAGTCTATAATCTGAGCATATAAAGAGAAAATCAAACAAGAAAACTACTATCAAACACTGTCTTTTGCTTGCTAATATTGAAAGTATCTTAAAAGTAAGGATGAAGGAATATTTTACAAAAAAAAAAGTCTGATACAACATATGGCCAAAAGATGATAACAGTGCTATTGCTAACAAAGTTCTGGCATCATTTTACCATGCATTTTTCCACAGAACATTTTTGGACCCCGGCAGTTTTCTTGAAGTCAAGCCATTTTGAAATTACCCTTTACTGTAATTACATGGAAAGCTTCATATTGTAGAAAACAAAAAATGGAGTCTTTAAAAAAATAGGTAGACCCTCACTAAAGATGCCAATTTTTGTTGACACAAACCTGTGACAAAAGATTGCTTTAAAAACTTGTGGTTCCTGAAGCAGAGTGGCTGAACTCATCCTTTCTGTGGAAAACGATTCCAGAGAAGCAGCAAAATTGCAGAAGTTTCAGTGTATACAGGGACTTATGACTCAGTACCGTAGAGCTGTTTGAGAAGTTAAAAAAGAATCCCAGATCGTCTAATCAAACTTTTTCATGTCTTATTCTGTGCAAATGTTATGAGTCACCTTGACTTTAGCAGGTAAGTCAGCCTTTCTGGCCATCACCACAGGAAGGGACTCCTCAGCCTGCGAGCACATACATACGTCCCAGTGATGCCACAATTAGATGGGCACTATCGCAGATAGTGCTGTGGAGCATTTGGTTCCCCTATTACCTCATGGCCATTCCTGATAAGCATAATTTTTATTGCAGATAGTTTACAGCCAGAACGTCTGATTTGCTTTGAACATCTTGCACAGTAGTAGGCCCATATGTCTGTCGTCAGAATCTAGAGAGTGCCCTTTGATTTTGAAGCGAGAACCATATCTGAGTCAGGTTTAGCTGCTTTGGGGAGACATCCTTTGGGACAAGAGTGGGTGTGGAAGCACTGGCCCATTCCAGGACAGCTATCAAATGAGAAAATTCCTGAAAGTGTGAGAAATATTCTTTATTTGTAAAACAGTAAATGCTCTAGAGACAAGAGGCCACATGCATTTGGAGGGGAAAACCGATTATTCAGTCATGTCCTCATCTGTAACTTGGTGACCTCCTTGTGTAAAAATATTATCTGACAAGATAGTTGAAATACCTTTGTGAAGACTGAGGACCTAGTGAATGTACATCTTGTACCTCTGAAGGTGGAAACTCCAGATGGGAAAGCAAAGAAAACCCCTGAGTCAGCCCATCTGAGAAAAAAAAGACTTAGAAAAAAATAAAAGTCTGCCATTCCCAGTAGTTTTGATTAGCTCCTGATGTTCAGGCAAACTGGCCCCAGAATAGCCTCTGTATTGTATGCTTAATACGAGCACAGGACAATTTTCACACAGAGGCTGTAAATCAGATACCAGTATCAAAAAGAAAAAGGTGCTCAAAAGGCTCCACATGAGGCTAAATGATGATCTTGAAGTCAAAAGAACTTGTCTGGTGTGTTAGATCAGTTTCCAGTAATAGGAGTGAACTAGGACAATAGTTATTTTTCACTGAACCACGACAAGAAACATTTTAAAAACTGGCCATGTTAGTGCTCCCAAAGTGTTCAAGTGAGAAGACACTGGAGAAGAGTCGGGTAGTAATTAAGAGCATATAAAGACTTTCAGTTTGTAAAGAATGAGTCTTGGATTTAGGTTTCTCTATCTGAAAAGCCACATGGGTAGCTATACATGTATGCACATACTTAAACACATTAAAAAACGCCAAAAAAATCCCACAAAACCAAACTAAAAAAAGAAACCCTTCCCTAAAGCTAGAGAGTCCAAGGCCAAAACTGAAGCAAAAAAATCCTGGTACCTGCTCCAGGATGGGTCCAGCTCTATTAGCTCATAAAACAGACCAGAGATTGTTCTTTGGGTTCTGAGGCTAAACAGCGTGTCCCAGCTTGCATCACAGAAATACATTTTCTTCTTCCCCCAGGAAAGAGTCATGATGTAAAACTGCCTTTGGGGAGATAGTCCCTGCTCTGTGCTGTCCTCCAAGCCATGTCCAGGTACCATTTGAGAGGTTGCTAAGAGTCGCGTGACAAAACTGCCAGGTAACGTGCTTACAATTCAATTGAAGAGCTCTGCATAGCAGCGCCTGAGCGTTGACCTCTGAACCTTACCAGTGTAGATCCAGGTGATGAACCTTTCTGCAGGGTTTTAGTACTTTCCAGTCACCCAGTTTGGCCACGATGACCCTCCCATGTAGGAGCGGGTACCAAGAAGACATCTAGCAAACTTCTTGGCATTCAGTAGCTACGTGGCGGGAGTTCCAGGCAGCTGCTGGGAGCCTGACTGTCACAGGAGCACTTGTGTATGGGCAGTCCAGCTTCTGTCCTTCACAGAGGCACATAGCGAAGTACAAGCCATCCTCTCAAGCACTTCATGGTGCAGATGTACGTTCTAGGGAATTTGGCATCTGGCTTGCAGAATCCCTCCATAGGGATGTCTGACCGGACCTGTATCAATCAGCATTCAATTCCTCAACTCCTCCTCCTGCGAGAGGAGTGCTAGATGTTAGGGACTGTCTTACCTTCTCTTTGATGCTTTTCTTCTCCCAGGTGCTGGTAACTGAAAGGAGAGAAAAAACAGAAGAGAAACCATGACAACTTTCCTATGCAGGGATGGGCTCAATCCTGGTATGAATGGGGAGAAGGAAAGAGGGAATGGTTATGCAGCTGCCTTATGATTTTATACTGTGAACATATGACTGGCTGGAGGTAAGGATCTGGCTCCAGTGCCTCCAAATCCTCTTGTAAGAATACATTTGTCACATGCGTAAAAGTGACAGTTGAAGAGGCTTTCCTACCATGGACCTTACTAGGCATCTACTCCTTCCCCAGCTTGAAGGCTACCAGTGTCAGTTCTGACTTGTATTTATGGAAGCACTTTTTCTTTGAAATTGTATTTTGATTAATTTCAGGGGGTTTTACTCATGTAATTTGGTTTTGGCAAGAAAAATATGGAACTGTGTGCTTTTATGTACGCACACATTCATGGACATGATGATTCAAAAGGGAGGAAGGGAGAAACACCACTTCTGACTAGACATAACAATTCTGAAGGGAAAATTTATACACATTTTATGCTTTTGTATTTTAATAAGAGGTGACATGCTGCCCTAGTGCTGACTTGTAGCAGAAGAGATTAAAAATTCTTGGACCATCAGTAGCAAGAAATCACAGGGCTGTACTTAGAGAGGTCATTAACTGTACAGACATCTGTTGGGTAACAAATTCTGCTAAACATAGATCATGAAACGGTTCTTGAATTATGCAGAAGATAATTTCACAATCCAGAAAACAGAGAATTCAAGCAGAGAAAAAAGCCGTGGAAGACCTTCTTATTGCCAGTTGGGGAGGAATTCACTACGATGTCTGAATTACAGGAAAGTTTGGTGCTAGTGGCAGTGGTGTGCTGGATTGCTACCAGTGCAATAACGAACAGATTTAGACGATGGCCACAATTGCTGTTACATACTCCACAAAGTAACTGACATTATAGCAATCTTGGCCATATTAATTAGAGGGACACTGTGACAAAAGTGTCCAGCTAACTAGACAAAAGTAAAAACTCCAAATATCTCAGTGCAAACTACTGTAAAACATGTTAACACATAAGTAACAGATTTCAGTGTAAAAAAGGGAGTTAGGAAACAATGAACAGATGCAGCAATGGGGAAATTGGTGCTATAGTGGAAACACGCTGGATCATTCCAAACAACATATAAATTAAAGCATAACAAACCCTAATTTCCCTTGAAAAAGGAATACTGTCCCATTCCCCATAAATTAACTGTAGTAGCCGGTTTTGGACTCAAAACCGAGTCCAGTTATGCTGTACTGGACTATAATTGGGTTAAAGAGCTGTCACCTCTGAAAGAAGAGCTCAAGTGGTATCTGTCAATCTTTGAAATGAGGAGGTAGTCTGGAATCACGACTTACTTATTAGCTGCTGGAGAAGTCAAGCACACAGCACAACCGATCACCAAAACCACGGAGAGTGAAAACACTTGTCAGGGCAAATGAGTAGTTTTTGGCTTTATTCCCTTGGCCAGCTGAGGAAAGCCGCACTGAATATCTAAGTAGAAATGTCAAGAAAAACATATTGTAACTTTCGCTGAAGGAAAAGACAAGATGAAGAGGACCTGAAATGGAAGACATGGAGAAAAATAAGAATTGATCAAGGAAAATAAAATAATAATAAAAAAATTCAATACCTTGAAAGTAAATGGAGTGGATATAATAGTTAAAAGCCTATTTCCTATTTTTTTGTTGCCTTTACATTGTTAAGTTTCATCTTCCTTCAAGACCGCAGTTACATAAGTCACTGTTAGCAGTGTATTCATAACTCAAGTAAAACAGCCAACATTAATCCATATAACAGTGTCAAGGCCCTAGGAAAACAGAAATAACAGAAAATAGAAATACTTCAAAGGAGGGAAGGAGGAGGAGAATCTCAGAGAAAATCTTACATTCATCACACAACCAGTGTACACAACATGCTCTGCCAAAGCCAGAGAAGCATATACTTAGTGTCAGCCTGAATTACGGGATGGGCTTTCTTGGACTTATTAATTTGGACCCATGTTTGGAAAATAACCATAAACCATATATTGCCTTAAAAATGGCTTACCAACAGGAAAATATTAGAACTGATCCTGAAATGTTCAAGGCTTTCCGATTGCAACATCATGAAATTGAAAGTCATCTCCAACAACAAAAGAACCCATCACTGACCAAAACAGCATTGCTTGGTGAAGACTGCTGTTATGAAAAAGGTTACACTTGTAATTTAAGGTTCATTATAAGCTGATCTCAAGTCAGTTCTAACATTTTCCTAATGAGAAATGTTTCTGTAACCTCAACTCAGTAAGAATTATCCTTCTGTGCTTTTCAAAGCCATGTTTTAAGTGTCCTTTCTCCCTGTTTGAAATATTTCTAAAACAAGACATTATTTTTCTGCAAGTTGGTACAAGACAGGTTTGCCCACGGTGGCATCCATTCAAGTTCTCTGTAACCAACAGGCATTCTATCAGGGCTTCAATGTGTGCGTAAAGGTAGAAAAAAACCCTCTCGCTTCATTTTAACTATATCTTTTGAATAACATGCTCCGTAAACAGTCCCAAACACCTTGCCAAAGGTGCCTGAAGTCAGGGAATACGGATGAACAGATTTCTTCCCTAGATGAAAGAGGTAGGTGAAAGGGACCTGGGGGTCCTGGTAGACAGGAGGATGACCATGAGCCAGCAATGTGCCCTTGTGGCTAAGAAGGCCAATGGCATCCTGGGCTGTATAAGAAAGGGTGTGGTGAGTCGGTCAAGAGAGGTTCTCCTCCCCCTCNTATGAAAGAGGCTTTATCAGGTTTGTTTTACTCTAGAAGCCCTATGTCTGTGCTTTATAGATGGCTTTTGTAGAGATTTCCAATAAGCTACTAGTTGAGATTTGGTAAGTTTTCATTAACTGCTAAGTGGCCAAAGACAGACCAACTGGTCCATATTCCATTGGACACCAGTCATGCCAGCTGCTTTGCAGACAGCAACCAACTGCATCTTTCTTTTAGAGTGTATTTTGATTTTGGGCAAAAGATGGCAATGCATAATAATCACATTTAGAGTAAAAGCTGGATAATAAATTTCTACAGTGCAGCAATATGTTAAAAAAACGAGCTCCCAGCTCTCAAATACCACATGCAGGTGTGATACCTCAGTGGGAAGCAATTTAGGAATGAAGGAATAATTCTGTCCTCTTGTTTACCAAGACTATACCCATTAGATTGGCCATTAAAAAAGAAACAAAAAAAAGAAGAAAAATACACCCCACTGTTTTTACCTTTGTGGGAAGTGCTTGTAGAGTATCTTTTAGTTGTAACTGCTGTATACTCCAAGCTCACTGTAGCTGGAATTGGTGTCCCTGAGCTGCTTGATTAGTTAGATAAATTCTGTATGCCTGTGTCTGGGATCCATGGTAATGGAGTTATGTTGCTATGCTATGAGATGTGCGGGAGGGTCCTGTGCTTTGGGAAGGATATGATTTCTGGGGCTACTGAAACTTGGTCGCGTAGGCAAGAAGGAATGCTTGGAGGAACGAACAAAAGAGATGGCTGGAATGGTGACAGGGGATTGCTCAGTTCAGCGGTACGGGCAGGGCATCGCCGCCCCTGGAAAACTTCCCTGGGAGGGATGTAACAGCCATTGGAAAGATGGTTTAAAAGTGGTTTAAAAAAGTGGGAGGAGTATCCTAGTTCTGTTCCTGTCATCTGAAGGAGAGCCTGCATGGCAACTTTTTGTGTTACAGGTACTTGTGCAGAGGACTGCATTAACCCCTTCCCATGCACACAGGAGCTTTTGACCAGGGCTACAACAGAGAAAGCTAAACAAAACCAAGGTGGACTGTTAACAAATGATCTCTCTCAAATTGCCCGAAAGATGTAACTATTATCTCTGGCCATCCTGACAAGAGAAGATTCTTTTTTTTTTTCCCTGGCTTAATAAGCAAAAGTCACCTCAGACCTATTGTTTTGGCAAATGCAGAGGACTCCTCCTGTCTTCATGGCCAGGGGGCTGGAGGGACGCTGAGAAGTCTGTACCAGTATTTTCCTGGGCGCTCTGGTGTTACCAGGAATCAAATGGACTGCTGCCGCCTGCTGCTACCAGCAGCTCAAGGATGGAAAGTAAGTTCAAGAAAGAAAGAAAAAAAAGACAGGTAAAATACCTTAGCTTTTGTATGCTAGAGGGTGTTTTCTATGCTCTTTGGGTCTTGACAGGCCAGCTGAGATACCCAAGAGATGGAATAAATTTAAAGGCTTGGAGCTGAGACAAGTTTTTGGTTTTGACCAGAATCCTACCTGAAATGACAGAAGCAACGTTAACACGTCAGGAAGGATATATAAGAACTGTAAATCTGTTTGAATTCTTATATGTATTACCTTATTACAGCTGTAATTTTGAAATGTGTATTTTAAGCAGCTTTCTCCATGTTAGATTTAATATTCCCCCAAGGTACCAAATAGGAGAGGTCCTGCTCCATTAAACACTCTTAAATGTATATGGAGATAACTCATTGCTTAGAAGACCTTTCAATCTAAGGCCACTAATATTAACAGAAAAGCATGTATCAAATATACAGTTTAACTTGATATTAATTACAAAAATCTCCTTATCTTCTTTTCAGGTGCCTTGCAACCTCTCCATCATTAATCGACTCACTTCTGCTGTCACAGCACAGATGGTCCTCAAAGATATTAGTTTTTCCTCTGAAAATAATCTTACTCTGCACTTCTATCATAACTTTCTTTGGAAGAACCTAAGTACTTCACAAATATTCATGAACTTAAGTCTCCCAGTACCCACATTCACTCTGTACAGTTAGAAAACAAATTATATCAAACTACTATAATACCCGCTTCCTTGCAATTACACATTAACTATTCTTCCCCTGGATGGTATGCTGCCGTTCACTGCAGTTCCAACTCCCCAGGCAAGAAACAGCAAGGGATTTGGATGACTGAAGGGGTGGTGGGGAATACAAAAATCCCCAGGAAGCTTCAAAGGCTGTCCCTCTGGGTTTCCCGATGGACAGACAATGAAAAGGAGGCTGTCTTTGAAGATGGGCCAAGAGAAGCCAGAATGCAACTTCTTTTAGAGGTCATCGCTCTGCAAAGGGATGTCGTTTCACTGTGTTCTGGTGCTGGGGAAGCCAAAGTGCAGATTTCTAAAAGGTGCTAGACAGTTTCAAAGGCAGGCAGCTGCCTCTGCAAATTCTAGAAAAACAGGCACCCTCAGTCCAAGTCCTAGAATACACATAAAAAAACCTGAGATCCAGTTATCTTAATGCCACTTTTCTGAAAAATTTTTGGGGTTAGATCTTATCTGATCCCAGCCTTTGCAGTAATTACTCAGTCTAGGATGAGTTTTATATGTTTATCTAAGCTACCTGAATTACAAGACTAAATCACTTTCTCTTTGGTAATAATTTCAGGAAGAAAAACCCCACTGATGATCGAAACTAGTAAAAACAACCCAAAACCCCAACAATGTAAGTTGTTGTGTTTGCAAGATAAGTGAAAAGTTGAATTTTATTTATAAAAAAAAGCAAGTAAGTTCAATGCACAGAACTTTGCTAAAGGAAGACTAAAAGCAATAGGACACAAGTATGAAAAGATAATAAATTGAAGTTCAGAATGCTGTGAAAATATATATATTTTAATAATAAGCAGTAACAGAAAATTAGGCAATGGAAAATACAAGACTTCTAAACAGAAAAAAAACCTTTAATGGTGATAATCTACAAGGCTACAGAATGGTATTCTAAAGGAAGCTCTGGAAAATTCACATATCAAAACCTGTACTGACCAAGCTCTTGAAATATTCTTTGTGAAACTGATCTCTATTGAGAAGGACAAAACCAATAATAATAAAAAAAAAAGTTATACTGTTAATTTTAGTTCTTAGACCTGCTTGAAGGTCTTTAGCAAAACATCTTCCACTGAAGCCTGCAGTTTAGGACAAAGCGAGGCTAACATTATGTGATAACACAACAAAAATCTCACAAAAATCAACTGGGAGAAGCAGCTGTTTAAGGAAAAACCACAATGACAGCAAATGATACCAAAGTATTTTTGGCATCAATTTTTTCAAAAAAATTTTTTGGGGGTATATTTTCATACTCAAATACGAATTTAGATTTATTGACTTAGCATTCAATTGAAAGTGAAATTTGCATTTTTAATACTGTCTTATTTGTCCCCAAGTGGATGACGCCCATTCTGAAGATCAGAAAACAGGTATTCTTAGACACGCATATACATTCATGCTTCCTCATGGATGCATGACAAATAACATGCATGGAAGTAGCTGGAATCTTTTGCATCATCAGGACAGCAAGAGCATTCCTCCAGATCAGAACCATGCTGAAATCATTCATAGATTTAGGAGAAAAGGTAGAACTGTCTCATTTTGACCACGCATGGGGTATAACTTTGCCTGTCATGTAAAAAAGCTGAAACCAAAGAAAGATCCATCTGTTTTCAGTGACAGTCTCAAGCTCTCTCCCTGCTCAGCTGTGTCAGCTCTACCAGTAATGAGCATAGAGCACTATTATCACTGGGTTTTGCTCCTTTGCAGCAAATCTCTCTTACAGATTTATAAATGTGACTCTGATGGCAGTACTAGCCATTACGCCGCTCACATCAAGAGCCTGATACACACTTAAGGCTGGGGTTGATTATCTATCTTTGAAAGAAATCTTTCTCAATATTAATCAAATTGGCCCGCTCCCAGCAGAGAAGTACTAATGCCTACCACAGACAACACACACCCAGCCTTGATTCTGCCCTATAGGGGATCTAACATGGATCTAATGTAAGACGCGCAGGAGAGGGAAGAACTGAATGTTCCAAATGGCTTCAAAAGTAACAGCAAAAAGCAGGTACGTACAGAAAAGTAAAGAGGTTTTGCTTGCATAAATCCCACTGGAACTGCATCTAAGATTTGTCTGTGGGGTTCCTCTATCAGTGATAATCACCAGGCCTGAGGGGACTAGGGGTAGCATGGGGCCAGCTGCTTCGGTCCCACCTTCCTCTTGTATTGGTAGGAAAATTACAGCATGCCTACAGCACTGTAATGCAGTTTCAAAGTTGATTCAGAATTCATGCTGATTTATGACTGATCCTATCACTAAGAGTTAACATGGCTTCCCCCCCCCCTTCACTTACTGTCAACAAAACTTAAAAATTCCAAATGACCCTCCAGGATTTATGCGAAGTCTCCATGGCCCACGCTGCCTTTCACCACATTTTCCTGGTAAGGCAAGAACTCTAAAATGCATTTTTTCCAGCACTTTGGAGGAGGAACCATTCCAGAAGTTTCCCATTTTTAGGATGCTCTCCAAGAAGATATACAATGCTTGACACATAAAAGTGACGCTGTTTTCATTAGGATGGTCAATGAAACATCAGCAACATACAAATAGGAGAGAAGATGGCATGTCTGAAGAATTTGCTTATCTCAGAGGTTTAAAAGGAAGCCAATTAGAGGCCAACATCATACACTCACTCAACATTACTCCCAAATGAAGTTAGTAATCCCAAGGCATGATTTGTTAAAGCTGCACTGCAGCCTTTACTTAACAACTTGAATCCCACCACCGTAGGGAGACAATTACTACTCTACCAGCAGTCATTCTTGCTGACCTTAGGAGCTGCAGAAGATACTTTCCGTGGGGAGCTGAGGGGAAAAAAGCTGTCCCAAAACACCTCTGTAGAGAGAAAATGGCTGCGAACCAAGTCTCTCCAATAGTCCAAATGTTTTACTGTGTAAAGGGCTGGCATGCAGCTGGATTCCAGGGCAAGCCAGCAATGTGGCCTCTGCGGCACCTGCTGGTTTGCTTCCTCTGACAGCAGGGATTCAGATTAACCAGTAGAACCTGGATCAGAACTGCCTTGTCGCCAGCCACGAGACACGGCACCACTGCTGGAGCTGGAAAGATACAAGCAGCTCAAGAGATGAGTGCACACAGTTTTGGCAACTCTTATCGCCACTAGCAGGATCCATTCCAAGCAATACTCATAGTAAAAGATGTGGCTTCCAAAGAAACCTAGTTGACATATTTTGGTCTGCACTGACTCTGAAGTTTCCTTCCCAGCTCACACAAGGTCCTTGAGATTGGAGATTCTGTAATGGCTTTGAAGGGTGAACTGGGCTGAAAGGAGCATCCCTGACTTCACCCCAGTGCCTGAGAAGGGATGGGACACGTCACAGATGCAGCCCCAACAGAAAAGACAAAATAAGCTGCCCGCAAGCGTTAAGAATGCACACCAACCTGTAATGGAAATATGATTCTATCCCTTTCTCTTCCTAGAAACTAAATGCTAATCTTTCATTGGTCTTTAAAAAACAAAACAAAACAAGCCCAAACCAGCTCTTGGCTAACAAGACAGAAATCTTGCCTGGAATAGCAAGGTGAATCAAACAAATTTTATCTTGAGAGAATGAAGGACAGTGGCTTCACACCTTATAGAGCAGTGGATGTTGGGAGCATATCAGCTGGATCAAGCAAAAAAATACCAGATAGGAAGCAGAGCAATCTCCCGAAGAGATTATGCTAAGAAATGGCTCCAGAGTTTCTGCTCCAAGGCTATGAGAGCCAAAACGGCAGAGACTGAACTGCTGGGGAAAAAAACCCCAACCAACCAAACAAACAACAACTGAGAACAGAAATCTTCGTCATTAATTGGTTGGAAACACTCCACTGTTATATGATTTATAGGAAGGAAATTTTGAGTGCTTTAGCATGGATCAAAGAAACGTTAATGATAATCTCTGCCTGCACGTAGGGGAAAAGGTCACAGATAGGGCCAGACAGGGGGTTTTTTTCCTGTTTTTTTTTTTTCCCCTAATGAACGAGTGAAAGGCCAGACGCCGTCTCTGGGAATTCACCACCACCAAAACGGTACCGAACACCGTTTTCAACATCCTAAACCCCATGGATATGACCGACAAACGCGAGGGCTCCCCGCCAGGAGCCCAAGTTCCTTTCACCAGCGACCCCCCTCCCGCGGCTCCCCCAACCGCAGCAGGGCCGGCGGGCTTCGGGCTGGCCTCAGGTTCCCTGCCCGCTCCCCCGGCCTAAAGAGCGGCCTTGTCCAGCTCCCTCCCGCTCTCCCGAAAGGATTCCCTTCCTCCGGGGGAGAGGGAAGGACCCGCCGGGGCAGGCGGGGGCTCCTGGCGGCCCGGCCCCGCGGCGGCCCGGGGACCTTCCCGCAGCCTCAAGGAGAGCCGCGACACCGCCCCTTCCCTCCCTCCCTCCCGTGACTCACCCGCCCGCTCCCGCCGG